>OZ010603.1:4180291-4245291 GCA_963932145.1 Acanthosepion lycidas
TAATAATGTCGTTTTTTGACGTTAAAAAATACGTCAAAAAACGATATTATTACGTCATCATTTTATATATATATATATATATATATATATATATATATATGCGCAATTGTCATTCTATTTCGGTGTAGCATTTTCATATGCAACAATGTCTCTTAACAAGGAACGAGTGGGATGGTTTTGACGATTTTCAGATCGCCTGCACCGTCAGATAAGCTCACATTTCCTCGCACATGCATACACATATAGACGCATACCCACACACATTGGTTTGGTTCACCACCACCAGCTTCGTTAAGTTCGGTTCTGCCTGTGCACATGATGATAAAGATGTTTGTATTTTTAGCAATGCTAACTGCTGCCGTATTATTGACGATTGTGATTATGTTAATGGGAATAATAACTGTGATATTATTATTGATATATTATTGATATTATTGATATATATATATATATATATATATATATATATATATATATATATATATATATATATATATATATATATGGGAAAAGGCCTGGGCGTAGATTAATATTTGGATAATATTTTTCCCTATTTCACCTTTCTTAACAGAAGTATTACTCTCCCAAGCAAACGTACACAACTGTATCAAGAAGTCAAAAGAAATTGGTTGAATCCGTCAACACAGTCTTGACCGGCTGTTCGGTTGACCTCTCTGACTTCGGGTGGGGTGAGCCCGAGGGAGGCTGCGCCGAGAGGCGGATTCTCTTTCGGGGAGGTGAACCGACCCTGAGCCCGTTTATACGGGTTCAATGGGCATATTTTTTTTGCCGAGCCCACGAGCTCGGAGAGCCCACGTTAAAAAGGCCTTGTGCCACATGACGCCTTCGTAGAGAGGGGAAATGACTGAATATCGTCAACACAGCAATAATAACAATATCTCCACACGTGACATAATTTTCAGTTAACAGTATGAAAATAGAGTTCTCTAAATTGGGGAATCAGAGAGCCGAGTTCGAATTCCAGTCGAATCCATTACATTCACTTACGTGATACTACCTTTGGGAAAGGTATGAATCTCGGAAAAGGACAACTCTGAATTCAAAACCTAGCGAGGGTCATTTGGTAACCTTGTGGCACGCAGTGCACCACGTCTCTGTATTAGGCCCCTTCATGAAGTGTGTTTGGTTCTGCACAAAGCCTTCACTACTATATTTAAATCATAGGTGTTTGGCTATCAGTTCCTAGAAACTGAGTTGCTTGGCTCTCATACATCGAATACGACGCAAGAGTATCCCATATTAATATATATATATATATATATATATATATATCATAAATAAAAATATTTTTTCACTTCGATGGTTGCTATTAGAGTTTGGTAGATGATCCATTTTGAAATCGTTCAGTCCATTTCCAAGTACCTTTCATTATCTCTCATACGTAGCACTTTAACCCATAATATATCACACCTTAAAACTATATTTCTTCCCCCCCACACACACATATATATATATATATATATATATATATATATATATATATATATATATATATATGTGTGTGTGTGTGTGTGTGTGCGTGTGTGGTTGGATAGATGTGAGCTTGTGACCCTGGGTTTCACGCTTTAGCGATCGTCAGACAAAGGTGTTTGTCTGACGATCGCTAAAGCGTGAAACCCAGGGTCACAAGCTCACATCTATCCAACCACATATGTTAGCTCTATCTCTGATATTGAGCGCTTTCTAATAAGTACCGCGCATATAATATATAAAATATTATACATATATATATATATATATTTATATTTATATACACACACTTTTCCCATATATATATATATATATATATATATATATATATATATATATATATATATATATATATATATATGTATATATATACATATATATATATATTCATTTATATTTATATACACACACTTTTCACACATATATATATATATATATATATATATATATATAATTCCTCCCCTGGGATTTCGCTTTTCGAGGTCTCAGTCATCCGCTTAATAAATTTTTTTTTTCTTTACTTGTTTCAAAGCGCAAAATACTGTTGCTTGGAAAAGAGAAACTGCAAAGCGCTCCCTTGACATGAAAAGGTAAATGTTCTTGATTCTATAACGAAAACAATTTGTATACTGAGGTTGCGAAGATCTACGGTAAGAACGAATCTTCTATCCGTCACATAATTTTTTTTATTATTGTCTGTTGTTATCATTGTTCTATTTTATTATTAATGATAATTACTCTCTTGTGGTTGATTTATTATTTACACTCTGTTGAGTTCCTTACACGTGTGAAAAGCGAATCATCGCTTTCTCTCTGTCGAATAAACTTTTATTTAACCCTTTCATACTTAACCCTTTCATACTTAACCCTTTCATACCTAACCCTTTCATACCTAACCCTTTCATATCAACGCTTATAATCTTCCGTCATTCACCAGTTTTCATTTTGACTTAATCTCTCTTGGTATTCTAGATTGGCTGAGAAACCCATCTCTAGAAATGAGACGACGACGTGTTGCTTCCAAATCGAACATCACCTCAGTACATCAATATTTGACTGGAGGTGTTCTTTGTAACGCCTAGTTTTTATGTTGTTTTTTTTTCTTTTTCACAATAATGTTACAAGATGAAGTGCTGGGACTGTCTTTTCGTGCTTAGAATGTTTCGAGATACGACTGGAGACTTCTTGTCATGGTATCTAACCACAGTGAAGCTAATTAATACTGACATGAAGCCAGATAAAAGAACCATTTATATTTGTGTAAGCCAGTGCTGATAGGGAAAGAAAGACAGTGTTCTTTGATGAGAAAAGAATGGGTAGTAAAACACGTTTTCTATTGACAGTGATCCTAGTAATCTATATAAAAATGTTTTGTTTTTGTTTTTTTAAATCCACGTTTGTTACTATTCCTTGCCTATCATCATCGCTTGGAGGATGTAAAGATATATATATATAAAACAAAATTGGCGGCCGGCGCTGCCGTAAGTAATACGGTCTTATACATAAAGAGAATGTACGTTTTTGCAGATTATATTTTGGTTCTTCTTGTAGCTTATACTTAGTCCTTTCTTCTCGCTTTCCTTTGCTACCTACTGTAGGAGCAAAAGAAAAAGGATGAGTCCAAAATGCAACTCGGGGATACTAAAATCAATAAGTACAAAAATTTAAATATCTGAAGACGAAAAGTGTGATACTGAGATCTTAAAATGTATTGGAGTGGCCAAAGATGCCTTCCAATAGTTAAGCCGAGTATTAAGAAACAGAAAAAACTTCGTTTGAAACAACGAAAAACATACTGAACTGTTACAGGATATCTGTCCTCTTGTATGGCAGCGAATACTCGACAATATTCTCGAAGATGAAGAAATGACTTTGGATCAACATAAATATGGTGAACATACCATGGGTCGAACATGTAAGCAACAACGAGTTTTTGAAGAAAAAGAAAACTAAAAGGAAACTTATACTTAACATTAGGAAGAAGCAATTGAAATTTTTTGGGGGGTGGGGGCACGTAAGGAGAAAGTGGGGGGCTTGGAAAATCTGGTACTCATGGGACAGATATCGGTAGAGAGGGACAGAGGAAAGCAGCGCCTAACATACTTGATGGGTTTGGGTAAATGGATGGTAGAACAGGGTTTTGGAGAAGTAACAAAAAGTCAAAACTTATTAAGACCTACAAAGGACAGGAAGATGTGGAGGACCATGACCGGCTACATTCTGGAGGAACACGAGCCAGATATTTTGGTTTAATCATCAAATAATTATGGCCACTGCATCCAGGGAGTTATAGTCGGGCTGAGGAAGCTTCAACACACCCTTCTTTTTGCTGCAACGGAGAACAAAACTAATCGATGGCATGCCTACTAAGCTAAGATCCCTCGTTTGCCTAAAAGTATTATTACCATTCATTTCTTTAAAAATAAACCAGAAAAAGTCATTTTGCGGACTTTTGTTTTTGTGGATTCTTTTTCTGAAACATTTTCTTACAAAAGTTTTATATAAGTCTTATAATTATATACACTCTTTACATGGTTCGGACTGTTCTCATCTTTGTTGCCATATTCACGACGTTTCGGCTGTTGTACGCTCCGGCCTTCTTCAGGCTCTGCTTATATTTCTGAGAAGAGGTATTGTAACTATTTAAACTATTTATATTTTTAGGACTGTTGCCCTCATCTTCGTTGCCATATTCACTACGTTTCGGCCGTTGCACGCTCCGGCTTTCTTCAATTACCTGAAAAAGGCCGAAGCGTACAACGGCCAAAATGTTATAAATATGGCAATACAACAATACATTTTATCTGTATTTGAAGGTATACAATTGCGCTCAAAATATATTTAGATGAAGCCATAAAATTGTGTTCAAAATATTTAGATTTCGACATTAAATAACCCATAGAGGTGTTGATATACCGCTAAACAAAATCAACCAACCAACAATACATATTTATAGTAAAATGACCAACAATACATTTTATCTGTATTTGAAGGCATACAATTGCGTTCAAAATATATTTAGTTGAAGCCATAATATTGTGTTCAAAATATTTAGATTTCAGCATTAAATAACCCATAGAGGTGTTGATATGCCGCTAAACAAAATCAACCAACCAACAATACATATTTATAGTAAAATGACCAACAATACATTTTATCTGTAGTTGAAGGCATACAATTGCATTCAAAATATATTTAGTTGAAGCCATAAAATTGTGTTCAAAATATTTAGATTTCGGCATTAAATAACCCATAGAGGTGTTGATATGCCGTTAAACAAAATCAACCAACCAACAATACATATTTATAGTAAAATGACGACCTCATCTCATCACTTAGAATAACGGTGGACGAAGACAAGCTTAGCGTCTTCTGTGTCTGACTTCTGTTGAACTCTCTGCTTTGGCAGAGAGGAACCCGGACGAGGCTTTGCCGAAGGGCAAAGTTTCGTCTGGAGAGGTAGACAGGCCCTGAAACCGTCTAGGCGGGTGCAAAGGGTATTTTTTGGCCGAGCCTGCGGGCTCGGATAAACCCACGTTAAACTCGGCCTTGTGCCACATACATTCCACGTGGGGGGGGGTTGTTAAATACTGAAGACAAGCTTAGCGACTGACTAGTGCTAAACATCGACTTCACGTCAGTAACCTTTCACCTGCATCCACCACCAAAAAAAATGATTAAGTATATTGTTTTCAACCAATCAGGCTTGTTAATTTAATTGATTTTTTTTCTGTGTGCATTTTAGCTATACAAAACATACAACTCATTTTTTTTTTCAATTTTCAATGAAAAACGATGCACGAAATGGCCGATGACCCGTAACATTTATTTTAGACTTTATGTCTTAATTGCTGTCGAAATTCTTTACTTTTCCGAGACCAGAAAAATCCTTAAAAAGTAAAGAAAAATGGGAGGGTGGGAAGAAGTCTTCAACATTTATAAAATGAGAGGGGAGGAAAAGAGGAGAGAAAAAGGATA
The DNA here is from genome assembly GCA_963932145.1 of Acanthosepion lycidas. Classification (NCBI taxonomy): domain Eukaryota; kingdom Metazoa; phylum Mollusca; class Cephalopoda; order Sepiida; family Sepiidae; genus Acanthosepion; species Acanthosepion lycidas. The sequence goes on from OZ010603.1 coordinate 4,185,761, forward strand.
AGAATAAGCAGAGTGGCAAAAAAGTTTGATCTATAGAAGCAGAGAAGAAAGCAGACGGGTTGATGCCCCCCCCTCCAACAAAAAAAAAAGGAAAAGATTAAGAAAAGGGCAGGGAGAAAGAAAATGATTGAACAAAAGCAATGTGTGTGTGTGTGTGTGTGTGTGTGTGTGTGTGTGTGTGTGTGTGTAGGAGAAAAAGAAAAGAAACTAGGGAGAAGATCCGGGAAAGGAAAAGGGTAGAAGAGAGAGGAAATGAGAAGAGGATAATGTAATAGTAGAGAGAGAGAAATAGTAAAAAGGGATAAGAGAAAGAGAAAATGAGAAAAAGACGAAAATAATGAAAAGAAAAATAGAAGAAAAACTGAAGATAGAAGAGAAAGTAATAGAAGAACGTAGAGAGAGAGAGAGAGAGAGAGAGAGAGGGAAGACGGGCTATCAGGAGAACGGAAGAATGTAGAAAGAGAGAGAGAGGAAGAAGGGCTATCAGGAGAACGGAAGAATCTAAAAAGAGAGAGTATAAATGAAAATAGAAGAGGAAAGAGTAGAAGAAAGCAGAAACTGAGAGAGGAGAAGCGAAATAAGGAGAGAGGGAAACGTAGAAAAAAGAGAAAAAGAGGAAGGATTAGAAGGCAGAAAACGACAGAAGGAGAGAAGGAAGATAAGGAGAAAGAAGAACACGTAGAGGGAGGGAGAAAAAATGAAAATAGAAGAGGAAGGATTATAAGATGGAAGAAAAATAGAGAGAGGAAGTAGGGAAATAAGGAGAGAAAAAAACGGAGAAACTTACTGAAAAAAGGAAGACAGAAGAGGAACAATTAGATGATGACAGAAAAAGAGAGAGAGAGAAAGGTAAGTAGAGAAAAAAATGGGGAAGAAAAGAAAGACATGAAGATAGAAGAGGAAAAAGAGGTGAGAAGAAAAAAGTAGATAAGGAAAGAGAAAAATATTTAAAAAAAAAAAAAGAAAAAGAAAAACACGCGCATTTATTAAAAATGTCAGAAATAGCGATATGCTCTCTTCCTCTGTACAGCCAATTGATTGGTTATCGATTTTTGAGTTAATTGTCCGTTAGTTGACTGAATTTCTTCATTGATTGATCACTCAGAGTTTAACCTCACCGACCCTACCCTAACAGTGCAAAGACTAACATGTAGACAAGAACACGGTCATGCATTAAATACAAATAAACATCTTGAGGCCTAGACAGAAAGAAGACCTTGCATGTTTGGATCAAGTGATAGAGAAGAGGACATAACACGACATTTTAAAATCAGTTTTAACTGAATTGGTGACAAAGTTCGTCTCTTTACTATCTCTTCCTATCCTTGTTCTGCCAACCAGTTACATGAACTGGTTATGTCGGTTACTAGCTGTTTCTCTCTTCCCCTCTTCAGTATGTCTCCAAAGTCTCAAATTCTCCAAGATCTTTTTATTTAGAACTGCACTCATTCCCTTCGTATTCTATTGGTGAGATGTAAGCTTCTCCCCACGAACCACTGCCTCATGGAACCGCCACTCAAGAGGATACTTCCCCAATCACTACAATCTTAACAAGTCTAAAGTTAACCGTTATCTTCCCCACATATCCCCATAAACTGTGCCTTTTACTCTGTAATCCTCTACCACGAGTGGCTTAAGAGGATGCTTCTCCGATCACTACACTCTTAACTTGCTCAAGTCAAGTTCCACTCGAACAGCTTCTTCCCACGAACCATTGCCTCATGGAACCTTTTAACCTGTTCAAGTCTAGGATTAATCGTTATCTTCTCCACATATCCCCATAAACTGTGCCTTTTGTTCTGTAACCCTCTACCTCGAGTGGCTCAAGAGGATGCTTCCTCGATCACTACAATATTATTTTTTGATGTTTTATACACATATATATTTGATGTTCTAGTTTCTACAAAAACGACAATGGTAACTACTGAAATTAAACATAAGGAATAAATAAACTCCTAAGACACCTGTCTGGGCCAAAAATGCGCATTAAAAAAATTTGGCAGTTAATGGATTAATATGCATCTCGAAAATTTCAATAATCATTTTCTCAGGATAGGTTTTCTTTGCCTTTATATTTTTCCTTCCATTAGAGAAGAGGACATAACACGATAAGAGTTTTAAAAGTCAATCTTCCTTTTTTTTTTATAGTAAGGTTCAACCTGTAAAAGACTCAAGGGCCACTCAAGGTAGAGGATTAAGTTAAGTGGTAGTTTATATGGATTAATCGTTATCTTTCCCATGTATCACCATAACAATATGTCTCTTAATCTGTAACCCTTTACGTTGAGTGGCTTCAGGCCTTGTAGAGGGTGAACATGATTGTAAAAGAAATAGAACTGCTTGACCAGATCATTAATCATTAAACTAACTCATGGGAGACTCTTAGCAGTAAAAATAAATCAATAAAATACATAAGTATGGACAAGCTATAACATAAGTAATAGCCAATTTTATGGGTTTTTTTTTATTTGATTAATAAGCAATCTCAAAAGGCATCAAATTCGATTGAGAAAAAATAACTATTACTTTTTATTATTACTGTTTGTAAATGTTCTCGATTTTTCCAAATAAATAAAGTTTCCCGAGCAGTTCAAATACATTTTGCTTCGTGCAATATCAAATGCTTGTCTGTCGTCTGTTATTCATATAATGAAGTTAAATTTCTCTCGAAATTAGTTTTCGCTTAACATTTCGCTTAACATTTCGCTTAACATTTTCTTACAATCAAAAACTAGGCATCATTTTATTCATCATATTGAACTTGAAACAACTACGATTCCATTTTTTTCTCAGTCAGACTTCCCAGCTATGACGTCATAAAGATGGCTGCCAGTTTATTTTGACTACTCGCATTAATTTAGCATAACTCCTCAAACATTTGAGCTAAAGGAATGATTTTTTTAATGTTGTAAATAAAATTTGCAAACGTCAATTTACAGTTGAATTGGCTAAATGCAACCGGAATTTCTATGCTAGCAGTTTCTTCTATCGCACTTCTCACTTGTGGAATTCTCTTCCGACTTCTTGTTTTCCGGCCAAATTTTAACTTCAAATATTTAAATGCAATGTCAATCGCTATCTACTGTCTTTCTGATTACACTTCCCTCTCCACATTAATATTTCTGTTTTTTAATTTTTCCACACCTTGTGTCTTAGTAGCTTTACTGCCTTGCTTGGGGTAAATTCGATTAAAAAAGCTCAACTGACTATAAAATGATAAAAAAAAAATGACGTAGCTTCCTTGAGCCTTTTCTGTAAATACTTTCATGGTAATTGTTCTGATGAGATTTACAGTTGAAATGGCGAGATGGAACCGTAAGTTCTATGCTAACAGTTTCTTCTGTTGCACTTCTCGTTCGTGGAGATCTATTCTATTCTCTTGCTTTGCAGTTAACTGTGATCTTTCAAAAATTAAATTGAATGTAAATCATCTTTTGTCTTCTTATTCTTTTATTGTCCTCTCTCTTTAATAGGAATTTTTTCTCATATTCTCTAAAACACAGTAACCTTTTTCGTCCTAGTGGTATTACTGCTTTGTTCGGGGTGAAAATATTAAAACAAAAAAAAAAAAAAAATGGTATTTTCATATTCATATATTTACGGAAATCTAATATTTTTTTCTGACAATTTTACTTAAACAAAAATATCAGGTATTCTTGTTCGTGAAGTGCAATTTTAATCTTAATCTTATTCAAATAAAAAAAACTAAATTATAAACAAATGAGCTCAAGAAAAAGTTTTCCTATGGTTTCAGAAAATATATGATGAGTTTTATAATAATTTTGAGGCAGCTCTTAACGAAATCTACGTTATCGTTCAGATTTTTAGAATTAAATGATTACGGGGATTATATGGTATATTCGTCTATGATCCAGGCAGGTCTATTTACATCAAAGAGTGCAAAAGGCGGTGTGAAGGTGGAACGTAATATTTCGCTAACAAGAACACTGATTTTTTTTATGTTAAAGTAAAATTTTCAGAAAAGCTTTTAGATTTCTAGAAATATATATACATGAAAAAAAAAACAAAAAAAAACATTTGCATATTTAATTTAGAAAAACATCCCTCGAGCTCAAATGTGTGAAAAGTTATGTTTAATTGAATGCGAGCAGCCATCTTGATGACGTCATAGTTTGGGAGCCTGACCGCCCCCCCACCACCACCACCACCACCAAAAAAAATTAAAATCATATTTTTTTAACTTTCGTGTAATTTAACGTTCTAGCGAGGAATTGCTTGTAACATTTCGTACACAATGAATTATAAATCTTCCTGCATTTGTACTGCACGCTCTGATACTACGAGTTTATCATTCCAAAGTGAGGCGCTTTTTCTTAAATCATTTCACCCCAAACATGGCAATAAAGCCATTATGATGCAAGGGGTTACTGAACATGAGAAAATATGTGAAAAATCTTTAAGGAGAGAGAACAATAAAAGTAGATGAATTAAGAAGACAAAAGATAACGATTGACATCGCCTTTAAATTTTTGAAGATCAAATTTGACAGAGAAGCAAGAAGCCGGAAAGAAAATTCCAAAAGCGAGAAGTGCGAAAGAAGAAACTATTAACATAAAACTTACGGTTTACATCTAGCCATTTCAACTATAAAATGATAAGTTGAATGGTTAATTGGTTGGTTGGATTTGTTTAGCGGCATATCAACCTGTATGGATTTTCTTTATAATCATTTCACACCAGGCAAGGGGCAATAAAGCCTCTAGGACATAAGGGGTTACTATATGTTAGAGAATATGAGAAAAATATTATTAAAGCGAGAGAACAATAAAAGAACAGAAATTAAGAAGACAGACGACAACGACTGACATCGCATTTAAATTTTTCAAGATGAAATTTGACTGGAAAACAAGAAACCGGAAGAGTGTTCCACAAGTGAGAAGTGCGAGAAAAGAAACTGTTAGCATAGAACTTACGGTAACACCTAGCCATTTTAACCGTATGATGAGGCCTTGCCGCCAATCTAGTACTGAGCTTAAATTTATTAAGTCTAGGTACCATAAAGGAAGATTCATCACAATTACCATGAAAATATTTATAGAAAAGGCACAGAGAAGCTAGGCTTCGGTGGTGCGAAAGAAACTGAAGCCAAGCTGCCAGGTCAGGATCATTAACATTGCAGGTTCTTTGTATTTTATCGAGAATTACAGAATACATACAATAGAAATACGAGCAATATTCAATGCATGGATCAATGATAGACTTATAAATATGTAAGATAGATTCTGTTGTGAAAAATTGTCTAACACAGCACTGTGAACCAACCTTATTAGCAGCAGACTTATTAGATTCAATATACTCTTCCCGCTTCATGTTAGCGGAAAAAGTTAGCCCAAGATGGCGGAATGAGTCACCGCAATATTTTTCAAGGACAAATTTTATTATATACCTCGAAAATAGATACATATTACCGCACACCAGTGCAAATGACCTAATCTGAGGTAAAATAGAAATCGATTCCATCCTGTCACTAATCGTATAGTGAAAGAAAAGAAACTAAACCATTTGTTTCAATTAATTTGAACAAGGGTGTAGTTTGGTTGATTTAACTTTATGCTGGATTATTTCATGCTGAATTTTTCATGTGTAACCTAAATAAAATCGATCTGACGATAGGCAATAAGACTAGACTCACTAACCATTAACTCACGCCATGTTAGGTTGGTTGATTTTTTATGACATGTCAAACATTGTTGGGTTATTTAATGTCGAATTTTGTATGGTGCACCTAGTGAGAATCGAACTCACTATTCAGTAGTAAAGGTCAACTAGACAATCCTCGCTTCTTATTAACACGCACAGACTAAGGCTGGTTGAGTTTACGGCATCTCAACCCTCGTTGGGTTATTTATTGTCGAACCCACTACTCAGTACAGATGGTCAACCTGACAATCTTAGCTTCTTATTAACACACACCAAGTTAGGTTAGTTGAGTTTACATCTCAACGCTCATTGAATTTTGTTGAATTTTGTATAGTGCTTCCCGTGAGGATCAAACTAACTTCTCAGTAATAACGATCAACCAAACTATCCTCGCTTCATATTAATGTACACCGAGTTAGGTGGTTGAGATTACAGTATCTCAGTCCTTGTTGGATTATTTAATGAAGAAACTCTTCTACAATGTAAATATCTCCAACATCTTCAGTAGGTCACACCCTACGTACGAATAAGGACATCTTTATATAGCTACTTCCATTTATTGCTTTGTTAGTTTTGCCAAGGCAATAAAATGTTTCTAGTCGATGCCCAGTATTGGTTGTAATTTAATTCTTATCTCGTATAAATATCCGACAACTCCGACAATAAACTGGTGACCTCGGAAATCAAAACGATATATTTTATTGAATCAATTGCTAGGTCTGCTACTAGGAAAGTTGGTTCACTGCGTGGCGCTAGACATTCTTTATCGTCAGAATCTATCATACACATCTGGCCTGGTGCTTCTGCTACGTATTTAGAGATTCCTAATAAAAAACAAAGAATTTGCGATGGTATTGGTCCTGACCTGGCATCTCGGTTCTAATGAGATTCCCACCGCCGTAACCTCGCTTCCCTGTACGTTTTCTATAAGTATTTTCATGGCAATTGTTCTGATGAGTTTTCTTCTATGTTATCTAGACACTATGAATTTAAGCGCAGTACTAGATTGGTGGTTAGGTCTCATCATTTTACTGTTGAAATGGCTAGATGTAACCGTAATTTCTATGCTAACAGTTTCTTCTCTCGCACTTCTCACTTGTGAAACTCTCTTCCAGCTTCTTGTTTTCCAATCAACTTTGATCTTCAAAAATTTAAATGCAATGCCAATCGTTATCTTGTGTCTTCTTAATTTGTATTCATTTATTGTTTTCTCTTCTTAATGTTTACTTTTTCGCATATTCTCTCAGATTCAATAACCACTTGCGTCTTAGAGGATTTATTGCCTTATTGTGGTGAAATGATTAAAAAAAAGGCCACCCTGAATAAATGGAAAAGAAAGAACGGACGAATCAAACCCCTATTTGCACCCGTTTAATTCTTCATAACAATTGCAAACATTTTTCTGAAAGATATAGAATTCCTATCCCCCAACACGAAATGCCACGTCCAGTGCTTCAAGCTACAAGTTTTTAAAGCTATGGATATCAGAAAAATTATTAAAGTACAAGACATCCGCGGCAGGCCGGAGAGTACAGAAGCCAAAATATGATAAAGCGAAAAGAACAAATAAAGAAAATAGTCCAAATTAACTAATAGCGATTTTCTAAGCGTAGCTTAGATGTGGCACAAAGCCGAAGGTATGGGGCACCCAGTAAGGATCGAACTCACTCGTAATTGTTCTAGCGAAAGCTTGTTACCCAAACTTGCTAACCAAGTCCAAATTTACCAATATAACACATCATCTAAAAGTACTTCAGATAAATTCTTGGGTAATTACAATTTTCTTTATATATCATTACATTCAGACTAGTATACACTATATAAAAGTATACACTATATAAAAGTATACACTATATAAAAGTATACACTATATAAAATATATTATAAACGATTTCATTGTCATATTCAAGTTGTTTCGGTTGTTATACTCCTCGTCATTTTTCAGGTATCTCTTGTCGTGCTCGGAATTTCCAAACTAACCCTTTATTCAATCCACCGGAACAGACTTTTCATATTTCGCTTACCACGTTTAAAGGACATCAGTTAACAGTCATCAGTTTTATTCGCATTTGTGCTACTTGTGAGTTTCTTGTTATAAACCAGTCTGTGAATTGTCAGCACTACCATACCGGGCGATTGAACTCACAATTAGCCAGTAAACCAATGATTTAAGCCACAACGACATGCGTTTCGCAGACAATCATATCATGTCATTTTCATTCTTAAACCTAATCTGTACTCAGGAGGTGAAAGTTTTGAATGATACCGTTTTCTTAATCAAAGGCTCACTGATGGCGTTCATCTCTATGCTGGGTCGACTGCTCGGGTTGTCAGTGATTAACGTGTGCTGATTCTATCATTCATCTTATCCTTCAGTGTGGTTCTCTATTATCTTTTCATCATTCCGCAGGTACGGAGTGGGGTCACCATTTTTTCTTCCATATATGATCATCTATGCCTAATTTCATTACCTGTCTGCGGCCTTTCCATGACCTTCAACATTTACTTTTAGGGAGCAGCTAGTTTCTACTTTATGCGTATAACAACCTATATAAGTATACTAGTCTCAAATGAAAGACGTATATATATATATATATATATATATATATATATATATATATATATATATATATATATATATAGTTAAATTTCCCAGAATAACTCTGAAGATAAAACAAATTGGTTAGAAATGATAATTGGAAAAAAAACCTTAGTTCTTGCCGACACGTTTCGTCTTTCAAGCAATGAAAGAGAAATGTTTTGTAGTCATATTTACATCAAATGCAATTTAAAAAAAAAAATGACGTTCCTTTGTAAGCCTCTTTCTGTATATTGATAACTTCCTTTTTATTGACATTTTGTTTTTTTTTGTTTTCTATGTCGACATTCCAGTTAAATTTCTCCGAATATTTCCGAAGATAAGAAAAATTTGTTGAAAAATGAGAATTGGAAAAAAAATTCTTAGTTCTTGCCCACGCGTTTCATCTTCCGACATTATCAAGTTAAGCAACTGAGAATTTATTTTCCAATTGTCATTTGTAAACCAATTTGTTTTAACTTCAAAATTATTCTGGGAAATTTAACTATATTGTCGACATAGAAACAAAAAAAAAACTCTTAGTTAAAAGGAAGTTACTAATATCCAGAAAGAGACTTACGATGACTGCAAACGAATTTTTCCATATATATATATATATATATATATATATTCACTATTAAATCTCTTTGAAGTCAAATAAATGGCATACGTTTTATCTGGAAACAATTTTAAAAGAAATGTGCAGGGGCGGATCCAGGGGTGAACTTAGAGGGTGCACCCCCACCGGCAAAAAAATCGAATGAGAGGTTCAATAAACGAAGACAGATTTAATGCGCATGTCCTTTTGTCTGTTCACAAAGACATTCAGTTAGACTTTGATGAATTGGTGAACATCTCTGCAAATAAGTATCCACAGTTTTAAATTGGCTTTAGTAAATTCTCTTTCATAAACGCTATTTAATCACACTTTCAATCTAAAATTTTGAATTTACAATTTTACATATCAGATAAATTACAGAAAAAGAAAATTTATATACATATATATGAACACTCAAGTCAGTTCTATAACCTAATATATATGATCACAGAATTTAAAATTTTGAATTGAAATTTTTACTGAGGAACACGCCCTGTCTAACTGAAAATGCTGGATCCGCCCCTGATGTGTGAACATATAATAGCAGATCAAAAAGGTAAGTGAATCAAAGGAATAAGAATAGTTGTTGAAATGATTTCAGACAAGAATTTCACTGAAGTCATTAAAGTTAATGAATCTCAAATGAGATTTCAAAGTTATTCATTACGACATACCACAATCCAAAAAGATGCGTTAGTTATCAAAGTAACTAGAAAGAAAAGGCCAACTTTTTGCTATATATTGAAAAAAAGGTACTAATACCGTAATTATGATAATGGTTGGCTGTTCGTACCCGAGTATACCTGTCTATTTGGGCGCCAATCCCTGTTGCAGACGCCTGGTTAGGTATAATTGCGTTCTTTCAACTCCTATACAGCTCAATTATGGTCTATACTGCAACTATGCTAAGCGAACCTTGATTACATTATCTGGCTCGATCATCTGTCTGAACAAGGCCAGCCCGCTCAAACCCTCGGTCACGATGACTTACGACTCCGTGCTTGCACAACCATCGACGATTCTCAAATAGTTCCGTCTACCCAGGTTTGGGTCAACCCGTGGGGTGATATTCAGACACTTTCTAAATGTGCTGCATGCTGAGATTTCCACCCCCACTTCCCAATCTGATATGATCAAGAAGTCATTTTCCTGACATATCGACCATGATGAGATTTCAATCGAGGACTTATGGCCAGAAAGCCTACACTATAGGCGAAAAGTTTGGGCTTAACCTCTGTTATGTTCAGTTTTACCCCAAGATCCTTGGAAAGGTATGAATACATTTCTTTAACTTGCAGCTATGAGCTAAAAAAAATCTCTAGTCTTGGATGGTAGCCAGTCTTGGGAAAAAAAAACTACTCTGAATCTAAAAAGCAACAGGAAATCAATGAAGAATCTATCCTAACAAGTCAAGACAGTTCATGGATATTAAAAGAAAAAGGAAGTAATAACTGACCGCTAGGGTGGTTAGCCAATCCCTATTGCAGACGCTCGCTCAGGCACATTTGTTTTTGTTCAACACCCACAAAGTCTAACTGTGATTTATACTGTAGCTATGCTGTTTGATATTAATATAGTAGTCCGTCCGTCCGACCACTGACAGCATATAAAAAACAATGATCAGCTCGTTGTCACTTTTGATCTCCCAAGTTCAATATCCGACTCGGGCCCCAAAACACGTCCAAACTTCGAATAAAACAGACCGAGAGAACTTAGCGGTATTTCCAAAGATGAGAGAAGTCTAACGGTTATTGCTGAAAAAGTCTGTCAAGCTTTAGATACGATTATTGAACTGTTACTTTGGATATCTCAAAATCATTTGATAGGGTTTAGCATGCTGATCTTCTTCACAAGTTGAAAGGTTATGGTACTTCTGGGCGAATTTTTGAACTGATTCAAATCGCAAAATGAAGGACGTCTTGAATGGCCTCTCTTCTAGATCTTATTTCATTAATGCAGGTTTCTCCCAAGACTCTATCTGGGCCTACGCTGTTTCTAATTCCCATCAATGACCTTCCTGATGGCATCTGTTTTCAACTCTGTATCTATTTACTCCTGTCTTAATGTTAAGTCTGATCGGTTTGATAAGGTCATATTGACAGCTGATCTTAAAAATTTGTTATAAACTGTTGTTAATTAAGACAAGAAATTGCTTGTTAACATTAACGCCTCCAAAATTAAACTACTGTCTTTTAATCATCGGAGAGAACTTTCTTTGCCTCTCATCAGTATGACTGATGCTAACCTTCAAGAGAATGACTCATTGCACTTTCTCAGATTAAAGTTTCCCCTTGACATCGAGTGGAAACATTATATAGAATCAATTGCTAGGTCTACTGCTAGGAAAGTCGGTTCATTGTGTCGTGCTAGATAATATTTTTCTCTCCAGAATGTATTTTACACATTGATAAGTAGGCCATTCGTCTATGTATTGAAGAATCTGCAATGTTATTGGTTCTGACTTGGCATCACGACTTCAGGTACTTTCTCATTGTTTTAACGTATATTTGCTCTTTTCTATAAATATTTTATGGTAATTGTTCTGTTTGGTACCGAGACTTTATGAATTTAAACGCAGTACTAGATTGGCAGCTAGGTCTCATCATTTTACAGAGGAAATAGTTAGATGTAACCATACTTGCCCAACATATACAGTGGAGGGAAATAAATATTCGTACATATGAAAAATTGTATTTTTATAAATGCAAAAGCCTTAACTAAAACAAATTTTGATACATTTTATGTGTAAAGATATATTTTATTAAAAAAAATAGTTATAAACTTAATTAATTCTTATTCTAACAAATTAATGCTTTTTTTTCATTTTAATTGATGAAAAAAGTATTCGTACAAAACAAAAAAAGCATATTAACTTAATTTAATACTTTGTGGAATATCCTTTATTGAGTTCAAAAGCTACCAGTCTATTCCTGTACGTCTCAACTAATGATTTGCACACATTGAGTGGTATTTTGTCCCATTCTTCTTGGCATATTGTCTTCAAATTCTTGATGTTTGTTGGTGCTCTTTTCCCAATTTGAATTTTCAAATATCGCCATAAATTCTCGATTGGGTTCAAGTCTGGGGACTGACTTGGTCACTGCAAGACATCAACGTTACTTTCAGCTAACCATTTCCTTGTAGATCTAGCGGTATGCTTAGGATCATTATCCAGTTGGAAAACCCAATCAGGAGGTAGCCGAAGTCTCTCAACAGAACGCCTTAAATTGTCTTGCAGGATTTTCTGGTATGTTTCGGCATTCATCTTACCATCTATTATTGATATTCTGCCAACACCTTTTGCAGAAAAACAGCCCCAGATCATGATACTGTCATCACCAAACTTTACAGTTGGCAACGTGTTCTTTGGTAAGTAGGCTTCATCGGCTTTCCTCCACACATGATTTCGATAATTATGACCAAACAACTCTATTTTAGTTTCATCTGTCCATAGTACTTTTTCCCAAAACGAATATTCTTTATTCTTATGCTCTCTAACGAATTTTAGCCTAGCATCTCTGTGTCGTTTAAATAGGAGTGAAGTCTTCCTTGGGATGCGTGATTTCAGACTGTTTTTGTGTAGTTCATTACTTATTGTACGCTTGGTTACTTTAATCCCTAATCCACGCAGATGTTCCTGAAGCTCTTCTCGGGTAACCTGTGGATTTTGTTGGATTTGGCGTCCTAATATCCTTGCTGATCTTAGAGAAATCTTCCTCGGAGCACCTGTTTGTCTTTGGTTTTCGACGCTGTTACGAGTTTTAAACCTTACAATGAACGAAGCAATTGTAGTAAAAGGAATATTCAGGTTGTTAGAAATCGTTCTGTAACTGTTCCCATCTTTCCAAAGAGACAAAATGTGTTGTTTTTGTGAAATAGTCAATTCTTTACCTTTAGGCATTATTAGAACCTTCTCATAAGACTAGAAATTTCAGAATGCTCTGATAATGGCTAATAGCGTTAACTATAATTACTGATAACATTACTGGAACATTCTAGAATATACTTTTTTTCATAATTAATTGATTATTTTATTCTAATAACTGATTTGTACGAATACTTTTTTCACCAGTTAGAATTTAAAAAATGCATTAATTTCTGTTAGAATAAGAATTAATTAAGTTTATTATTATTTTCTAATTAAGTTTATTATCATTTTTTAATTAAGTATATTATTATTTTTAATAGTTTTACCAGTTTGTGACAGGAAGGGATAATTCCTAGGAGGATATAAATCCAGGGAGAGCTCAGTGTAGCCTAGAGAGCATTATAATTTGCGTTTACGGAGGAGATTTCGTTCTGATGAGTTGAACATCTCGGTGTTCACGAAATAAAAATTATGAACGAAATAGATAATTAAAGTCTCCGTCTTCTTATTATCATTATATATATATATATATATATATAGATAGATAGATAGAGAAAGAGAGAGAGAGAGAAAAAGAGAGAGAGAGAAAGAGAGAGAGAGTGAACAAAAGCTGCTAGTCTTTGATATTACTTCCCTGTATACAATATGTACATTAATTATTAAGAGAAATAAAAAGGTGCCATGCAGTTTTAAACCCATTAATTTGAACCAGAAATATTTCTTTTTATTTACACTATTTACATTGTTCGGACTGTTGTCCTCATCTTTATTGTCATATTCACGACGTTTCGGCCGTTATACCTCACCTTCTTCAGGATGATATACGATGGAATTTCAAATTTACATCTAATCATTTCCACTGTGAAATTGTGAGACCTACCTGCCATTCTAGTACTGTGCTTAAATTCATTGAGTCTCAGTACCAAAGAGGAAAGCCCATCAACTTCAATGGGTTATTTAATGCCAACAAAATTTTTGTTGATGGTAATATTTTTTTCCTTCATAGATCTATTTTTGGTAATATTTCTTTCTCCAAAAATGTATTGCTGGCAATAATTTAAAAAAAAAAAAAAGAAGGGATTTCTGGTATTAAAATCTTTTCTTACACTTTCATAGTGTTTTGAACCCAGTTTGAGGGTTAAATATTTGCCCATAGCTGGGACGCTAACAGGTACTACCACCCCGGGTCAGGTTGAACCTGGGAACACCAGCAATTACTTGCTGTTGGACATAGTTTATCATCTTACCCAGGACGCGGATGTAGTTTATCCAGGACGGGTTTAACCAGGACGGGTTTAGAAATGTAGAAAATAGGTTCAAATGCTTTTTAGTATTAAGTTTAAAAAGTATATTTGACTAACCAGCAATTCGATCTCATCGCAAAAATCCTTTGGAGATAAATTATTTCTGGCTTGTTAAATTATGAATATGGAACAAACTGCTTTGCACTGAACCAGCAGCACACAAAATGTGGGGGAAAATTCAGAAAGGGGATATTTTCAACTTTCTAATTACATTGGTTTACAAAAAAAAAAGTTTTTTTTTTCTTTCTCTGAGGCAAGCGTGAAAGAGTCAAATGCTTTTTAGTATTAAGTTTAAAAAGTATATTTGACTCACTGGCAATTCGATCTCATCGCAAAAATCCTTTGAAGATAAATTATTTCTGGCTTGTTAAAATATGAATATGGAACAACTGCTTTGCACTGAACGAGCAGCACACAAAATGTGGGGGAAAATTCAAAAGGGGATATTTTCAACTTTCTAATTGCATTGGTTAACCAAAAAAAAAAAAAAAAACTTTTTTTTCTCTGAGGCAAGCGTCTGAATAGGTGATTTTTATTAATTTTGATGTAATGAATTCAACTTTCTGAAGTTTTGCTCAATCACCTCGAGCTTTTTTTTTTTTTTTTTTTGCTTTCACATGTCATATTTTTATTATACTGCATATAAATAAGTGTTTATTTTATCTATTACAAAGCATATTAAAGAGAAAAAAAAACAGCATACAGAGCACTGACGGAACTAAATTACTTGAATAATACCAGACATACGCAGCAAACATTCAATAGTGAATTTGTTTTTTTTTTTGTTTTTTTTTTTGGACGATCCCAAATGAAGGGTGTTTCATTAAGACGGATCAAAGTCAGCAGTAAATAAATCAGTTTTATTGGTGGAAATTTATTTATTTACCATATTGGATCATGTTATTTAAGTCATGGCAATTATGTGTGAAAAATAATATCGCCCAAATGTCTGCCAAATCTGAAAGAAAAAGAAAAAAATCATTAGACGCTTAAACTTAATTCACATTTAAAATCAGTCCAAGTTATTGGAACACCGTTTACTTTGACTCCGGTATGTCGAACAGGATCATCCAGCAGAAATCCTCTTGCCTTGGTAGTTTCTTTCTATTGTGGATTCCGAGATGAAATTCAGTCTCCAATGAATGACAAACGCAAGAAATAAATATAAGAAATTAAATGTATTTACACAATAATACAATGGGTGATGCTGTTAGTAAATCCAGGAACGCAGTTAGTCGTAATAATATATATATATATATATATATATATATATATATATATATAGTCTCGAGGTAGGACTTCCTTAGAGTCTACGTGCTTGTAACTGACTTCTACAAGCGATTACCTCACACTATTACTCCAACTCAATCACAATCTCTCTATATATATATTCTGACTGAGGGTATTTAACGGCAGCAGTCCAAGTAACAGTCTGGTCGAGTCCACTTATATGAAAAAGGTGTGGACCCCATAACACTTTCCATCTAAGTAATATCTTGGTGGAACCTTTCTCCATGCTCATTACTCACTATTCTGAGGTTTGGGAGGGAAGAATTCTAGGTGGGAGTGGAGAAAGTAAATTTTTAGTGACATTCGACATTTCTTCATAAGTTTATAACAAGTTTATACAATCTTCGTAATCTGATAACTGTTTGTTACCAAGGAAGCCACAGGAGACGAACTTAAACGCTTCCCAATTCATTTAAGGTAAGAAGCTCTTTAAACACCTCATCCTTCAGCACTTCTCGGATCTGAGGTCCAACAAAGATGCTCTTCTTGAGATTAGTAGGACTGAGAGCTGGAAATAGAGTGCACATGCGTTGAAAGAAGCACCATCTTTATCCAGGGCCTTCACGAAATTCTTCATGAGACTAAAATTGATATGAAGAAGAAGCGCCTTGTTCATGTCCACCAAAGGATTGTCTTCGACACTGTTTACATCAGGCACGAAAGTTCTCCTAGAAAAGCCATTCTGCTTCTAATGTTTGGATACGTCCCGACTGTTCCAGAGACAGAGAAAGCAACAGTTCTTCGTGAAGCCTGTTTCCATACCTATGAGGTGACTAAGTACCTTGAGATGACAGAGTCTCTCCCGCTACTGCTTTTACTTGACAGATTCCAAGAGGAACTCCATATTGTCATATGACTTTCAAATGGACTGAAGGACAATAAGAAATCTGGAGTATTTATTTCCATTGTGCAGGAGCACAGTCTCCAGATTTCGCTTGGTAGTGTCTATGAAAAGACGCCAATCTGAGGGATTGTATGGGAAGCCAAGGAACGTGAACAAGCCAGAGACATTTGTCCAGCAAAACAATCTGTTTTCCATGTCGAAGAATGAGGTGAAGTTCTTGTTCAGTGTCCTGAAACTCATGATCATTACTTCTGTCGTGACCAGGTTCCACTGCCTAAACACAGATATCAGGAACTATGACAGATGCTTAGATACAAACTCCTGAATATACAGACATTGTCTTCAGAAGAGACCGATTTGACAGATGAAGGAATAAGATCTTTATATCCTGGGTGTATGGACAGGGAGATTATCTGAGTGGGGAGCAGGTCTCATAGCTGAGAGAAGTTTGGGATATTTAATTGTTTTTTTTAAGCATTGAAATCAGTTATATTTGTTACACATTAATAACAATCATTTTGGTAGCTCTCTCCAAACCATTGGGACAGCAAATTTAAAGGCTGCTGTTTTGTCATGAAACCATGCAGTTAAATTGTAACAGATATGTGGGGTCCAGGATTTGTCCTGATCTCCAATTTCACAGTCTAAATAATGAAAGTAAGCGGTTCTCAGGAGGTGGAGTCATTGGTCGGTGCTGTGCAATTGTCGTGAAATCTGCACACATGTAACAGAATGAATTTGCCTTGAAATGCATCCTCGGTGTTTTGAAATACCGGAAACCATTGTACAGATATGTATTAGCTCACAAAAATCTAGAAAACAAAATAAACATTAATCATATATATGGTTACATACATGTGTATCGGTCAATCGAATTTGAAGAGGATTTCATTTCAGCGCAATTAAACTTAGCCTGCATGGCCGAAAAAAGATGGCCATTGCGTAAATTACACTTTTTTAAAAAAGAACACAATGTCCTAAATAGGACCCAACTGGAAGCTTTGAATGAATTTACATATATACATATATATCTCAAAAACTAGTGATGACGAATGAAAACGGATTTCGTATCTGAAATCAGTACCCAAAAACTATGTTAGAATAACTATTTTTATGTCTTTTTTTAATCATTTCACTCCAAGCAAGTCGGGAATGCCATTAGTGCGCAGGGGGTTGCGTTGGGTGTGAGAGAAAAGACTGGGTATAGGGAGGATTGAGGTAAGGACAAAACATGAACAGAGTTCAAGAAGACAAAAGATAGCGATTGATATTGCATTTAATTTTTTGATGATTATAGTTATCAGGAAAGCAAGTAAATGGAAGGTAGTCCCACAAGGGGCAAGTGCGAGAAAAAATTATTGAAGTAGAAGTGACAGTTGTGTTTAGCTATTACGACATTAAAGCGATGGAAGCTAGTTTTCAATCTAGTAGTACGCTTAAATTCATGTAGTTGGGGTACCAATAGAGCAAGTGCCATAAAAATATTTGTAGAAAAGACAGGGAGAAGACACGCCATGACACGTCGGTGAAAAAGGGAATGAAGTCGCAAAGCCAAATCAAGATCCACTACTTTGCAGATCCTTCTTTGGATTTAGTCAAGAAGCTCAAGATGAATATCAGGAGAACCTAACCAAATATGGCAACAGTATTCAAAGCACGGACGAATGGTAGATTTGTAAATGATGCTAACGAAAGAAACCTTCTGGCAATTCACAGAGACCCCACTTTCCTTGCAGTATACCTATTGGTTCCATGTAGGCGTTCCTCATCAAGTCAATTGAAAGCGTGAGGCCAAGAAGGCGCAGCGTGTTGCTCTCCATGAATCTAACATCCCCCATGCTGATGGTGGGAAGGAAGATTCTCTTCAAGTCAATTGAAAGCGTGAGGCCAAGAAGGTGCCGCGTGTTGCTCTCCATGAATCTAACATCACACATGCTGATGGTGTGAAGGAAAGTTTCTCTTCAATTCAGTTGAAAGCTTGAGGCCAAGAAGGCGCAGCGTGTTGCTCTCCATGAATTTAACATCCCCCATGCTGATAGTGGGAAGGAAAGTTTCTCTTCAAGTCAATTGAAAGCGTGAGGCCAAGAAGGCACAGTGTGTTGCTCGTCATGAATCTAACATCACCCATGCTGATGGTGGGAAGGAATATTTCTCTTAGAGTCAATTGAAAGCGTGAGGCCAAGAAGGCGCAGCGTGTTGCTCTCCATGAATTTAACATCCCACACGCTGATGGTGGGAAGGAAAGTTTCTCTTCAAGTCAATTGAAAGCGTGAGACAAGAAGGTGCAGCGTGTTGCTCTCAATGAAAGTAACATCACACATGCTGATGGTGGGAAGGAAAGTTTCTCTTCAAGTCAATTGAGAGCGTGAGGCCAAGAAGGCGCAGCGTGTTGCTCTCCATGAATTTAACATCCCCCATGCTGATGGTGGGAAGGAAGATTCTCTTCAAGTCAATTAAAAGCGTGAGGCCAAGAAGGTGCAGCGTGTTGCTCTCAATGAAAGTAACATCACACATGCTGATGGTGGGAAGTAAAGTTTCTCTTCAATTCAATTGAAAGCGTGAGGCCAAGAAGGCGCAGCGTGTTGCTCTCCATGAATCTAACATCACCCATGCTGATGTTGGGAAGGAAATTTTCTCTTCAAGTCAATTGAAAGCGTGAGGCCAAGAAGGCGCAGCATGTTGCTCTCCATGAATTTAACATCCCCCATGCTGATGGTGGGAAGGAAGATTCTCTTCAAGTCAATTGAAAGCGTGAGGCCAAGAAGCTGCCGCGTGTTGCTCTCCATGAATCTAACATCACCCATGCTGATGGTGTGAAGGAAAGTTTCTCTTCAAGTCAGTTGAAAGCTTGAGGCCAAGAAGGTGCAGCGTGTTGCTCTCCATGAATTTAACATCCCACATGCTGATGGTGGGAAGGAAAGTTTCTCTTCAAGTCAATTGAAAGCGGGAGGCCAAGAAGGTGCAGTGTTGCTCTCCATGAATTTAACATCCCACATGCTGATGGTGGAAAGGAAAGTTTCTCTTCAAGTCAATTGAAAGCTTGGGGCCAAGAAGGTGCCGCGTGTTGTTCTCCATGAATCTAACATCCCCCATGCTGATGGTGGGAAGGAAAGTTTCTCTTCAAGTCAATTCGAAGCTTGAGGCCAAGAAGGCGCAGCGTGTTGCTCTCCATAAATTTAACATCCCCATGCTGATGGTGGGAAGGAAGGTTTCTCTTCAAGTCAATTGAAAGCGTGAGGCCGAGAAGGCGCAGTGTGTTGCTCTCCATGAATCTAACATCACCCATGCTGATGGTGGGAGGGAAAGTTTATCTCCAATTCAATTGAAAGCGTGAGGCCAAGAAGGTGCAGCGTGTTGTTCTCCATGAATTTAACATCCCCATTGCTGATGGTGGGATGGAAAGTTTCTCTGCAAGTCAATTGAAAGCGTGACGCCAAGAAGGCGCAGTGGGTTGCTCGCCATGAATCTAACATCACCCATGCTGATGGTGGGAAGGAAGATTCTCTTCAAGTCAATTGAAAGCGTGAGGCCAAGAAGGTGCCGCGTGTTGCTCTCCATGAATCTAACATCACCCATGCTGATGGTGTGAAGGAAAGTTTCTCTTCAAGTCAGTTGAAAGCTTGAGGCCAAGAAGGTGCAGCGTGTTGCTCTCCATGAATTTAACATCCCACATGCTGATGGTGGGAAGGAAAGTTTCTCTTCAAGTCAATTGAAAGCGGGAGGCCAAGAAGGTGCAGTGTTGCTCTCCATGAATTTAACATCCCACATGCTGATGGTGGAAAGGAAAGTTTCTCTTCAAGTCAATTGAAAGCTTGGGGCCAAGAAGGTGCCGCGTGTTGTTCTCCATGAATCTAACATCCCCCATGCTGATGGTGGGAAGGAAAGTTTCTCTTCAAGTCAATTCGAAGCTTGAGGCCAAGAAGGCGCAGCGTGTTGCTCTCCATAAATTTAACATCCCCATGCTGATGGTGGGAAGGAAGGTTTCTCTTCAAGTCAATTGAAAGCGTGAGGCCGAGAAGGCGCAGCGTGTTGCTCTCCATGAATTTAACATCCCCCATGCTGATGGTGGGAAGGAAAGTTTCTCTTCAAGTCAATTGAAAGCGTGAGGCCGAGAAGGCGCAGTGTGTTGCTCTCCATGAATCTAACATCACCCATGCTGATGGTGGGAGGGAAAGTTTATCTCCAATTCAATTGAAAGCGTGAGGCCAAGAAGGTGCAGCGTGTTGTTCTCCATGAATTTAACATCCCCATTGCTGATGGTGGGATGGAAAGTTTCTCTGCAAGTCAATTGAAAGCGTGACGCCAAGAAGGCGCAGTGTGTTGCTCGCCATGAATCTAACATCACCCATGCTCATGGTGGGAAAGAAAGTTTCTCTTCAAGTCAATTGAAAGTGTGAGACCAAGAAGGCGCAGCGTGTTGCTCTCCATGAATCTAACATCACCCATGCTGATGGTGGAAACGAAAGTTTCTCTTCAAGTCAATTGAAAGCGTGAGACCAAGAAGGCGCAGCATGTTGCTCTCCATGGATCTAACATCACCGATGCTGATAGTGGAAAGGAAAGTTTCCCTTCAAGTCAATTCGAAGCTTGAGGCCAAGAAGGCGCAGCGTGTTGCTCTCCATAAATTTAACATCCCCATGCTGATGGTGGGAAGGAAGGTTTCTCTTCAAGTCAATTGAAAGCGTGAGGCCGAGAAGGCGCAGCGTGTTGCTCTCCATGAATTTAACATCCCCCATGCTGATGGTGGGAAGGAAGATTCTCTTCAAGTCAATTAAAAGCGTGAGGCCAAGAAGGTGCAGCGTGTTGCTCTCAATGAAAGTAACATCACACATGCTGATGGTGGGAAGTAAAGTTTCTCTTCAATTCAATTGAAAGCGTGAGGCCAAGAAGGCGCAGCGTGTTGCTCTCCATGAATCTAACATCACCCATGCTGATGTTGGGAAGGAAATTTTCTCTTCAAGTCAATTGAAAGCGTGAGGCCAAGAAGGCGCAGCATGTTGCTCTCCATGAATTTAACATCCCCCATGCTGATGGTGGGAAGGAAGATTCTCTTCAAGTCAATTGAAAGCGTGAGGCCAAGAAGGTGCCGCGTGTTGCTCTCCATGAATCTAACATCACCCATGCTGATGGTGTGAAGGAAAGTTTCTCTTCAAGTCAGTTGAAAGCTTGAGGCCAAGAAGGTGCAGCGTGTTGCTCTCCATGAATTTAACATCCCACATGCTGATGGTGGGAAGGAAATTTTCTCTTCAAGTCAATTGAAAGCGGGAGGCCAAGAAGGTGCCGCGTGTTGTTCTCCATGAATCTAACATCCCCCATGCTGATGGTGGGAAGGAAAGTTTCTCTTCAAGTCAATTCGAAGCTTGAGGCCAAGAAGGCGCAGCGTGTTGCTCTCCATAAATTTAACATCCCCATGCTGATGGTGGGAAGGAAGGTTTCTCTTCAAGTCAATTGAAAGCGTGAGGCCGAGAAGGCGCAGTGTGTTGCTCTCCATGAATCTAACATCACCCATGCTGATGGTGGGAGGGAAAGTTTATCTCCAATTCAATTGAAAGCGTGAGGCCAAGAAGGTGCAGCGTGTTGTTCTCCATGAATTTAACATCCCCATTGCTGATGGTGGGATGGAAAGTTTCTCTGCAAGTCAATTGAAAGCGTGACGCCAAGAAGGCGCAGTGTGTTGCTCGCCATGAATCTAACATCACCCATGCTGATGGTGGGAAAAAAAGTTTCTCTTCAAGTCAATTGAAAGCGTGAGACCAAGAAGGCGCAGCATGTTGCTCTCCATGGATCTAACATCACCGATGTTGATAGTGGAAAGGAAAGTTTCTCTTCAAGTCAACTGAAAACGTGAGGCCAGGAAGGCGCAGGGTGTTGCTCTCCATCAATCTAACATCACCCATGCTGATGGTGGAAATGAAAGTTTCTCTTCATTCAATTGAAAGCGTGAGACCAAGGAGGCGCAGCGTGTTCCTCTCCATGAATCTAACATCACCCATGCTGATGGTGGGAAATGATGTTTCTCTTCAAGTCAATTGAAAGCCTGGGGCCTAGAAGGTGCAGCGTGTTACTCTCCATGGATTTAACATCCCCCACGCTGATGGTGGGAAGGAAAGTTTCTCTTCAAGTCAATTGAAAGCGTGATGCCAAGAAGGCACAGCGTTTTGCTCTCCATGAATCTAACATCACACATGCTGATGGTGGGAAGGAAAGTTTCTCTTCAAGTCAATTCAAAGCGTGACGCCAACAATGTGCAGCGTGTTGCTCTCCATGAATTTAACATCCCCCATGCTGATGGTGGGAATGAAAGTTTCTCTTTAAGTCAATTGAAAGCGTGAGGCCAGGAAGGCGCAGCGAGTTGCTCTCCATGAATCTAATATCACCGATGCTGATGGTGGGAAGTAAAGTTTCGCTTCAAGTCAATTGAAAGCGTGAGGCCAAGAAGGTGCAGCGTGTTGCTCTCCATGAATCTAGCATCACCCATGCTGATGGTGGGGAGGAATGTTTCTCTTCAAGTCAATTCAAAGCGTGAGGCCAAGAAGGCGCAGCGTGTTGCTCTCCATCAATCTAACATCACCCATGCTGATGGTGGGAAGGAAAGTTTCTCTTCAAGTCAATTCAAAGCGTGAGGCCAACAATGTGCAGCGTGTAGCTCTCCATGAATTTAACATCCCCCATGCTGATGGTGGGAAGGAATGTTTCTCTTCAAGTCAGTTGAAAGAGTGAGGCCAGGAAGGCGCAGCGTGTTGCTCTCCATGAATCTAACATCACCCATGCTGATGGTGGGAAAGAAAGTTTCTCTTCAAGTCAATTGAAAGCGTGAGACCAAGAAGGCGCAGCGTGTTGCTCTCCATGAATCTAACATCACCCATGCTGATGGTGGAAACGAAAGTTTCTCTTCAAGTCAATTGAAAGCGTGAGACCAAGAAGGCGCAGCGTGTTGCTCTCCATCAATCTAACATCACCCATGCTGATGGTGGGATGGAAAGTTTCGTTTCAAGTCAATTGAAAGCGTGAGGCCAAGAAAGTGCAGCGTGTTGCTCTCCATGAATCCAACGTCACCCATGACGATGTTGGGAAGGAAAGTTTCTCTTCAAGTCATTTGAATGCGTGAGGCCAAGAAGTTGCAGCGTGTTGCTCTTCATGAATCTAATATCTCCCATGCTGATGGAGGAAAGAAAAGTTTCTCTTCAAATCAATTGAAAGCGTGAGGCCAAGAAGTTGCAGCGTGTTGCTCTCCATGGATTTAACATCCCCCACGCTGATGGTGGGAAGGAAAGTTTCTCTTCAAGTCAATTGAAAGCGTGGGGCCAGGAAGGCGCAGCGTGTTGCTCTCCATGAATCTAACATCACCCATGTTGATGGCGGGAAGGAAAGTTTCTCTTCAAGTCAATTCAAAGCGTGAGGCCAACAATGTGCAGCGTGTTGCTCTCCATGAATTTATCACCCCACATGCTGATGGTGGGAAGGAAAGTTTCTCTTCAAGTCAGTTGAACGCGTGAGGCCAAGAAGGTGCAGCGTGTTGCTCTCCATGAATTTAACATCCCTCATGCTGATAGTGGGAAGGAAAGTTTCTCTTCAAGTCAACTGAAAGCGTGAGGCCAGGAAGGCGCAGCGTGTTGTTCTCCATGAATCTAACATCACCCATGCTGATGGTGGGAAGGAATGTTTCTCTTCAAGTCAATTGAAAGCGTGAGACTAAGAAGGCGCAGCATGTTGCTCTCCATGAATCTAACATCACCCATGCTGATGGTGGAAATGAAATTTTCTCTTTAAGTGAATTGAAAGCGTGAGACCAAGAAGGCGCAGCGTGTTGCTCTCCATGGATTTAACATCCCCCACGCTGATGGTGGGAAGGAAAGTTTCTCTTCAAGTCAATTGTAAGCGTGAGACCAAGAAGGTGCAGTGTTTTGCTCTCCATGAATCTAACATCACACATGCTGATGGTGGGAAGGAAAGTTTCTCTTCAAGTCAATTCAAAGCGTGACGCCAACAATGCGCAGCGTGTTGCTCTCCATGAATTTAACATCCCCCATGCTGATGGTGGAAAGGAAAGTTTCTCTTTAAGTCAATTGAAAGCGTGAGGCCAGGAAGGCGCAGCGAGTTGCTCTCCATGAATCTAACATCACTCATGCTGATGGTGGGAAGTAAAATTTCGTTTCAAGTCAATTGAAAGCGTGAGGCCAAGAAGGTGCAGCGTGTTGCTCTCCATGAATCTAACATCACCCATGCCGATGTTGGGAAGGAAAGTTTCTCTTCAAGTCATTTGAATGCGTGAGGCCCAGAAAGCGCAGCGTGTTGCTCTCCATTAATCTAATATCTCCCATGCTGATGGAGGGAAGGAAAGTTTCTCTTCATGTCAATTGAAAGCGTGAGGCCAAGAAAGTGCAGCGTGTTGCTCTCCATGAATTTAACATCCCCCATGCTGATGGTGGGAAAGAAAGTTTCTCTTCAAGTCAATTGAAAGCGTGAGACCAAGAAGGCGCAGCGTGTTGCTCTCCATGAATCTAACATCACCCATGCTGATGGTGGAAAGAAAAGTTTCTCTTCAAATCAATTGAAAGCGTGAGGCCAAGAAGTTGCAGCGTGTTGCTCTCCATGGATTTAACATCCCCCACGCTGATGGTGGGAAGGAAAGTTTCTCTTCAAGTCAATTGAAAGCGTGGGGCCAGGAAGGCGCAGCGTGTTGCTCTCCATGAATCTAACATCACCCATGTTGATGGTGGGAAGGAAAGTTTCTCTTCAAGTCAGTTGAACGCGTGAGGCCAAGAAGGTGCAGCGTGTTGCTCTCCATTAATTTAACATCCCTCATGCTGATAGTGGGAAGGAAAGTTTCTCTTCAAGTCAACTGAAAGCGTGAGGCCAGGAAGGCGCAGCGTGTTGTTCTCCATGAATCTAACATCACCCATGCTGATGGTGGGAAGGAATGTTTCTCTTCAAGTCAATTGAAAGCGTGAGACCAAGAAGGCGCAGCATGTTGCTCTCCATGAATCTAACATCACCCATGCTGATGGTGGAAATGAAATTTTCTCTTCAAGTGAATTGAAAGCGTGAGACCAAGAAGGCGAAGCGTGTTGCTCTCCATGAATCTAACATCACCCATGCTGATGGTGGGAAATGATGTTTCTCTTCAAGTCAATTGAAAGCCTGAGGCCAAGAAGGTGCAGCGTGTTGCTCTCCATGGATTTAACATCCCCCACGCTGATGGTGGGAAGGAAAGTTTCTCTTCAAGTCAATTGTAAGCGTGAGACCAAGAAGGTGCAGTGTTTTGCTCTCCATGAATCTAACATCACACATGCTTATGGTGGGAAGGAAAGTTTCTCTTCAAGTCAATTCAAAGCGTGACGCCAACAATGTGCAGCGTGTTGCTCTCCATGAATTTAACATCCCCCATGCTGATGGTGGAAAGGAAAGTTTCTCTTTAAGTCAATTGAAAGCGTGAGGCCAGGAAGGCGCAGCGAGTTGCTCTCCATGAATCTAACATCACTCATGCTGATGGTGGGAAGTAAAATTTCGTTTCAAGTCAATTGAAAGCGTGAGGCCAAGAAGGTGCAGCGTGTTGCTCTCCATGAATCTAACATCACCCATGCCGATGTTGGGAAGGAAAGTTTCTCTTCAAGTCATTTGAATGCGTGAGGCCCAGAAAGCGCAGCGTGTTGCTCTCCATTAATCTAATATCTCCCATGCTGATGGAGGGAAGGAAAGTTTCTCTTCATGTCAATTGAAAGCGTGAGGCCAAGAAAGTGCAGCGTGTTGCTCTCCATGAATTTAACATCCCCCATGCTGATGGTGGGAAAGAAAGTTTCTCTTCAAGTCAATTGAAAGCGTGAGACCAAGAAGGCGCAGCGTGTTGCTCTCCATGAATCTAACATCACCCATGCTGATGGTGGAAAGAAAAGTTTCTCTTCAAATCAATTGAAAGCGTGAGGCCAAGAAGTTGCAGCGTGTTGCTCTCCATGGATTTAACATCCCCCACGCTGATGGTGGGAAGGAAAGTTTCTCTTCAAGTCAATTGAAAGCGTGGGGCCAGGAAGGCGCAGCGTGTTGCTCTCCATGAATCTAACATCACCCATGTTGATGGTGGGAAGGAAAGTTTCTCTTCAAGTCAGTTGAACGCGTGAGGCCAAGAAGGTGCAGCGTGTTGCTCTCCATGAATTTAACATCCCTCATGCTGATAGTGGGAAGGAAAGTTTCTCTTCAAGTCAACTGAAAGCGTGAGGCCAGGAAGGCGCAGCGTGTTGTTCTCCATGAATCTAACATCACCCATGCTGATGGTGGGAAGGAATGTTTCTCTTCAAGTCAATTGAAAGCGTGAGACCAAGAAGGCGCAGCATGTTGCTCTCCATGAATCTAACATCACCCATGCTGATGGTGGAAATGAAATTTTCTCTTCAAGTGAATTGAAAGCGTGAGACCAAGAAGGCGAAGCGTGTTGCTCTCCATGAATCTAACATCACCCATGCTGATGGTGGGAAATGATGTTTCTCTTCAAGTCAATTGAAAGCCTGAGGCCAAGAAGGTGCAGCGTGTTGCTCTCCATGGATTTAACATCCCCCACGCTGATGGTGGGAAGGAAAGTTTCTCTTCAAGTCAATTGTAAGCGTGAGACCAAGAAGGTGCAGTGTTTTGCTCTCCATGAATCTAACATCACACATGCTTATGGTGGGAAGGAAAGTTTCTCTTCAAGTCAATTCAAAGCGTGACGCCAACAATGTGCAGCGTGTTGCTCTCCATGAATTTAACATCCCCCATGCTGATGGTGGAAAGGAAAGTTTCTCTTTAAGTCAATTGAAAGCGTGAGGCCAGGAAGGCGCAGCGAGTTGCTCTCCATGAATCTAACATCACTCATGCTGATGGTGGGAAGTAAAATTTCGCTTCAAGTCAATTGAAAGCGTGAGGCCAAGAAGGTGCTGCGTGTTGCTCTCCATGAATCTAACATCACCCATGCCGATGTTGGGAAGGAAAGTTTCTCTTCAAGTCATTTGAATGCGTGAGGCCCAGAAGGCGCAGCGTGTTGCTCTCCATTAATCTAATATCTCCCATGCTGATGGAGGGAAGGAAAGTTTCTCTTCATGTCAATTGAAAGCGTGAGGCCAAGAAAGTGCAGCGTGTTGCTCTCCATGAATTTAACATCCCCCATGCTGATGGTGGGAAGGAAAGTTTCTTTTCAAGTAAATTGAAAGCGTGAGGCCAAGAAGGTGCAGCGTGTTGCTCTCCATGAATTTAACATCCCACATGCTGATGGTGGGAAGGAAAGTTTCTCTAAAAGTCAATTGAAAGCGTGAGGCCAAGAAGGCTTAGCGTGTTGCTCTCCATGAATCTAACATCACCCATGCTGATGGTGGAAAGGAAAGTTTCTCTTCAAGTCAACTGAAAGCGTGAGGCCAGGAAGGCGCAGCGTGTTGCTCTCCATAAATCTAACATCACCCATGCTGATGGTGGGAAGTAATGTTTCTCTTCATGTCAATTGAAAGTGTGAGGCCAAGAAGCCGCAGCGTGTTGCTCTCCATGAATTTAACATCAACCATGCTGATGGTGGGAAGGAAAGTTTCTCTTCAAGTCAATTGAAAGCGTGAGGCCAAGAAGGTGCAGCGTGTTGCTCTCCATGAATTTAACATCCCACATGCTGATGGTCGGTAGGAAAGTTTCTCTTCAAGGCAATTGAAAGCGTGAGGCCAAGAAGGCGCAGCGTGTTGCTCTCCATGAATCTAGCACCTGTCATACTGATGGTGGGAAGGAAAGTTTCTCTATCGCGGTTAAATGAGATATTAAACTTTACGAGCCATTTCCTACCCCAGTTAATCACTGCTTGGAGGTCTTTTTTAAGAGCAGCGACCATGTTATCCTTGTCAATTGCTACTGGACAGAAGTACTTGTGGTTGTGTCATCAGCATAAATGCCTACTTGGGAAATGATGACATCAGGGAGATCATTGATGAAGATCAGAAACAGCGTAGCACACGGGATATAACCTTGGGGGACACTTGCGTTCGTGAGAAAGCATCTGGATGTGAGCCAGTTCAAAACGAACTTCATTTCAATTTTTGATGGGAACGATTGAATGAAATCAAGCACAAGTCCAGTAGAACGCTTACGTTCATACAGTCGATGCACCAAGGAGGAAAGCTCAACAGAAGAATTGCCATGAAAATATTTGTAGAAAAGACAGAGAGAAGCCACGTTACGTCGGTGTGAATGTGACTGAAGTCGAGATGCCTTGTCAGGATCGATTACATTGCAGATCGATCTTTGGATTTTGTCAAGAAGCTCATGATGAATAGCAGGAATACTAGACCTGATATGGTAGCAGTTTTCAATGCATGAACGAATGATAGATTCGTAAATGTGTAAGATGGACTCTGACATTAAAAGTTTCTAGCACGACACATTGATCCAACTTTCCTTGCAGTAGATGTAGCTATTGATTCGATATAGTCGCTCCACTTCATGTTAATGGAAAACGTGAAGCCAAGAAGGCACAGTGTGTCGCTCTCCTGGAGTCTAGCGCTACCCATGCTGATGACAGACAGAAAAGCTTCTCTGTGATGGTTAAATGAAGGCAGTTTTGTTTGGGGGGGTGTTAAAATTTACAAGACATTTTTTTCTCAATTAACCACTGATTGAAAGTCGTTTTCAAAAGAGGTTGCCAGTTTTACTGTCAAATTTACTACCGAGACAGAAGTAAATGGCAGTCATCTGCATAACAAGCTCGTTAGGAACTGATGACATAGAGATCATTGCAGATCAGAAACAAATAGGGTGTTGTGCGACCCCGACATTCGGACAAAAGGAACTGGAAGCGAGCCTGTTCAACACGAGCTTCATTTCACAGTCTTTTTTTTTTAGGATTGAATTAAACCAAATATTCGTGATGTAACACTGTATCCCTGTAGCTTGCGTAGAAGGCCAGCATGCAAACCCTATCAAACGCCTTCGAGATATCTAGAGCCACAGCCTGAGCATCGTCATTCTCATCAAGAGCTTGGTATACAAATTCAGTGATGGCCTTTAATACATCGGCGATAGACCTGGCAAAGCGGAAGCCATATTGTTTGTCCAAAAGGACATCGTGAGAAGTAAGATGCTCAACAACTTAGAGAATTGAATGCTTTGCCTAAAAAGTTGTAAGGGACTAGTAGGGCGATAATGAGGGGTCAGACGGTTCTTAAAAACTACAGAGGACTTCAAACAAGCTAGAAAGCAAGAAGCAATGAGGCATTTGTTGTAAAGTTTGGATATAACAGGAGCCAGCTCATAAGCACATTTCTTTAAGACGATGACAAGGGTCTCGTCACAACCGTTTGTCTCGTAGAAGTCTAATTTAGAAATAATGTCTGAAACCAATAGAACCTCCGTTCTAGAGGGGATCAGGCATAAGTACTCTAGATCAGAGGTCGGCAACCTTTTGCTAATTATGTGCCGACTTAGGGTTTTAAAATCATTCAGTGTGCCAACAGCATACGTATTTTTATACAAGTCAAGGTCAATATACCTTCTACAATATATTTTATATAGTAATATATACAATAATATGTAAACCACATTAATAGAAATAAACTATTTTTAAAAGTTGTTTTATTTTTAAGTTTTTATTATTAATGGGAGCGTTGCCTTTGAATGGTCATAGCATTAATAAAAGACTCACGTTTATAGAAAGGTTTCCTTCTCTGTTAGTTGATGTCCTTATTAGCGGTGATCTTAGAAGGTGAAACAAGCAGGCAGTCCAACGAGTGAACAGTTTTGAAACAACTAAATATCTTCTTTGCATTGTAGTAGTTATTGGTTAGGACTTCGTGATTTCATTTACGGATGCATGCCATTAAAAATTGCTTGGCGTGCCATGTGTGGCACGCGTGCAGTAGGTTGCCAACCCCTGCTCTAGATGTTTCGAAAGTGGGGTTGGAATAGAACTTCGAAGCAAAGCACTCAATCTTATCTGCAGTAGATTGATTGAAGAGAGGATTACTATTGTTTCACACACTCTTGCTGAGCCACCAGTAATCTCTAGAACCGAACTTGTGAGATACTATACGTTGTTTCATTCTATCAGCAAACAGTAACTTTCTTTTGAGGACACGCTTGCTCTCATTATGAGCAGTGACAAAGAGATGTCCGTTACAATCAGACCTGTCGCTCTGGTACAGCCGGAAGAAGTGATTCCTGTGGGCTGTAGCGGCTGATCATGAAGGTGAGAACCAAGGAGATGATGGAGGTTTCATTTGGTATTTCCCTACCGGCACAAAAGCTTCGATGCCAGCTTTCAGCCAAGAGGAGACTCCAGAAGAGTGTGAATCGGACGATAGGCAAATCTATCTACTCCTATTGAGGAAAAAAAAACTAAACAAATAGTAAATAAAGTTTCATAGTTTAGGCAGAGACATCAGAAGTATAAAGTTGAAGTAGACATTAAAGGAACCGGAAACCCAATCCAAAACAGAAAACAAGGAATAAACCTCTACACCTCTTCAAAAGACCAGAGAGGAGTGTGAGCCGAGCAATAGACAAACCTATCTACTCCTACTGAGGAGATAAAAAACAAGAACAAAATACAAGAGATAAACCTTTACTCTTGTTAAAACCTTGTCTCAATTTCTTTGTAAAGCAGTGTCATCGTTTACAATAGATAAAATTTATGAACTTTTGTAGTATTTAATGTTAATTTTGCTGGGGATTTCCTTCATTTTGGATGTGTTATTTGTTTAAGCCAACTAGTAGTAATAGATATAATAGTTTAAAGTTGCATTCCATGCGCCAAATCAGGACGTTGGCGATCATGGCTCTTCACGTTTTCCTGTCCTTTATTGCTCTTAATAATTTGTCTTTTTGTTCTCTCCTAAACCTTGTTCTGCCATCCATTTACTAAAGCAGTTTCTCTGTTCCACTTGCCTTCAATCTGCCTCCTGAGCATCATATTCTCCAAGCCTTATTTCCTTATTATGTTCCCTAGAAATTTCAACTGTCTCCTGATGTTAAGTATAATTGTTTTGTTTGTAATTTCTCTAAAGCTTCACCGTTGCCCACATATTTGGTCCATGGTATTCTCAGCATCCTTCTGTAGAATATTTGTTTGTTGTTTTTGGTATGTTTGTTTGTTTTTACAGTAAGGTTCACCCTGTGAGATACTCAAGGTAGAAGGATATGTTAAGGATCAGTTTATATGGATAGAAGGGGAAGATTGACTTGAACAGGTCGAGATTATAGTGATTGGGTAAACATCCTTTTGGGAGTCTGTTCCACATGGCAGTTGTTTGTGGGAAGAAACTCTTTGCAGGAATTGATAGATGATCGTTAAGTTCTTATCTTTTGAAAAAATAAAAGCAAATACACCGTAGTTAATGAAATTTTATCTTTTACTTAAAAAAATACAAAACTTTTTCATTCCGATGTGTTTTTTAAAGAAATGCAGGGTGGTGTAATGTACTTTAGTATAAAAAAACATTAAATAAAACAAAAAATATATGCATATATTTAAAAATAATGGGTTAAAATTTTTATTCTGCAAATGTTATTATAGTGGAGACTTAATATTTGAAATAGATGTCCCATTTTTATTTATTTGTGTGTTTTACTTCAGCCTTCACAGAAATTGTAGTAAAGAAAAAAGTATTCTCCAATAGGGATTGAACCTGCGTCCCCCTGTGTAGAGGAAACCATCATTTGATCTGGCATGCTTTATTGCTCAGCCACAAAGGACGTCACAGTTAAGCAAGGCTCTATTTTACCTTTTTAAGGAAAAGCACATCCACTTCAATCAGATGTTTTTTCTCGTGAGCCCATATCTGCACAGTTCCTTATCTGAAACGTAAACAAGGCAATTTCTAAAGAATTAATGGATTTACTCTTTCAATTCAGCATTTTTATCACTTCAAGTGTCTACTCTAATAAAGTTTGAAATATTAAAAATGTTTCTCATATTTCTTGATACGCCCTTGATTTATCGTCACCGACAATCTTCAAAAATTTAAATGCAATATTAATTGCCATCTACCATCTTCCCGAAACCTGTTCTTTTATTGTCCTTTCTTCAATCCTTCTCGGTCTCTTTCACTCACTATAACCTCCTGCATCTTAATGGCTTTATCACCTTGATTGGAATGAAACAATTGAAAAAAAAAAAAAAAGACTTGCTATAAAAATTCCACAACTGTTTTGACCAAGATCAGAATTTTCTTAAACCTTAGCTTAAAACTTAGATGTGTTGAAACAAAATGGCTACTTTTGTAGTGATGTTATAACATATTTATGTCATATTTTTCGAATAAATTATATTTGCTCTACTCTGTATTAAGCATTCTTTTAAGCTTAGTGTTTTTGGAATTTTAATCCTTCTGCACCAATCCTATACTTGGGTGTATATATATATATAGATATTAAAAGAAGAGAGACATAGAATCCTTCAGTAGATTATACAATCTCCTTATAAAATATTTTACCAACAATCCTATACAAAACAGAAATACTTGATTACACACACAATTCACCTCAAATATTCCATTAATATCGAAGTTCTGATTGTATAAAAAAAAAAAACTGAAGAAATTCAAATAAATTGACATCATAAAATAATGTCATTTAAATTCAAATATGTTGATGTCATAGAATAATCTCTTTAAAAATGTGATTTCTGAAAATAAATGCAATTTTACAATTGTCTTGAAAAGAGTGGATGTAATTCCATGAAACTCAGAACAGAAACAAAGTATATTAACTTTATTTATTATTATTGGATAGAGTGGACAGAAATATGAACTCAAAGTAGAGGCATGAAACCAATCATTACCAGTGATGTATTGAACTACTGAACACACTGCCCGATAAATATGGCCAATTTTGAACAATGTGTGTGTGTGTGTGTGTATAAAATTTTTCAGATAAAATATATTTGTAAAAGAACAATAGGAAAACTTATTTTAGTTGATGTGTTTCGTCATCTGAGGGACTTTATCAGGGCAATTGTATTTGATAATGTCATGATGAAACACATCAGCTATGTTTTCTTTGTCTTATATATATATATATATATATATATATATATACACCACCATAATAAAGAAATAAACCATGCATTCCACAAAATAACAATAATAAACAAATTAAACAAGCTCTTTCTGATTTTGGTGGGCTGATTTAAAATGCAACAGACATCAACAGCTTATATATATATATATATATATAATTATAATTTTATTATTGAGTACAGAACTTTATTATGGAAATGAAAAAGGTAAAACCAATTTTCATGATTTAAAAAAAAAAAAAAAAAGAAGAAGAAACAGTCTACCAGTTTCACACTCACTCAACAGAGCTGGAATCGAGAGAATATGACAAAATAAAATATAAAAGAAATGTAATGTATTAAAGGTGGAAAAATCAAATTGAAATAATGTCTAGCCCTAACAGACATTCCCTCTGTTTATAGAGGGAAGGCTATATGGACTTGACATAAATTGTTTCTAATGCCTTTAAATCTAAGAATGAGTGAGCACAACTCAGAATGGTGAAAGAGCTTGTGCTGAAATTGGTAGCACAATTTGGACTATTTATAAGATGCTCCACAATGGTAGAACCATATGTGCTGTTGATGTCACCCAATTGGAATGTACCATTTCTAATTTTCTTAGATACATGCTGATGCACTCTCATATCTAGCTGTAGAGTAGTTCTACCTATGTAGTCAGCTCCGCAACTACATCTGAACTGGTAAATCACATTGTTAATATGGTGGGGGAGGTAGAACATCCTTTCGAGTAGACATCCATACAGACCTGGTAGAAAAGGCAACACGTACATTAGCCGAAAAATAACAATTTTCAACTGCAGAGCAAATCTGTTTGGCAAATTTTGCACTTATTGCCCCTAACCAAGGCAAACACAAATAAATAAGGCACTTAGTAGCAGTACTTAGTTTAAGTTTAGAAAAATTAGAAATTTTCTTACTCATGATTCACTTAATTACATCCAGTAGGTACCCATTATTAGCTAAAGTTTTGACAATCGTTTTTAACTCTTCATCTAATTTACATTTTGAGCAAATCATTAGAACTTTGTGTGTTAGGGTAGTAAGTAAATTTTCTTTGTTTGTTGCGACAGAATGCATCCCATTGAATATATAATCTGGTAAAGGTTGGTCTGCGGTAAATCAATGTGATGCAACCAGATGCAGTTCTAGTTACTAAAACATCCAAAAAAGATAAAGTGGAATTGGTTTCAATTTCCATTGTATAACTTAATGCCAGACACACATCATTAATTAACGAAAAAATTTTTTTAGCCTCCATTACATTCTCATAGATGCAAAATCTCAACATGATGATGATATTAGGTTGGTGCAAAAATAATGACGTAATAATGTCATTTTTTGACGTTATTACGTCATTATTTTTGCACCAACCTAATATATTAACAGTTTGGCGGTCCCAGAAAATAGATGATTTTCATGGAAACCTGGAAAAATATTTGCCAAAGTCGGTCCTAGGACTGAACGAAAAGAGACTTCATCAATTTGCCTATCGTGTCATTGAAAACTAAATTCAACTGACGTATCAGCAAATCTTATTAACTCAACAAATATATTTTCAAGAATGGCAGCTGGAGATATCTGGTTGTGATATGGATAAATCAATCCAGATATCAATCGCTTGGGAAATAGGAACACAGGTAAAAGGGTCGTTAATATCAAAAGAACATATAAATCTATTAGTAAAATTAGATATTTGAATATCTTTTGCAAACGAGAATGAATCTTTTATGCAATATTTATTATAGTGTTTTAATACTGTTTGCAATAGTATGGCAATTCATTTGGCAACCTTGATTAGAGCCGACATCACCATAGACAGAAGTGGTCTTAAGTGGAGCACCTCCCTTATGGATTTTAGGCAAACTATATAGACGTGATCAAATAGAGCCCAAAGGCCTAATTTCATTAGCTATGTCAGAAAGGAGGACCCCACTTTTTACCCATTTCATTTCTGTTTACCAATGTCACTGTTGAATCATAACTATCAAATGGACCTCAATTGATAAATTTTGATATATCATTCAACATTGTCGTTATTTTATCAACATAATCATAATGTATGACAACTCCTGAACCTTTGTCAGGTCTGGTGATTATTAACCCTAGAACACTAATCATCAATTAAAGTTACACCACTACTAACCATGGGTGCATCATACCTGATTTTGAAAATATCAAAAAAAAAAAAAAAAAATATTAAATCTAAATCTTTATTTGAAATATTTTAGATGAAGACACTTCAACTATGTACTTTAAGTTAACATTACTATGAACTGAAAAACATTTAGGTAAGAATATCAGGTACTGAAAATTGTAATTAACCCTAGAACACTAACCATCAGTTAAAGTTACACCACTAGTAACCATTGGTATATCATACCAGATTTTGAAAATATCAAAAAAATATTAGATATAAATCTTTATTTGAAATATTTTACATGGAGGCACTTCAAACTTTGTACTTTGAGTTAACTAATTAATGTTTTTCAGTTCCTATTAATGTTAAGAAAATCAGGTACTGAAAATTGTAATTAAAAATAAGAAAATTTGTGCTGAGTTCTATATACCCATGGTTAGTGTTCTAAGGTTAATGATTCATTTTAACAGAGATTTATTAACAAAGTAGTGTTCTCTGTGCCATTTAAATCCAGTGTGAAATGGATGTACTGGCATAGCAGTGGGCAAGATCATTGAGTCTGGTCTTAAGGTGCCTAACTTTGGTGTCAGAAACAGGTTGGTGTCTCCTTATTTAGGCATTAAGAATTTCAAATTCAGAAAAAAATTTTCTCACACCCGACAAAAGCTAGTGGAATAGAGAAATCTAATCCATGACCCAGTAGTGCCCTTTTAGGAGACAACTGATGAGAAGACAAATTAAAAATGTTCCCAACAACATCAGAATTAGCAGAGCAACCAAATTTCTTATATATTGCAATTTGTTGTGAAACTGATTTGACAGCCTTTTACAACTTTGATCATGAACAATGGATTTTATCACAGCATGAAAGGTTGTCCACTGATTCCTTCCAAAGATGAAAATATCTAGTCTTGTAATAAGCAAAATTAAGAGTTAATTTATCCCAAAAGTTTTGGATAAAAGGCCCTCTCTATTTTCTGTCCTAGATGTAAATGTATCTTTTTATTTTAAACAAAATAAATGGAAGACAGGCCTTAATATTTAAAGAAGAATGAAGGAATGCTATATTTTATGTTGTTCTTATTTTAAATTTAATCAGTAGTATGGAATTCAATGTACTAATTAAATTTAAATTCTACCTAGTCTTGAGATATTTCATAATTTTCTTAGAAATATTGGACATTATTATGGAAATGTAAAAAGTAAGTTCAATTTTACCCTTCACGGTTAAACACACACACACACACAACAGCCAACTGTTTACATTATTCAAACTATTGTCCTCATCTTTGTCACCATATTTATTACAGTGTTTCGTCTGTTGTACGCTCCGGCCTTCTTCAGGTGGTTGAACATCGAACTGAACCCTTTATTTTGCTCACTGGGGTAGACTGTTCTAGTTCCACATGCCATGTCTAATGGATGTCAGTTATCTCCTGTAAATTCCCCTCTCCAAGTTCTACACCGCCTTAACCAGGTATTGAACTCACACTCTTTGGTTCCTGTCACTGGAACTAACCAACGCCTTTATCCACTGTAGCAGGACAGAACAGCCAACTGGTTTTACCTTTACTCAACAGAGCTGGAATCAAGAGAATGTCATAATATAAAAGACATGTAACATATCAAAGGTGGAACAATCAGATTGAAATAACATCCAGTCCTAAACTCTTAAATTCTTACATTTAAAGACATTAGAAATAATCTATGTCAAGTTCAGACACCCCTCCCCCCCCCTCTGTAAACAGAGGGAATGTCTATTAGGGCTAGACATTATTTCAATCTTACTTCTTTTATATTTTATATATATTGTGATATTCCCTCAATTCCAGCTCTTTTGAGTGAGGGCAAAACCGGTCAGCTGATTTTCTTTTTGTTTAAAATCATGAAGAGCAAAATTGGTCTTACCTTTTTCATTTCCATAATATATATATATATATATATATATATATATATATATATATATATATATATATATATATATATATATATATTACACACACAATTTGTAAACAATATTGCTCCACTTTGTATTGAACCCTCTTTTAAGTGTTACAAATGTTCAAACTGCACTCTATTCATTCTCATCTTACCTGAATAGATATATATATATATATATATATATATATATAAAAACTGTCCATTGGGTAGGTGGGGATTATATATTAATAATATATATTAATTTATCTTATCAGATCTGATAACCAGAAAGTGTCTATCTGTTTTTGGCGCATAGCCACATGCATACAAATGCACACATACACTATGAAAAAAAAAAAAAAAAAAAAAAAAAAAAATGCACTAATGAAAAGTACATACAAAAACGAAAAATCAAGAAGTATAAGCAGTCGATTGCTGATAACCCCTGATGAGTGGACAGAGTGATTCCCCCAGAGGGTATGTCTATGAAATGCTGGAATTGCGTTGCTGAAGGTAACATCAATCAACTAAGCTTTTATTTGTATTAATTTAATTATATATATATATATATATATATATATATATATATATTCAAACAGGTTTGATTAAATAATTTATAAACATCATTTGAAATGACATATCAGTTGAAATGTTTTAAATTGACAGAATACATATACATAGACATACATACATACACATCATACTGTTATAGTGGAGCAACCTATCACACCCCGACAGTGATTGGTCAGTCTAAAGAGACGGGAATGAGGAGAAAATAAAAGACGTGACGAAGTATTGTAGTAGCAGTACCACTACAGATCTCCGTGACGTATCTCCCGTTTTCCTTATTATTATTAAGAACTCTTACTCATTGTAGTTTCCGTACAATAAAACCCACGTTATTTGTTTTACCTCATTCCTGTGTTTAGCATAATCTTTCTACTCAGAATTACCTTGTTGCTTATATCGTATTATCCATGATATAACACATACATAGGCATACATACATATACATAGATATACATACATATACATTACTCACAGACAACTTAACCCCTTGAAGATACTATCAATCCCATCTGAGATGAGATTGATAAATACTTGGGGAAATAAAAACTATTTGATAGAAAAATTTGGTATTTCTCTTACTCAATTTTCTAAATTTACCCAAAAATTAATCCATGAACTAATCAAATATGTCTAAATTGTTTAACCAAACCTGCCACCTAAACACACACACATATATATATATATATATATATATATAT
The DNA here is from genome assembly GCA_963932145.1 of Acanthosepion lycidas. Taxonomy (NCBI): domain Eukaryota; kingdom Metazoa; phylum Mollusca; class Cephalopoda; order Sepiida; family Sepiidae; genus Acanthosepion; species Acanthosepion lycidas. The sequence continues at coordinate 4,224,243 of OZ010603.1, forward strand.
ATATATAAAAAGACAAATGACAAACTCTCACGTGGTCATGTGTGACATCATGAGCTACGGTGCGATTTTCGTTTCCAGCGTCTCATATGCACGATTTTGTTGTTGCTTAGAAATCTTCCATGCAAACAAAAACAGATTATCATTATTGTTTTGTCCGTGTATTGTTTAATATATTGTAATGTAATTGTCATCTTTGATAATGTCTTATGTAAGCCAAAAGCTTAGATAGGATTAAAAAATATGTATCAATATTGTGATTTTCTTTCTTCTTTTAATGACAACGTTATTAAGCTTATCAGACGATATGAAAAGAATTTACATTAAATAATATGAAACATGCATAAATGAAAAAAATGTTGCCTAAATACACACACTATATATATATATATATATATATATATTATATATATATATACTGTATTGGAGAAAAAATGTATTACACTGTGAAAAAAGTTTTCTTGTTATATGTTTTGTCCTTTAGGGCATCATCGAACTAAATTAGTTCTGTTGGTGCAACTACACAGGTGCATGAACAAGGGATGCTGGGAAATTTTAAATTTAAAATCTTTTATTTTTTATATATATATATATAATCTAGCTGATTTAATTTAGATGCTTTTTCTTTTACTTTTCAATAATTGTCACAAAAAAAAAAAAAAAAAAAAAAAAAAAAAAAAAAACAGAGGAGAAACCCCAATAAATCTAAATAAGAGATTATATGAACACAAAAGGGACATTTTACAAAATAATACATCAAATGCATTGGTTGCCCACTGTAACAGGACTGACAACAACTATGACATAAAAAATGCTACTCTGATCAAAGGCGAAAACAATCCACTACAACGTAAATGTCTAGAGAGTGCCTTGATTGCAAAGTCATCTACAGCAAATTTGCTCCCTGGCTCTTAAATTTCACCATTCCTGGCAGATCTTCTATTATCATAGGGTGGAATACCTACTTACAAAAGTGGTGAGTAGATAAAGAAAAAGACTCTGAATGAATACGGCTAGAAAAAAAATATAAAAATCAAAATAAGAGTCTTTTTCTTTTTATCACTTTTGTTAGCAGGTATACAACACTCTGATTAAAGGAGAAATGAATTCACTACGACGTAAATGCCTAGAGAATACTTTAATCTCAAGGTCATCTACAGTAAATTTGCTCCCAGGCTCTTACAACATTTCACCATTCCTGGCAGATCTTCTATCATTATAGTGTGGTATACCTGCTAACAAATCTGATGGAAAGAAAAAAAAAACGAATCTAAATGATATCAGCTAAATCATATGTAAAAAAAAATTTAAACTTAAAATTCCCAGCATCCTTCATTTGTGCACATGTGCAGTCACACCAACATAAATTTAGTTTGATGACGTCCTAATGGATGCAACGTATCACACAAAAACTTTTTCCACCTTGTCATACATTTTTTTTTTCCCCACCCAATATTTTTCTTGATATATAAAAATGTATATATCATTATCTCATATATATATATATATATATATATATATATATATATATATATATATATATATATATGTAAGCAAATATATATATATACACACACACACACACAGTGGAACCTCGGTTTACGAATTTAATTTGTTCCTGAAAGCTGTTGGTAACCTGAAATGTTTGTAAACCGAAACTTTTTTCCAACAGAAATCAAAGTAGAGAAAAAAAGTCCAATAAAACTGGAAAAGAAAAGCACGGCACAACACACAAATTTATACAACATGGCTATCGACTCAGAAATTATTCTGTTCAGGTTAACTCGCTTCAGCTATGTTGTTCGAGAACCAAAATTTTGTTTGATAACCGAGGCATTTTCATCTCGAATTTTCTGTTTGAAAACCAATTTGTTTGACATGTGAAACGTTCAAGAACCAAGGACGTTCCTCTGTGTGTGTGTGTGTGTGTGTGTGTGTGTATATATATATATATATATATATATATATATATATATATATATATATATATATATATATAGAGATATTATGAAATGGACAAAGTTTGACAATTATTTTTTTAAGACATTTTTATGTTTATATGTTCTTTTTTTTTTTATAGATACAAATATTTAAGTAAATGGTCTGTTTATAATAAACAATATTAACGACATTTACCGGCCTGAATGTTTGAGAAATTTTCATAGAAACAGAGGATGCATATTTTCCATGAAAATTTCTCGGATATTCAGGCCGGTAAATGTTGTTAATATTGTTTATTATAAACAGAGCATTTACTTAAATATTTGTATTTATAAAAAGAACGTATAAACATAAAAATGTCTTTAAAAAAAAAAAAAAAAAAAAAAAATATATATATATATATATATATATATATATATACACACACACACACACACACACCTCTCATCTACAGACCCCCCCTAAATGAAAAGACTTCAGATGCAATGGACAAAATCCACAGGCAAAATAAAAAAAATCTGCAGAGAAAAAAAAAAACTCACACATTATCAGCGATGTATTTCAAAATTTGCAGGAATAAAGGAATGAGTCATATTAGTTCTCAAAGTGACCACTTGGCGGTGATTGCTGGCCTTTCAATTGTATAAAAAAGACAGAAAGCACGATACATTAGCGTTTGGGTGAGAAATCTATTATTTTTGATATTTTGATTAATATATCTAAATCAAGTATATGCCATGTACACATGTTTATAGAATTTAAATTATGATCATAACTACCGGTAGTTACTATAATGATTTTATAACGCAAAAATATTCCCTTCCCATCTATGGAAAATCAGCTTTAATGGACCATCCTTTCCCACTATCAGTCCATTGATGAGAGGTTTGTCTGTATATATCATATTTCGTAGTATAAAAAAACCTCCATGTTTACCTCTCTCAAAAATGGGTAAAAAAATATCTTGATTCTTATATACAATTCTAATGTGTCTGGTATGATAACGTTTACCCAGATACTGTACTGGCCACTGATAAAACCAACTCATTTTTTCAGATCTTTAACCCAAACAAAATAGTTACAGCGAGCATCTGGATTTCCTGCTGCACCTTCTGGACGGGCACATGTGAAAAACTGCTTGCCACGGTTCAAGCCAGCTTTCTTGACTGTTCGAAGCACGCAAGGTTCTTTATGCTTTGAGCACAGTGGTGCCGAGGGTGGACCCTTCATCAGTAATTTCCATGCTGACACCTGAGGCTCATTGTTTTTCTTAGTATCCTGGGACTCCGACTGTGAATTCTCGGGAGATCTGGTGTCACCAGTATCAGTCTGCGACTCTTGACTACTAGAAATTTCTCCATCAGAAGACATTTCAAATTGTTCTGTTGTATTTTTATTTGTGGAAGGGGAAAATGGCTGGGTAGCATTCACAGTGCTGGGTAAAGCTGGCAGGTTATCTGTGTCAGTAACTGTTGCTGCTGTTGTTGTAGAATTATTCCTATTCAAAAATCCTATAAGGCTGGATTGTTTTGAGGTTTTATTGCCATCAGGGACCCTGCTCTTCTTCCTTTTAGACTGGCTTTCCAGATTGGAAGATCTCTTTAAACTCGACATGGACAAAAATTTTGAGTTTTTCAAAAAAGAAACCGATTGAGGAATGAGGTCAACCTTATTTTGGCTGTCATCTTCATCTCTTACATTAACAGGGTCAAAGGTTAATTCTGCAGACAAACTTTCAGAATTGGCAGACTTTCTTTCAAGTAGTCTTTCGGCAGGCTCTGAAGATTTTACAAAGAATGCTGATAATTTCTGCTGTCGTCCAGTAAATTCAGGCATCAATTTAGCACAGAGACTTGGACAACTAAATGCAGTGACCACAACAAAATTAAACGTTGCTTTGACAGGACAGTGATCAGATCCGGCCACCATATTCATAATAGTACAGTCAGTCAGAGAGATTTGGGCCAAGTCAGAATCACACAGAATATAGTCCAATCGTCGACCATAGTTAGTCTGACGTGCTCCAGTCAGGGTGCACCAGTTTGTATAGGCCCCAGTCATCTCAGGGTGGAAATATCGGAATGTATCAACAAACATGCCCCCTGTCACATGCGAGGGTAATACACATAGTTCAGTAAGTTCAGGCTGTTTTTTATCAAGGTCTGGGTCACGCTGATGAGGCCACATCATCTGATTTAACCAGATGCGGCTAGGTAAAGAATTGGATCCACCCTAGAAAAGGAAATGCAAAAAAAAATTTAGCACACAATAGAAATATGTTTCATTTAAAAATAGACAAGAAGTATCTGAGAGAGATAGACAAACATTTATAAAAACGTTTTTATGACAAATCTGGTATTTAAAAAAAAAAAAAAAAAATGTATAATAGTAAAAATACTTCATGAGGAATTAATATTTATTATATAATATATATGAAGTTTTTTTTTTTCAAAAAGACATATTCTTATATACAAAAAAACTTCTATTACATGACTGACCAATGAGAATCAAACCACACAAAATTGAAAATACCAAAATTCTGTTTTTTTGTCTGTTTTCTCTCAATCAATGACAAAGTGTTAATAAAAGTGAAATATGTCAGATTGATAAATGTTTCCGATTTGTTATCTTATCATCCTGTTGGATTCCGATCTGCATTTGATCTTTAACTCATCTATGAAGTCTGTAAACCAGCAAAAGCAGCTCATTGGAGAAGTTACTTTCATGGTAACTGCTCCAATGAGCTGCTTTCACTAGTTTTCCAGAATTTAAGCGTTCAACTAGGCCGGCATCTCGCTCTCACCCTTTCACTGTCGAAACTGTTAAATGTAGCCATCTCTTCCACTCCAATTGCTTCATGTCTCACACCTCTCGCCTGTGGAACTCCCTCCCCATTTCCTGTTTCCCTGATAGCTATAATCTCCAACAATTCAAATGCAATGTCAATTGACATCTCCAGATGCTTTGATTTATCCCCTATCCTCTTCATCCTTTCCTCTATGCTTTCACTCCAACTGTCTGTAATCCTTTGCATGCTAGTGGCTTCCCGTCTTGCTTGAGATCAAACACTTTACAAAAAAAAAAAAAAAAAAAAAAAAAAAAAAATTACACACACACACACACACACACTATATATATATATTTACTAACTTATAATAAAAACTTCACCACAATATTTCAATCTCAAAGAATGACCACTAAGAATGTAGACCTCCCTAAATTTATAGACAAATCCTACAGAGGCATGCTGGGATTTCTTCCTAACCAATAAAAAAAAATGGACAATTCGTCGTCTCATTTGCCATATTTTTGTCAGAGCATTGATGCTGCTATTGAAGTCAGAACACTATTCTCTGTTTGTGAATTTTTTGCCTTATTAATTTTGTTTTGCCTAGTTTTGATTTACATATATATGGTTTGCTTCACGTTATTTTGCCCTGTTCTTTTTTCTTCCTTGTTGTTTCTTGAGAATTTTGTCAACTACGCTTAACCATGGCCAATTACTCCACACTTCATCACAGAAAACCATGCAAAATGAAAAGGACAGAAATTACTAAACCTCAAAGACTGTGATAAAGACAACAAAGATGAAGAAATTGGCCTGAAAAAAAAATTGATGATTATAGAAGGATTACTCACCTGACGAATAGCTAAATCGACGATTGCACAGGCGTCACTCACCTGACGAATAGCTACATCGACGATTGCACAGGCGTCACTCACCTGACGAATAGCTACATCGACGATTGCACAGGCGTCACTCACCTGACGAATAGCTACATCGACAATTATACAGGCATTACTCACCTAATGACTTGTATGTAATGATCCTGCCCATAAACCAGCTATGAAATCTCAGAATAAAAAAAAAAGAAAACTTTGGTTATGGAAATGAATTGACAGAGTGAAAGACACACGCACACAACCGATCAGCATTCCTGGTGTTGTATCTTTTGTCATTATTCCCACCTACTTTAAAAAACAACTTGAAGAAAAATCTTAAGCAGCAACTTATGTAAAACTGATTCAGAATATAAAAATGGCCTCAAGCCTCAAAAAGTATTAATTCCACGGCCAAGATGACAAAGATTAATGTGTAGTATCTATTCCAGCAGCTGACAGCCAGCCCACGGCTCAAGACATCATGTCACCACTTCAGCCAGCGAGCTCCGATAGGTCTTCAGCTCCAACCAGCAGCAATGATGTGTGATAAACTGTCCTTCTCAGGTCAACACTTTTCAATGACAACCAAAACTGCCCTTTTCAGGACAAGACTCTTCTCACTATTGTCATGAATATATGGAGATATTTTTGGCCCAGTGCACATTATTTTTTTTGTTGTATTTTCTTTAACGAAAATAAACTTGCATTATTTACATTATTCAGACTGTTATCATCATCTTCAATGCCATATTCCCATCATTTCGGCCTCTATATCTCTGAGATGAGGTATTATGATTACTTGCATTATTTACATTATTCGGACTGTTATCCTCATCTTCATTGCCATATTCACTTCATCCACTGGACCATGTGTCCTCAAGGACACATGGTCCAGTGGATGAAGACATTGGTTAGATCCAGTGACTAGACCCAAAGAGTTGTGAGTTCAATACCAGGCCACAGCAGTGGTGAACCAAAAACTTGCAGAGTTAAAGGGAAATAACTAAAAAATCTGGAAGAGGCATGGCATGTGGAACGAGAACAATCTACAACCCCCCCCCACCACCACCACCACTGGACAAAATAAAGGGTTCAGTTCAAAATTCCAATCACCTGAAAATGGCTGGTGTGTACAATGACTGAAATGTTGTGAATATAGCAATGAAGATGAGGATAACAGTCTGAATAATGTAAATAAGGCAAGTGAAAATAAATTTGGCAAGATATTTTTTTTTTTTATTCAAGTTTTCATTTTGTTTGTTGTCTTCCAACATTCAATATCTATTTGCACGTGAATATGCCACCCGCAACACCAGACTGATAGTTTTGACAAAATAAAAACTCACATTTGCTTATGAAAGCAACATCTAACCAGTTGTTAACTGGGACAAGGAATGGCTTGCAACTTTTAATGCGTCCAAAATGTAACTGTTATCCTTTAATGATCACAGAGAAACATTTTTGTACCCCTGCTACATCAACATGACTGATGGTAACCTCCAGAAGTGGAACTTATTTCCCCCTCCTTTGTCTCAGATTTGACATGAAGTGGAATGATTATATAGAATAGGTTGGAAGCTAAGATGGTTGTCTCAGTGTGTTGTGCCAAACAAGTTTTCTTGTCAGAATCCATCTTGCACATTTATAAATCTACCATTTGTCTGTACATCAAATATTGTTGTCATATCTGGTCTGGTGTTCTGGCTGTATATCTCGATATTCTCAATAAAATCCAAATAAGGGTCTCTAATGTTATCGGAGGCACGGTGGAGTAATGTATAGCAGCTCGGATTAAGAAATCAGAGAGCCAACATCAAATCCCCACTGAATCCATTACATTTACTTACATGCTAACATCCTTGGGAAAGGTATGAATCCTTCTCTTTTCTCCCCAGCTATGGGTAAATAGCAGGACAGATCGAGTTCTATAGCCTTGGATAGCAACTGGTCTAGCACAGAAAGAAATGGCAACCTACTGAGGTCAAAAAATCTGCCTCGTCAGTCATGTATTGAAAGATACATGATCGCCTAAGCATGTATCATGCATGACACATAACTGACTGACTGACTTTCCAGTTGAATCCATTACGTGCTAATACACTTGGAAAAGGTATTAATCCTCTTCTTCCCCAGCTATAGGTAAATAGCAGGACAGACAGGGTTCTATAGACTTAGATGGCAACTGGTCTACCACAGAAAGAAATGACAATCTATTGTGGGGAAAAAAAAAATCTGCTTTGTGAGTCATGTATCAAAAGATACATGATTGCCTAAGTGTGTATCATGCATGGCACATAGCTGACTGCTATCAATTCTGTTGTGGCCTGTTTAGGGGTCAGAAAGACACGGAAGACAAAGGTAGGTTGAACAAGTGTATTGAAATAAGATATATACAAAGCAAGAGTTAGTAATAAGCAGCTAGAGGTGTACGTCCGAACGGTTGGTTAACACTGCATCTCCGGTCCCCAAGGAAGTCTCACAGTATTTACGAGAGGAGGAGGAAGAGTTCATTCTACTGTAGGAACGTTTACCACAACAGATTCTGACCTGGCATCTTGACTTCAGTCAATTTCCCACCATTGTGACATGGCTTCCCTCAGTTTTTTTCTATAAATATTTTGCAGTATACCAGTTGTTTTAACAAGCATTAGTACCTTAACCACGTAAATTTAAGTGTACTACTAAATTGGATACTAGGTGTCATTGTTTTACTGTTGAAATCGTTAGATGTAACTGTACACTCTAACAGTTTCTTTTCTTGCACTTCACACCTGTGAAGTCTATCCTGATTTCTTGCATCCATGACAACTACGATCTTCCTGAATCCTGCTCCTTTATCGTCCCTTCTCCTCACTAAAGTCTTGTCATTCTATTCCGCTACTAGTAAATCCCTTGCATCTTAGTAACATTATCACCTTGCTTGGGGTGGAATGATTAACGAAAAAAAAAAAAAAAAAAAAACATTTTTAATCGGTCATTTTGCTATGTACTTTTCTTCTGACATCCCAGTTATACAATACTAGCAGGAGAGCCCGGTGTTGCCCGGGGATGTAACAGTAAGAGATAGATCAAGTATCGACCATCATAAAGACTGAAAAATAAAATTGACAAAGATTATTGTTTAAGGTTGACAGACATGCATGTCTTAATTAGTTTATTTTTTTTACGAATTCGTCAAACCCAAACAAAAACATTGTTTTCAATCGTTATGAGTCTACCGATTGAATAGAATTTTATTATAAACAATTGTCTTGTAAATGGAATTTTTAAAGCATTCTGAATGTAAAAATAAAGAAAAAAGTGCACAAGACAATAAGAAACACTACCTGCCAAAAAAAAAGTGAAGTTTTGTTGAAATCAGTTGAAAAATGTAGGAAATCCGATCCCATATATAAACGAACACACACACAAACAACCTGGGTTTTATAATAAGTATAACTCAATATGAGTTGTCCCCCTTTCATTCTCGCGATGACTCTTAATCGTCTTTTCAAATTGATTTCATGCAAAAACAATTGTGTTTTTCCAATTTTCGGCACTGTCAGAACCACCGTAAGGTAATTTTACGTAGTCCTGTGAAGTTTTGTTGAAATCGGTTGAAAAATGTAGGAAATCCGATCCAATAAATGTACACACACACACACACAATCTGCGTTTTATAACAAGTATGATTTACAGTTTGTAAACCAAAGAAATGTACGAAATATAGAGCTGATTTCTGAATTTGGTATATTATACCTACTAACATAATGTATAAACATTTTATACATATATATGCGTGTGTGTGTGTGTCATTTAGATAGGTTTTATCTGATTATTTTCAATAGGATCCTCTCATATTCACCGACAAGCTTCTTAGTATCCTTATTAAAAAAATAGCATGATAAAAATGGCACAAAACTTAAAAACAAATTTTTATCGTCAAAATGTTTATGTTATAATTAAAAGAAAAAAAAAAAAAAAAAACAAAGTATTTTTTTTTATTATTTTATATTTTTTAATCCTTTCTAGCATGTTCGAAATTTCAGTTAAAAACCTTTTTTGTTGGTTTGTTTTTTGTTTTTTTTTTAGATCAGTGGTTGATGTAATATTTACGATTAGCGTTTTGGCACATTTTTTTTTCCAGGTGAAAAACATTGATTTGGAAATTCTTGCAAAAATCAAATAATTGTTGGATTTTAATGAAACTTTCAGGACTTATTCACAAATGAAAGAAATTATTTTTGAATTTTTTTTTTTTTTTTATATATGTTATACCTCACCATAGCCCACTAATACATATGGCCCCACATATCACATTTTCGGCTAATCTCTGACAGGCCTGTTTGATTTATAGTCAATTTATATCTATTTTATCTCAAACATGTTAAAACCGTCCAAAAATACATGGGCTGCTTTTTTTTCCCCCTCTTTTTAAACAGAAAAGTTATTAAAGAATTAAAACAGCAATACAGAATAAATACAAATAAAAAGAAAAACTTACCAACAGTTTCTTTATAAATGAATTTTCTTTTGACCTTTGCCTTTTTTTAAAAATTCTACAACATTTTTCAAACTTCATCCAACAAAAACTTTCATTTGTTGTTGTAAAATATATTCACAACAATTTTTGCAGCAGAGTGACTTCCTTTTTCAGATTGTTGTTCACAAATAAAAACATTTTGAAAAATAAAATTCCATCATTATTTCAGCAGATTCTCTTGTAGTGGATTCACCAGATTTTACAATAAATTTATCTGCATAGTCAAATATAGCAAAACAAGCACAAACGAACTCTTTCATTTGGCTAGATGGAACCATAAGATCTCCTCAATAAAGTAAGTCAAAATAATACTTCTCTATAGCATCATCACTATCATTGCCTACCATGACCAGGGAACACATTTCACATTGAAAACATTTAATTAATTTTTTTGAATTTTCTCTAATAAAGAAAAAGATGGTAATGGAAATTTCTCCGGGTGTAATTTGTAGGCTTCTTGAGACGTAAAGTGCAGTAGCAAGGTATAACGTTTTAGTTCTGCAGAAAATGAAGAATAACCTCTGGGTTGGTAATGCTGTCTTTTTCGTAATTCTTTTAAAATTGAGTATGTTTGTTCAACACATTTTGCATGTAGTTTAGAAAATTTTCCAACGTGCTAAAACTTTTGAGTTTTAGCATTTGATGTCCATGTATAAACCACTGTATTAATGGTATAGAGTTTTCATCACATTGGAGCTGGATGTGAATTTTTTTGTCAATGAAAAATGTATTACAGGGTCAAAAGCTATTCTATAAATTAGAATATAATTTTTTTTTTTTAAATTCAAAACCGTTAGGACAACACTTTCCTTCTTCCAATTAAGTAAATTCCTTTATCAGCTGAAATAAAATCATGTAATTCATCAGTTTGGACCAGTCATTGTTTTGAAAGATTTCTGAATTCCATTGTATTCAGCAAAATAGATGGTTTTCTTATTATTTTGGTGGGGGTTATTGTAGGAATCGAATATAAATCCCAATTCAGTTTGTTTCATTTTCCAATAAACTTCATAATTTAATCTTTAAATTCAATGAACCATGAGGTAGAGATATTAACTAATAGCATTCATTTGCAAAACGGGCCAAATACGCAAGTGAAAATCATAAAAGCAAACGAACTCTCAACCGTTTATAATTCATGGATTCATAAAAAAAAAAATGTAAAAAATGGTGTAAATATGCATTCTAGTGTTGAAAACATTTTTAAGGATTTGAAATAATGTTTACATAATTGTATGTTGTTAATTTACTTTCAAAGAATTCAATTTTTAAAGTTATCTCCCTTTTAGATTAGCCCTTCACTATGTTTTTTTTTCTGCTTCTTATGTGACATGTGGGGGGTATAATACTATTTGGCCATCTTCCCACTTAATTTCATGAAATTTTGAGAAATTAAATTGCAATCTCAAAATTTGTTTTATTAGTTAAAAGCAGGACTCCTAGGAGAATGTAAATCATTTTTTTTTTTTCAAACTACTACTCATTTCCTGAAAATCTGCTCCAAATCTTAAAATAAAAAAATGCAATAAAACTGAGATTATTTAATTAAAAAAAGCTTTTAATTGCTTTTATAAATAAGATTTATCAAGGACATTGTTCTCTAGAGAAAATTTTTTTTTCAATGAATAATGTATTTTTACAAGAACTGTTTTCATTTATAAAAATTATAATAATTTATAATATTATAAATCTTTTTAAACTTCTGCATTATTTCAATCTGATTAGGGGATATTGTTATTAAATGAAAACTATATTTACAAATCAAAAACTGAAAAGCTCAATAAAAGTCATTTTTTTTAGAAGTTTTTAACTTATTTTTATGTATATAAAATATTACATAACTCCCCCTGTTTGAATGTACGATTGACCATACACAACATAATCAGAAAATAAGAGCAATAACTATAGTAAATTTAAATTCAACATTGCTAAAATTAGATTACGGAGAATATTTTCGAACATTTTTAATTTACTGAGTACTTAAAAATTATATAAAAAAAATGGCACTCACCTGCATTTTCTTAAATTATGTTTTAACAGATAAAGCCTCTGCAGAACAACAATAGAGGTGTTGACAGATTTTATCATCGCTTATCAAATGATCAACAAGTGACAAGCAACAGTGATAAGCATGTAATCACCACTACCATTTCATGTAAAAAATAATTTCTCTGTTATTTTGAACTTAAAGTAAATAATATTTTTTTTTTTTTTTTTAAATCAAATTAATTATACTTTCAATTAGCTAATATTCCTCAAATAAACTTTCAAAACAGTATATTTTATTTTTGGAAGATTTTTAAAACAAAGAATTAACTTTTGTTTACAATGTGTCAAAAATGGCTGAATTTAAACAATGTCTGAAAGCGACTTAAAAGTTGACATTCTACTCAATATAATTTCTATTTGAAATGCACCATAGTTTTTTTGCTTACTGGAAATAGTAAATTTAATCATTTAGCTTTCAATTAAAGCTAAAATGAAAGTTTCAAGAATGCTTTTTTAATTTTTAAAAATCCATTTTAAACCTTAGGTATCAAAAATTAGTGAAGGTGTCTAAGTCAATTTACAAATAATAAACAAACGGAATCTGTGGAGAGCTGTGATCGCCTACATTGACACTCGTTCCCCATAGTTTCCTGTTTAGGATTGTATGTCCGAATCCGTTTAAGATTTCTATTTTTCTTTCACACCCAGTAAACCCACTTGCGTCTTAGTGGTATTATCACCTTACTTGAGGTGAACTCATTAAATATATATATATATATATATATATATATATATATATATATATATATATATATATACCGAACTAATCTTGGTAAACAAATATAATAAAAAAAAAAAAAAAGAAAAAAAAAGAAAAGAAATAACGTCATATTAAACCGGAGTATTCGATGTTCAAGGGAGGCCACTCACAAATCTTTTCTTTAGGGTTACCTCCCCTTACGATGATCGTGAAAAGATATATTTTTATATATAAAATGAGGTTACCGTAGACGACCTTTAAATCCCCTTTAAGAAAAAAAAAAAAAAAAAAAGGAACCATGAATACAAAGTGATATATATATATTTTTTTTCTTTGTCTATTTTCTTTTTCTTTTTTTTCTTTTTCCTTTCATGTAAGGCCAAAGAAATAAGTTCACAGCCTCAATTTATTAAAAAGAATTTGATTAGAAATTTTCATTGGATAATTTTTGATTTTTGTGATTAATATGTACAACTGAATTCAAAAATTAACCAGTGAAAATTTCTGATCAAATTTTTTTTAATAAAGTGAGGCTATGAACTTATTGCTTTGGACTTATATAAATTCTTCCAGGTCCAAAACCAATAATTTACAAAGTGGGAGAATATAAGTTTGTTTTTTTTTTTTCAGGGCAAGGTGAGTTAATGACAACTTAAAAAAAAAAAAAATAAGTAAATAAATTTTTTTTTTAACTGCCGTGCCCAAAAAAAAAAAAAAAAAAAAAAAATTTTCATAATAATTTTTATCCTGCCCTGCTGATAATAATGGCCGATAAAATTCTGGAAAACCTGGTAGGCACTGCTTCTGACCAATTAAAAGAAAGATTTTTAACTTTATTTAACATAGCTTTCCTGGGCCTTTTCTATAAATACTTTCATGGTGATTCTTCTAACAAGCTTTCTTCTTTGGTACTTTGACCATTTTTACTCAATTCATCATGTTTGTACAAAAAAAAAAAAAAAAAAAAAAGAAAAAAAAATCATATCTGCTTTGTCAAAATTAAGTCATAAATTCGAAAACTTATAGGTTCTTGTCATCTGATATTTCACATTACTACAAATTAAACAAACAGAACTGAAAAAAAAATTCTAATATGATCTAAATAAGTCAACATAATCTGTTTAATTAGATTTTCTCAAAACTTTACTGAATCATTTAAACAAGCAAAAAAACAAATTAGTTGAATGGAGCCACAAAAATTTGTGAAATTATCAAAGAAAGTGAAATAATAATCCGTTTACTTATATTTTCTTAAAACTGTATCAATTATTTAAACAAGTGGAAAAATAGTTAAGTAATGTAGCTTCCCTCTGCCTTTTCTAGAAATGCTTTCTTGGTAATTTTTCTGATGAACTTTCCTCTATGGTACCTAGACTTTATAAATTTAAACACAGTACCAGATTTGGTGGCAAGGACTCATTATTTTACAGTTGAAATGGCCAGATGTAAGCGTAAGTTCTATGCTAACAGTTTCTTCTCTCTTACTCCTCGCTTGTGGAACTCACTCACAGAATCATGCTTTCTTATCAACTTTGATCTTCAAAAATTTAAATGCAATGTTAATCATCAACTGCTGTCTCCCTGAATCCTAATTATTATTTATTATCCTATCCCTTTAATAGTTTTTTTCTATGACTTTATAATTAAAATTATAATTATCTGACTCTTTCTAAATAATCCCTTGTTTCTTAGTGGCTTTATTACCTTGCTTGAGGTGAAATGATTAAAATAAAACAGCAAAAACTTTAGTGCAAACATAAATGGCATTGCAACAAAGATGGCTGCCACCATAAAATAGTGGACAGAGTTGTGGTATGAAATAAAATTTTTAGATAACAAGGACAGAAATCAAGTGCATGGGTATTTCTTTTCAGGTTCTGGAACAGTAGAGGAGAGTTCATAGGGACTTTCTCAGAATAGGAGACCTAGTTGTATCATATTACGCAATTCTATTTTCACCAACCACTCCAAAGTTCAACAGTCAAAAAGAATGCAGTGATTTGACACAATAATAATTCCCTACCCCCACTGGAACATAGGTGAGATATGTAAGATTTAAAATAAAAAAGAAAGAGAAAGAAAGAGAAAGAAAAAGAAAGAAAGAAAAAGAAAAAGAAAGAGAAAGAAAAAGAAAGAGAAAGAAAAAGAAAGAGAAAGAAAGAGAAAGAGAAAGAAAGAGAAAGAAAGAGAAAGAAAAAGAAAGAAAAGAGAAAGAAAGAGAAAGAAAAGAGAAAGAAAGAGAAAGAAAAAGAAAGAGAAAGAAAAAGAAAGAGAAAGAAAAAGAAAGAGAAAGAAAAAGAAAGAGAAAGAAAAAGAAAGAGAAAGAAAAAGAAAGAGAAAGAAAAAGAAAGAGAAAGAAAAAGAAAGAGAAAGAAAAAGAAAGAAAAAGAAAGAGAAAGAAAAAGAAAAAGAAAGAAAAAGAAAGAGAAAGAAAAAGAAAGAGAAAGAAAAAGAAAGAGAAAGAAAAAGAAAGAAAGAAAAAAAGAAAAAGAAAAAAGAAAGAAAAAGAAAGAAAAAAAGAAAGAAAAAGAAAAAAAGAAACAAAGAAGAAAGAAACAAAGAAAAAGAAAGAAGAAAGAAACAAAGAAAAAGAAAGAAGAAAGAAACAAAGAAAAAGAAAGAAGAAAGAAACAAAGAAAAAGAAAGAAGAAAGAAACAAAGAAAAAGAAAGAAGAAAGAAACAAAGAAAAAGAAAGAAGAAAGAAACAAAGAAAAAAAAAGAAGAAAGAAAAAAAGGAGAAAGAAAGAAGAAAGAAAAAAAGGAGAAAGAAAGAAGAAAGAAAAAAAGGAGAAAGAAAGAAGAAAGAAAAAAAGGAGAAAGAAAGAAGAAAGAAAAAAAGGAGAAAGAAAGAAGAAAGAAAAAAAGGAGAAAGAAAGAAGAAAGAAAAAAAGGAGAAAGAAAGAAGAAAGAAAAAAAGGAGAAAGAAAGAAGAAAGAAAAAAGAGAAAGAAAAAAAGAGAAAGAAAAAAAGAAGAGAAAGAAAAAAAAAGAAGAGAAAGAAAAAAAAGAGAAAGAAAAAAAAGAGAAAGAAAAAAAGAGAAAGAAAAAAAAGAGAAAGAAAGAAAAGAAGAGAAAGAAAAAAGAAGAGAAAGAAAAAAGAGAAAGAAAAAAAAGAAGAGAAAGAAAAAAAAAAGAAGAAAAAAAAGAAGAGAAAGAAAAAAAAAGAGAAAGAAAAAAAAAGAAGAGAAAGAAAAAAAAGAAGAGAAAGAAAAAAAAAGAGAAAGAAAAAAAGAGAAAGAAAAAAAAGAAGAGAAAAAAAAAGAGAAAGAAAAAAAAAGAAGAGAAAGAAAAAAAAGAGAAAGAAAAAAAAGAGAAAGAAAAAAAAGAGAAAGAAAAAAAAGAGAAAGAAAAAAAAGAGAAAGAAAAAAAAGAGAAAGAAAAAAAAGAGAAAGAAAAAAAAGAGAAAGAAAAAAAAGAGAAAGAAAAAAAAGAGAAAGAAAAAAAAGAGAAAGAAAAAAAAGAGAAAGAAAAAAAAGAGAAAGAAAAAAAAGAGAAAGAAAAAAAAGAGAAAGAAAAAAAAGAGAAAGAAAAAAAAGAGAAAGAAAAAAAAGAGAAAGAAAAAAAAGAGAAAGAAAAAAAAGAGAAAGAAAAAAAAGAGAAAGAAAAAAAAGAGAAAGAAAAAAAAGAGAAAGAAAAAAAAGAGAAAGAAAAAAGAGAAAGAAAAAAGAGAAAGAAAAAAAAGAGAAAGAAAAAAAAAGAGAAAGAAAAAAAAAGAGAAAGAAAAAGAAGAGAAAGAAAAAAAAAAGAAGAGAAAGAAAAAAAAAGAGAAAGAAAAAAAAAAGAAGTGAAAGAAAAGAAAAAAGAAGAGAAAGAAAAAAAAAAAGAAGAGAAAGAAAAAACAAAAGAAGAGAAAGAAAAAAAAAAGAAGAGAAAGAAAAAAAAAAAGAAGAGAAAGAAAAAAAAGAAGAGAAAGAAAAAAAGAAACTTACCTGTGAAGATGGCTCACAATGATCCAGAAACCTGTGTGTTGTGTTGATGTCACCTAAGATGATCACATGACTGATTGAAAGAAATAAAATGCAATTACAAAATGAAGAAATCTAAATTAAAATTCTTCAAAAATAAAAAATAAATTTTAGAATTAAAAATGAAGTAACTCAATTATTTGAACTCTGCTCCTGCAGATAGCCAAAGAGGAGGATTGGTAGAAAGAACAAGAAAACCACAAAAATGGAAAGAAAAAAAGAAAATGAGAAAAAAATACAAAATAAATGGAAGAGAAAAAAAGAAAATATTGGAAAAGAAAAAAAAGAAAAAACTGCAAGGTGAAAAAAAAATTTTTTAAATTGCAATTGAAAAAAAAATTTTAAAAATTGCAATTGAAAAGAAAAAAATTGCAAGTGAAAAAAAAAAAAAATTAAAAAGTTGATAAATGATGAAGTCAACATTCCAAACAATGTAAATAGTATAAATAATCTATTACCTTTGTTTTAATTATTTTCTGTCAGATCATTTAATCTGTGTAAACATTTCCTCTTCATGACAATTCTTTAAAACTATGGACTTTAAAAATTTTATTTATTTTCCTGAAATGAGCTAACCACACAACTTCAAGTGTGCAAATTCGTAAATAAATTCCATATATTTTTTTTTTCTTAAAACTACCTATGTGTTTTCTTGTTATTATCCTCCACCATTAATTTTCTTTGTGTGGATAAGTCAACTGTTCATTATAAGCCTGAAGCCCCATGCCACTATATATCTACATAATATATACATCTGTCTGTCAGTGTCTGCCCACTAAAAATGACAAATAAGATTCTATTCATTATTGATTAATAAACTCTTCTGGTGATGGAGAAAAGTGTTATTTCATACAGAGCAGGTGCGTACTATCCCTAAGCCCCCACAATCAGTGGAAAAGAACCTGATTGGGGACCCCCTTGCAGTGCTTTGTGATCCTTGCCATCTTATCAACATTTGCTTTTTTCTATCTACATATATTTATATATGTTACAAATTAAACAATGCACTGCTATTAAAGAAGGGCACATTTTCTCTGATGTTGGCATCATTTTGGGAACTTTTCATTCAAGTCTGTTTTGCTCATGATTTAAAAAAAAAAAAAAAAAAAAAAAAAAATATATATAAAATTCACTATTTATCCATAATGTTGAATGTGTTAAAATTCTTCATCTTTTTAACAAGAAAAACCTCAAGTTGATGTCAGAAATTTCCACAAGACATTGTTGATATATTTAAGATGGAATGATCTATTAGGACATGTCTCTAATTTGTATTTAGATACAAAGTATTTATTTGCAATTTTTCTACAGTATGTTCCAAATGTCACATGACAACTGGCTGAAAACATACTTGTGAAATAGCAAGCAGGGAAAATTTGCATGACATCATCTTCCATAATTTGACCAATAACATTTTTTTAATAATAGATCATCACATACAGAAAGATGATTCCATTTTGGTAAATAAATATAAAATTTACAAGGTTATCAATGGTAATGCGACTTTTTGGCACAGCCTGTATAGTTGAATTGTTCACCTATATTGCATATGATCCATTATTGTACATAATTAAATTACAATAAAATTTGCATTTTATATGAATAAAACGTTATTTACATTATTCGTCTATTGTCCTCATCTTTGTCACCATGTTTATCACAACGTTTCGGCTGTTGTACGCTCCTGCCATCTTCAGGTGTTTGGAATGTCAAACTGAACACTTTATTTCACTCACTGGGGTAGACTGTTCTAGTTCCACGTGCCATGTCTAATGGATGTCAGCTATCTCCTGTTAATTCCCCTCTCAAAGTTCTCCACCGCCTTAAACAGATATTGAACTCTTTGGGTCCTGTCAGTGAGTCTAACTAATGCCTTTATCCAGATTCAGGGGAATTAACAGGAGATAACTGACATCCATTAGACATGGCACGTGGAAGATGAGGACGATAATTTAAATAATGTAAATAGTGTACATAATACCTCATCTCAGAAATATAGACAGATACTGAAAGGCCGAAACGTTGTAATAAATATGGCGGCAAAGATGAGGACAATAGACCGAATAATGTAAATATTGTACAGGCATTACTCATCTCAGGAATATAGGCGAATATAACATTATTAAAATTAAGATGTAGTAGAGCGGTGGTTCTGTAGCATAAAACCGGCCGTGATTTCATAGTCACCAGAACCTGACGAGTGCTTACTGCGACAATTGCTTCAAAGTCACAAGGGATGGAACTACGGATTTAACAATCTGCAGTTACTTCCCTTACGTAAAGAAACTTCGCTGGATAAAATTTCTATATGCCGCATCCCTGCAGGATATAGAAAGTCGTGGAGGACCATGAACACCTATCTCGTGCTTACAGCCTTTTATCTTTCTTTTTTTCAATATTCCCCGTGACGGTTAAATTTTCCAAACCCTTCTGACTCATGATGTGCCCAAGAAATTTCTGCAGTCTCTTCCAGATTCTGAGTAGAAGTATTCTTTCTATTACCATTTTCTTCAAGACTTCCTTGTTGCTTACTCGCTCTATCCATGAAATATGCTTTTTACACCTGTTCTTACTATTTACAAATGTAAAAAACATTTTATATATAATAAGATTTTATTGAAAAAAAAAAAAAAAAAAAAAAAAAAAATAATATATATTTATATATATATATATATATATATAAAATTCTACTAATTATCTACTTTTGAAAGAAATTTCAAATCTATGGAGTGGGGGAGGGGGAAAAGACTCAAATTTCCCCATATTAATTTAATATTCCACTTTGACTCCAAGCAAGATTTTGTGACCAACATTTCCTGGATTCTAAAAAGAATAAAAAAATAATTTGCAATAAAATTGCAATATGAGCTCTGGTAAAAACATGGAATGATAACAACAAAAACATGCAATGATAACAAAAATTGCAATATGAGCACTGGTAAAAAATCTGAAGACATTAGGTTTATAATACACAGATCTCCTCAAGGAGAATGGATAAAGTCATGAGTTAGATCCAGTGAGTGTGAGTTCAATACCTGGTTAAGGCAGTGGAGAACTTTCAGCGGGAAATTAACAGGAGATAACTGACAACTGACATCCATTAAACATGGCACGTGGAACTAGAACAGTCTACGCCAGTGAGCGAAATAAAGGGTTCAGTTCGACATTCCAATCACATGAAGAAGGCCGGAGCATACAACGGCTGAAACATTGTAATAAATATGGCAACAAAGATGAGGACAATAGTCTGAATAATGTAAATAATTTTTAATCAAAAAAATCCTTTAATCTTTCCTCTTAATAATGACATAGAAGATCTTGATAAAATTTTACTTTTATTATGTTTTCGGCAGTTATTCAAGACTGAATAGTGCCTTTAAGCAAAATCATTCTCATCATAGATGCTCAAAATTTCATATCTGCTTAATTTTGTATCCAAACATAATGAAAGCAGTGTCTACTCATATTAGATGCTCCGTTTATTTGTTAAACAGTATATTCATTTATTTTTATTTACTTTCCTGAATATTCACGAAATATTATTCTATTCAGCCTTACATGATCAGCAAAAGTTAATCATGGCCAAGTCAGTAAAGGACGTCAGAACTAATGACAGTACCCACTGCCCAGGGGCTAAGCAGGTTCAAATCCTGTCAAAAAGCATGTATTTTTCTTTAATAAAATTTCTTTAATATTCAGGCTAGTTGACAAAAATATATTGTTTAATAAATAAACAAAGTATCTACTAAAATATGAGTATCTACTAATAATAACTTTGAAGGTAATAAAATCAGTCAGATTGATAAATAAAAAATCCATTACTTTTTTTTATATATATATATATATATATATATATATATATATATATATATATATATATATATATATATATAATTATAAAGAAAAAAAGACCACTTGAGGGTTCCATTATAATAATTTATTTCACCAGAGCCCTTTTAAGGAATGCTGGATCATCTGATAACACTTTCTTTAAATTATTAGTTCTGGATTTACATTGAGTTCTCAGTATTTCATCCTCCTTGGGACTACCCACACGGTTTACCAAATTTTTTTTCATAACTTAATTGTGTGTATATATACAGTGTAACCCGGATATAAGAGAGATTATCTCTGGTCCCAAATTAGAGCCTATGTTAATGTATATATAATAGACCAAACCCGGATATAAGAGAAACCCGGATATAAGATACT
>OZ010603.1:4262791-4627791 GCA_963932145.1 Acanthosepion lycidas
CAAATGGGCGACGCTTTCAAAATGTATTCCTAAAATTTGAGTATTTTGAATGAAAACGAAAAAATGAAAAGAATTCTATTATGATGGAAAATTGAGAGTAAAAATGTAAATAGTCTCACCATGATACTAACACTAAGAGGGGTATTATTATTGGATTCTATTTAAGGGCTCTTCGCATCTGTTCAGCAAAATATTTAGATGATGAATTCACATATATTGAGGATACCTTTTCAAATCTTTCGTATCCGAGACAATTATTACAGAGAGCTAAAAATAAAGTGTTGAAAATTTACTCATCAGCGCAAAATGACCCCTCGAAGGCCACTACAACTACAGCAATGAAAGGTACACTTTCAGCTGCCTCTGATAAAAATTCTTTTGATCGCATCTTTCTACCAAATAACCATTTGACCGAACGTATTTCCAATAATTTAAATGCGTTAAAAATTAAAACTATAATATTACCTACTAGAACTATTTGTAATTTATTAAATAGCACCAGCAAACAACATATTACATCCGATGCTTGCATCTACCAAATCTCATGCAAAAACTGTGACCTAAAATATGTGGGTGAAACAAGTAAAATCTCGTGTTTTCGAACATAAACGAGATATTCGCCTCGGAAATTTGAACAATGCTTTAGTTGTACACATAACTAAAGCAGATCATAATTTCGATTTTGATTCCGTGAAGATTTTAAAATATTTTCATAATAAAAATCTTAGGAGGATTTATGAAGCAGGTATAATATCCATCTCACGCACGGTGAATACTAGACCTGGTTTCTTTAGTATTTCCCCTTTTTTAGCGAGATTAATGCTCGACAAGCGTACATACTATTTTCCATCATAATAGAATTCTTTTCATTTTTTCGTTTTCATTCAAAATACTCAAATTTTAGGAATACGTTTTGAAAGCGTCGCCCATTTAATGACAACGTGACCATGCTTAAATGGAAAGCTGATCATTTAAAATTTTCAGTTATCTGTTTTGGATAAGTCTTGTTTTTATGTCCATCGTCTTTGTCATGTTGAACTGATTATGTTAATTGTATTTTAATGAATATTGTCCTGAAGAAGGTTTATTAAACCGAAACGTCAGATGTTGACATTTCATTCATATTAAAACAACATAATTGCATTTAAGGATTTTTGTTTGTTTTTTCCAAATATTTTTCTCCATTCTGTCGGATTTATATCCATTTATATTTGCTTATATATATATATATATATATATATATATATATATATATATCTGTTTATACATTTTTATGAATAAACTTATTTGAGTAAATGCTCTGTTTTTTTTTGTTTGTCTTTTTTTAATTAAAACAATATTAATTACATTTACTTGACTGAATTTTCAAGAAATTTTGTAGAAAATATGCATACTCCGACAGGAATTGAACCTGCATCTTGTATGGAACCATCATTAAGCCTGATGCACTATGACTGTTCAACAACAGAGAACTTAAATTCACATTGAAGTATGTTCCCTGTACAAACACCAAAGTTAGGCAAAGCAAAGCCTGGTCAGTACCTAGATGGGTGACACATTAAGAATGCAAGTTTCTCTAAACTCGGATGTGCAGGCGTCTCGGAATTGTTAATTAGAGAGCCAAGTTCTAAATAAGAAAGGTATAAATACACCTCTTCTCCTCCCTGCTATGGATTAATTAGTAAGACTTGTATCACTAAACGATTGTTACCTCCCCCTCCACAAAAAAAATTCTTACAATCTAAAAAATATTTTCTGGCTTTAAATAACCTGCAAAGGGTTGATAAACAGTAAAAAAACAAATTAATTATTCAATGACCTTCAAAGATTTAAATGCAATGCCAATCTCCTGCCTGTTCTTTTATTTTTCTCTCTCCTTAACAACATTCTTTTTTTTCTCATATTCTCTTGCAATTAGTAACCTTTGTATCTTAGTGGCTTTATTGCCTTGCTTGCAGTGAAAAAAAAAAAAAAAAAAAAATAGATGTTTACCTAATTTCATGTTGTGTAACAACTGCTCGTCCCTCACAATCCAAAGATATCAATTCGTCATCTGAAAAGTCACTAAGATTTCCATAGGTCCCGACAACATCAACAATATCTTTCTTGGAATAAACACCAGATAAACCTTCTTCTGCCTTGACAGGAGTACAACTATTTCTGCAGTAGGTGGCAACACCTGAATTTAAAAAAAAAAAACAAAACAAAACATAGGAATTAGAATTATATAATGACCATGTACAGGGTGTTGCAGAAAAATCCAACACTTGAAAACAAAATAGGCAATAAAAACAAAAGTTGTATATGCAGAAACCCAACAGTTTATTTAGCAACAGTTAGGAGGTACATACTACATTATTTTTCAATGGTGGCGGCAACGACCATCTCAAGGTAGGCATGAAATGAGTCACACACTAAACAATCTAATAGTGTTTAATATATTTGTTGACAATTCTTGAGAATTAAAAAAAAAATGTATAAATTCACTTTCATAAGTTTAGGTTTTACTAGCAGTAGAGCCTGGCATTGCCCGGGGATGTAACAGTAAGAGATAGATCAAGTATTGACCATCATAAAGACTGAAAAATAAAATTGACAAAGATTATTGTTTAAAGTTGATGGACACACATGTCTTAATTAGTTTTATTTTTTTTTTTTTTTTTTTTTTTTTTTTTACAAATTGGTCAAACCCAAACTCAAACAAAAACATTGTTTTCAATCGTTATGAGTCTACCGATTGAATAGAATTTTATTATAAACAATTGTCTTGTAAATGGAATTTTTAAAGCATTCTGAATGTAAAAATAAAGAAAAAGTGTGCAAGACAATAAGAAACACTACCTGCCAAAAAAAAAAGTGAAGTTTTTTTGAAATCGGTTGAAAAATGTATGAAATCCGATCCCATATATAAACGAACACACACACAAACAACCTGGGTTTTATAATAAGTATAACTCGATATGAGTTGTCCCCCTTTCATTCTCGTGATGTGTCTTAATCGTGATTTCAAATTGATTTAATGCAAAAACAATCTTGTTTTTCCAATTTTTGGTGCTGTTAGAACCACCGCAAGGTGATTTTACATAGTCCTGCGAAGTTTGGTTGAAATTGGTTGAAAAATGTAGGAAATCCGATCCAATATATAAACGTACATACATACACACACAATCTGCGTTTTATAATAAGTAAGATTACAATTCTAATCGTCACTTTTAAAACAATAAACATTGCCGAGGAGTGCAGGTAGTTAAAATAATAGCAGTGTCAAGGGACAAATTGTCCTTTTGACAGGTTTTTGTGGGGACAAGGATTATAACTGTCAAAAGGATAAATGTAGCATTATTTCTGGATATAAACTGAAGTACTATTATTACTGCTTTTAAACAACAAATTTCCCATGATTTTCCTTGAACAATCATATCTGCTTGAATCAGGGAAAATTTGTTGTTTAAAAACAGTAATTTGACTTTGCTAACCAGATGCTTCCTCTGTAGCTAATTGGTATAGCACATCAGGCTATATGACAGTTCCATGTGGGATACAGGTTTGATTCATGTCAAGACATATCTTCTATAAAAATTTCTGATGTTCACGCCGGTAAATGTAGTTAATATAGTTTATTATCAACGGAGCATTTACTTCAATATTTGTATCTATAAAAATAACGTATAAACAGAAAATATATATATTTTATTTATTTTAAAGATGTATTTTTTATTTAATAATCTGATAAATTTTTATCACTCTAAATGTTATTTTTAGTATCTACTGAGATTTGAGTAAACAGTAGATTTTTTTATTTTTGTCTACCAAACTCAATATTTGAGAAATCTTTAAAAAAAAATTTTTTTTAAAATATGAGCTCTCCAACAGGATTCGAACCTGCATCTCCCTGGGTAGAAGGAAACTGTCATTAGAACCGACTTGGCTATAAATACGCTTTGCTGTTCAAGCAAGATCTGAACAGTGCCTTTAAGCAAAATTCTTCTGATCATAGATTTCTCAAAATTATCATATTTGTCTCGTATCCAAAGTAATTTTCTAAAGTAATGGATGTTTTTTTTTTATTTATCTGATAAATTTTTATCACTTTATAGCTTACTTGAATTAGGCCAGCATACTCAAACACTCAGTCACCGTCAATATAATTACAACCATATCTTGCCAATCAGTTTTCATAAAAACCTGACCCCAAAATTAAGAGGACATTTGATCTATACTCACCGGAATATCCAGTTTTCTTTCTAGAAAAGCTGAAGTATGCATTATAACCTTCAACATCCGCAGTTAAGTCATCAAGCCGATCTCCTACAATGAAACAAAACAGACCAAAGAGTATATATATATATATATATATATATATATATATATATATATATATATATATATAGATATAAACAATTTCTTGGCAACACAAAACTTCAGTATTGCATGAAGAATAAGAGACATGTTGAAAATTACTTTCAAGAAAGAAAAACTTGGTGTAATTGTCATGTTCACTCCCCTCTAGTCTTTTGAACAGGAGTAGAGGTTTATCCCTTGTTTCCTATTTAAAATTGGATTTCCAGTTCCTTTTAAAGTCTATTTCAACTCTATACTTCTAACATCTCCGATCAAACTCTGAAATTTTATATACCATTTATTTCTTCTTTTTTTCCCTCAATAAGAATAGATTCGCCTATCGTCCGGTTCACACTCCTCCCCAGTCTTTTGAACAAGAGTAGAGGTTTATTCTTTATTACCTATTTAGGATTGGGTTCCCGGTTCCTTCTAAATTCCACTTCAGCTCTATACATCTGACGTCTTCACCTAAACTCTGAAATTTTATATACTATTTATTTATTTTTTTCCTCAATTGGAGTAGATAGGTTTGCCTGTCGTCCGATTCACACTCCTCCCTGATGTTTATAACAGGAGTAGAGGTTTATCCCTTGTTACCTGTTTAGGATTGCATTTCTGGTTTCTTCTAAAGTCTACTTCAACTCTATACATCTGACGTCTCCACCTAAACTCTGAAATTTTATATACTATTTCTTTTTTTTTTCCTCAATAAGAATAGATTCGCCTATCATTCGGTTCACACTCCTCCCCAGTCTATTGAACAGGAGTAGAGGTTTATCCCTTGTTTCCTGTTTAAGATTTGGTTTCCAGTTCCTTTTAAAGTCTACTTCACCTCTATACTTCTCACGTCTCTGCCTGAACTTTGAAATATTTCTTAATTATTCTTTTTTTTTTTTTTCTCTCTTCGATAGTAGATTAGGTTCAGGTCACCAGACTCACACTCCTCTCTGGTCTCTTGAACAGGTTTAAAGGTTTATCCCTTGTTTCCTGTTTAACATTGGGCTTCTAGTTCCTTCTACAGTTTTTTTTTTCATTTTTGGTAAACTACTAGAGGCCCTAATCAATACTGAATTAGTTACGCCCCTCACATCGCAGGGGCCCTTCTTTCAGACACATTATATGGCTTTCGTTTCTCTAGTTCAACAGCTGATGTATTAACAGCCATTGGAAAAATAGTCTACAAATCTTTAGATAAGAATGGTGAAGCTCGGGCTCTTGCTTTGGAAATCTCAAAAGCATTCGACAGGGTTTAATATACAGGTCTTCTTCACAAGTGGAAAAGTTAGTGACTCCAATAAAAAATTTTTAACTAGTTCAGTCTTTCTTATCAAATGAAAGTTATCATGAACAGACACACCTCTAGATACTTTTGCACTAATGCAGATGTCTCTTCTAACATCTCCACCTAAATCCCAAATGGATTTGTCATGTCCAAAAAAAAATAAATAAATAAAAATGAATTATTGTGTCAAGAAAATAATTATAATAAAACAATCATAACTTTTCTCCTCTACACACACAAATATGTGACATTCTCGCTATTGGACAAGCAGTTCACATGGGCAGGTCATTAACACGTATATCAATAAAAATTTCATCTCCTTTTTCTTTTCCAGGCCATAACAATAACATTTATCTCTTAGCAATCAACAAAAATTTGAGGTAAGAAAACCCCAGACACATGTATTTTTCCATTTTCTGGACACCCATTACACACATCTCTAAAAATAACTTACAAGAAAAATGGTATACACTTTACTTATTTGTTATCTAATCATTCTGACAGATTCCAATCCATATTTAATCTACATTTGACTCCAAACTCACAATTTTACTTAGTGTTACTGTCTCTTGTGTCTCCAACACCACATAACAACCAGATAATAAATCAAACTCAATTTGTTGTTTTCATATCTTGTTACTCACTCTTATAAGTATTTCTGTAGAGATATAAATATTAGGGGTTTTATAATTATTTACTCAGAGTTATAACTCTCTTAAAGATTTTTTAAAGGAAGAGTCAGGGCCATAAGAAAATTATTTACCCTTCGAACATGTTGAAAATCAAGGACATACCCACTGGGGTAAAATATATTTTCATTATATTTTAAGCAAAAAGTAATATTTTTACAAAATTTAGTAAATTAATATGTGAATTTACTACTTTTCTTTGAAACACATCTCTGGGATAGACACGAGACTTTTAGGAGATTTTTAGCGTTTTAATTTCTTTTACTGCCATCCATCAGATTTGTAATTGATTTGCTAATTAAAAGTGAGTTTGTTTTTGTTTTAAAAATGTCTAAAATCTTTATTTAAAAGATGTAAGACTATTTTTTTTTTATTTTTACAGATTAACTTTTTAGACACTTATTTTTCAAGTAAAACCAAAATTTAGTTTAAATTTTAGTTTCATTAATTTGTAGCATTTCTTATGTCAATTTCAAAGAAGGGCTCAAAATATGAGGCTAATTAATTATCAATAAAAGTAAGAGAGGTAATGCAAAGATTGTTTGGGGGTGCTAAAGTCAACAAGATCCAAAATTAAGCAACAATAGAGTAATTTCAAGAGAACCTCACAGATTAAAACAGTTAAAAACTCAAACACAACCCTGCCTTTCCCTCACAAAAAAATAAATAAATAAATTGCAGTCTATCTCTTAAATTAGTCGAATCCTGTTAGTGTTTGTGATCCTTAATTACTAACAGTAACAGATATCAACATTGAAAATCAGCGAACCTACTTCAATGTCAACATTCACTTTTTTGCACAAATCCCCTTGGGAAAGGCATGAATGAATCTGTCTCTCGTCCCTCTAGCTATGGGTTAAATAGTTGGGCAGGCTGCACTTAGCTTTAGGTGGCAACTAGTCTAATAGAAAGAAAACTCTGAATTACAGACAGCGGAGAAGGCAACGGGAAAACACTCCGCTATCTTTTCCCAACAATGCATAGCAATTCGCAGAAAAGGAATCTGTGGAGAGTCGTGATCGTCTACGTCCTGAAGAGACATAGCAAATATTATAAACCGCCATTTAAAGAGCGATTTAAAAACAAAAAAAAAATTACTTTTAAGTTTTCCCTTTCTTTTTTAAATGAAAATTTTGAATTTGAGAACATTCAAGAAACTTAGAGGAACCAATTAGTTTTTAATTTTATTTTTACTTACTTACAGATCTCTAAATCTCTATCATCAGGTAACTTAAGAAGAGCACTTGCAAAGTCGTTTATAAAGGTTTTCGTTTTTTATTTAAAATTAAAAATTTAAGGATGAATGAGCAGGCTACTAGTGTTTTTTTTTATGACATTTTTTTTACAAATGAATAAAGAAATCTGACATCATTGTTTAATATTTGGTCAGTTTCTTAAATGCTGTAAAAAAATTGTAAAAATCTTTTTTTTTTCTTTCAGTTACTTTTTTTTTAACTTACATTTTCGTTTAATACTGATACACCATATATTAAAGTTTAATATTTTTTATTTGTTTAATAATTAAAACAAATAAAAAATGAATAAATAAATAAAGAAAGAATAAGATATTTTTAATTAAAATTAAATACGAATGAACATTCACGCGAAAAAAAAAAAAAAGAGACGGAGACACTGGAAAGCATTTTATTTTTAAATCTGCTACTTAAATTAAATTTTAAAAGATTATTTATTGCTACATTATTGTCAGTAATTTCTTTCGTCTTCTTAATTTCATTTGGTTAAGTGCCCGGGTTGTTATTCTACAATACTTGAGCTGATTAGAAACATACCTGAACGTTTTGACGCGGTGCAGAAGTTTTAGGTTCGAGATACGAAATTGATAATTTTAAATGGGTCCCGGGATTTGCAGATAATGCGCGGCCCCAGTGACCAAATTTTTAAAAAATGCATTTTTCCTGGTGTAAACAGCAAATTGCAGAACCCAACTAAGATTGTCAATAAACGGTATATTTCCCTCAATTTTTAATACTGTTTTAAAATAATCAGTTTTTTGGGTTTTTTTTTTTTTTTTTTTACACCATGGATGATACCTTAAAAAAAAAAAAAAAAAAAAAAAAAAAAAAAAAACATTGATCAGTGGGGCATTATCTGCAAATTTACCAAAGTTTTAAAAAAATAATGTTTCTTTTTCCTGCAATAAATTATATTTTTTATCATAATTTGATGATGTTGGAGTAAATAGAGTGTTCATTTAGATTTTGATAAAAGATAAAAAAATAAAATCAATAAATTCAAATTTGGAAAAGGACTGATGACTTAAAGTTAGCTTTCTTAACAAAAAAAAAAAAAAAGTCTTATTTAAACTAACTAAAAAAAACTGTCTTCGCTTTTCATCTCGGAATGAACAGAGAGTTCAAAAGTACAACTCACGTGTGATCTTTGTCTCTTGAAGACAAATAATATCAGACTGCAAAGAGTCAAAGAGTTGGGGCAAAGGAATTTTGCTGGCCCTGATGCCATTGATATTCCACGTTAACAACCTCATGGCATCGTTTGTTGATTTCTTGACAAAATAAAACTCTGAGGCGGGCACCGACACAAATAATTAAGAGTTATCTCCCCTTGCCAAAGATTTCAATTTTAACGGAAAAAAAATATTTTCACATTACGTTCGAATTTATTTTTGAATGATTTTATTCTCAGCCAGCAAAGAGATATTTAATTTGTCATATAACAGAATTATAAAATTCAAATAAATGATATAAATTAAATAAATAAATCAAATCAATCAGTGATGGACTGGATCTAAAAATATTGGTTATACCAGGAGACAAATGGGGGTCTCCCACAATGCTATAATTAAAATTTCCATAACGAATAAATAAAATTTCCAAAAAATACATATATTAAAAAGGGTACAATTAAAAATTTTGCGAAAAAAAAATCTCTATTTCTTAGTATTGTGGTGTACGTGTATTGTACTACTGAGATACCAAATGTAAATACTTAAATAATTGATTTTTCAATTTATCTTTTTTTTTAAATTTTAAACAATTGGTTGATATTTTAAAATAGTTTACTGCACAATTTACACATTAACAGAGAGTTAAAAAGCACAATGACACATTGCATGCAGTCCACAAGAGCAATTGTTTGTGTTCACCACCAGATGATTGTTCGAATCTACCAATAACTGCTTCTGCATCCAATTCATCTAAACAATTCCTTTTAAGTATCTGTCGATATTTCTGAGATGACGTATAATGTACAGTGTACACTATTTACATTATTCAGACTATTGTCCTCATCTTTGTCGCCATATTTATGACAACGTTTCAGCCTTTCAGTATCTGTCTATATTTCTGAGATGAGGTACAATGTACATTGTAAATGTACACTATTTACATTATTTGGACTATTGTCCTCATCTTTGTCGTCATATTTATTACAACGTTTCAGCCTTTCAGTATCTGTCTATATTTCTGAGATGAGGTATAATGTACACTATTTACATTATTCGGACTATTGTCCTCATCTTTGTCACCATATTTATTACAACGTTTCAGCCTTTCAGTATCTGTCTATATTTCTGAGATGAGGTATTATGTACACTATTTACATTATTCAGACTATTGTCCTCATCTTTGTCGCCATATTTATTACAACGTTTCAGCCTTTCAGTGTCTGTCTATATTTCTGAGATGAGGTATAATGTACACTATTTATATTATTCGGACTATTGTCCTCATCTTTGTCACCATATTTATTACAACATTTCGGCCTTTCAGTATCTGTCTATATTTCTGAGATGAGGTATTATGTACACTATTTACATTATTCGGACTATTGTCCTCATCTTTGTCACCATATTTATTACAACGTTTCGGCCTTTCAGTGTCTGTCTATATTTCTGAGATGAGGTATAATGTACACTATTTATATTATTCGGACTATTGTCCTCATCTTTGTCGTCATATTTATTACATTTCAGCCTTTCAGTATCTGTCTATATTTCTGAGATGAGGTATAATGTACACTATTTACATTATTCGGACTATTGTCCTCATCTTTGTCGCCATATTTATTACAACGTTTCAGCCTTTCAGTATCTGTCTATATTTCTGAGATGAGGTATAATGTACACTATTTACATTATTCGGACTATTGTCCTCATCTTTGACGCCATAGTTATTACAACGTTTCGGCCTTTCAGTATCTGTCTATATTTCTGAGATGACGTATTATGTACACTATTTACATTATTCAGACTATTGTCCTCATCTTTGTCGCCATATTTATTACAACGTTTCAGCCTTTCAGTATCTGTCTATATTTCTGAGATGAGGTATAATGTACACTATTTACATTATTCAGACTATTGTCCTCATCTTTGTCACCATATTTATTACAACGTTTCAGCCTTTCAGTATCTGTCTATATTTCTGAGATGAGGTATAATGTACACTATTTACATTATTCGGACTATTGTCCTCATCTTTGTCACCATATTTATTACAACGTTTCAGCCTTTCAGTATCTGTCTATATTTCTGAGATGAGGTATTATGTACACTATTTACATTATTCGGACTATTGTCCTCATCTTTGTCACCATATTTATTACAACGTTTCGGCCTTTCAGTGTCTGTCTATATTTCTGAGATGAGGTATAATGTACACTATTTATATTATTCGGACTATTGTCCTCATCTTTGTCACCATATTTATTACAACATTTCGGCCTTTCAGTATCTGTCTATATTTCTGAGATGAGGTATTATGTACACTATTTACATTATTCGGACTATTGTCCTCATCTTTGTCACCATATTTATTACAACGTTTCGGCCTTTCAGTGTCTGTCTATATTTCTGAGATGAGGTATAATGTACACTATTTATATTATTCGGACTATTGTCCTCATCTTTGTCGTCATATTTATTACATTTCAGCCTTTCAGTATCTGTCTATATTTCTGAGATGAGGTATAATGTACACTATTTACATTATTCGGATTGTTGTCCTCATCTTTGTCGCCATATTTATTACAACGTTTCGGCTTTTCAGTATCTGTCTATATTTCTGAGATGAGGTATAATGTACACTATTTACATTATTCAGACTATTGTCCTCATCTTTGTCGCCATATTTATTACAACCTTTCAGCCTTTCAGTATCTGTCTATATTTCTGAGATGAGGTATTATGTACACTATTTACATTATTCGGACTATTGTCCTCATCTTTGTCACCATATTTATTACAACGTTTCGGCCTTTCAGTGTCTGTCTATATTTCTGAGATGAGGTATAATGTACACTATTTATATTATTCGGACTATTGTCCTCATCTTTGTCGTCATATTTATTACATTTCAGCCTTTCAGTATCTGTCTATATTTCTGAGATGAGGTATAATGTACACTATTTACATTATTCGGACTATTGTCCTCATCTTTGTCACCATATTTATTACAACGTTTCGGCCTTTCAGTGTCTGTCTATATTTCTGAGATGAGGTATAATGTACACTATTTATATTATTCGGACTATTGTCCTCATCTTTGTCGTCATATTTATTACAACATTTCAGCCTTTCAGTATCTGTCTATATTTCTGAGATGAGGTATAATGTACACTATTTACATTATTCGGACTATTGTCCTCATCTTTGTTACCATATTTATTAAAACGTTTCGGCCCTTCAGTATCTGTCTATATTTCTGAGATGAGGTATAATGTACACTATTTACATTATTCGGACTATTGTCCTCATCTTTGTCACTATATTTATTAGAACATTTCAGCCGTTGTACGCTCCGGACGTCTTCAGGTGTTTGGAATGTCGAACTGAACACTTTATTTTGCTCACTGGGGTAGACTGTTCTAGTTCCACGTGCCATGTTTAATGAATGTCAGTTATCAGTTATCTCTTGTTAATTTCCCTTTCCAAGTTCTCCACTGCCGTAACCAGGTATTGAACTCACACTCTTTGGGTCCTGTCACTGGATCTAACTAATGCCTTTATCCATTGTCCTTGAGGAGATCTGTGTATGAATTTCTAGATATTATAAACCTAATGTCTTCACCAACCATTTTTTACCAGTGCTCATATTGCAATTTTTGCTGTTATCATTCCACATTTTTACCAGAGCTCATATTGCAATTTTTTTGTTATTATCTCTTTTCTCTGGCACTCCTTATTACTGGTTCCCATGTTGTATTCATTTCTATGCTTGGTTGGCTCAGGAGATTTTTGTGGCCTAGCATATGGGCTGATTCCTTAAGTTTACAAATTTTCCAATGGTGTTCTTTGTCTATGATCTAAACCTGATCCCACAGAGGGCGGTGATCTCCTTTCTCTCACCATATGTGGTCTGCCATGCCTGATTTTTCCACTTTCCCTCGTGTTACAGCTTTCTGGTGTTCTTGAAGCCTTACCTTAAGGGGGTGGCCTGTCTCCCCTTTATATTCCTTTCTGCAGCTTTTTAATGGATAGAAAAATATATGATTCCAAAATTCAGTCAGTGCCAGACTAGGTCTAAAAATATTGGTTGTATAGGATACAAATCCTATATCATTCCAACAAATGACTAAAAAACACAAACTAGATTTGCACACTCGCAAAATCGGATCGAAACGACTAAAAACAGATTTCGCAATAAGGTGTGAAATTAATTTTCTGACCAATGATAGGAGGCGATTTGCTAAACTAAAAAAAAGATAACGAGCCAGTGTGAAAAAAAAAGTTAACAATAAATAGAAAATTTCAAGTCAATCACCAGTCAGAAGGGCACAGAGATCATAGAGGACAGAAGAATGAAGACTGACAGTAAATTCAATCACTGACTCAACCCGACACTAAGAGCCGAAAGTGGAGTAGGAAAGGAAAACAACAACAACAACAACAACAAATTTACAACTGACTCCAAAACAATTCATAAGTACATTTTCCTTTTATCTTTTTATTCCTAATTCACACTCTCTTTTTCAACTTAAATTGATCACACCTCTTTCCTTTACACCTATACAAAAACAAAAGCAACAGACATTACTCTGCTACTCTGTTCAAAGACAGCGAACACAGACATTTTTGTCAAAATCACATTTTGCTTAAACAAAATAAAGCATTAATCTTTTTTTTACCCTATTCACAAGATAATAAATATACAATGTTCCATTTTCTACAAACATTCCTTATCATGTTGTTTCTTCTTGAAATTTGCGTTGTATTTTGTGGGCAGGGTATCCCGTATTAAATTCTCCTTTTAATCCGGGTACGCTGAACCCTACAGTTGTCAGGAGACAAAGGGGCCAGCCCACAAGAACAATGCTATTATTTAATTTTCAGAATGAATAAATAAAATTTATTTAAAAGATACATATGGGGAAAAAAAAGGTTTGTTGCAGCTCAGTGTTTATATTAACGATACTTCCAACGTACAGGATTCAAGTAATAATAACAACAACTCCAATTTGTTAACCAAGAAATATATATTGAATAAAATACAACAAGCATGAAATTATTTGTTATTCACAAAGATTAAAGCGAAGGAAGTTGTTTCCCTTTAACTGTAGATTGATTGTAATCAACTGTTTGAAGAAAGTTCTCTTGTTAGATAAATGTTCTGAAATAATTGTTAGAGCAAAGTTTGCATGTGAAGAATGAATAACACCAAGAATACAATTGCTTGAAATGTGTTGTGGATAAACTGGTTTGAATCAACAAGTTCTGGTTGATTGTGCTTGGCGAAAGTTACAGAGAGAAAATGTAAGTTTGTAGTTATGAAATTCTATGTCTGTGTGTGCGTTAAAGTGTGATGAGCAAGATTGTGGATTTGTGTTGACGGCTGGAATCTTACTGGATCTTACTGGTGACTTGTGAAAAGTCCCCTCTTTTAAGGAAAAAAGGTAGGCTCCCACGGAACCACGGGAAAACTTGATCTTACATTAAAAATATGTGATTGGTTAAAAATTAACCAATCACTACACTCGTACTAAACAGAATAGGTAAGTATGCTCAGAACTAAAAGATTCAAAGGAACGAGTGCGATGGCTAAATTGCCCTATACAAAAGTAGTTGTAATTTATTTGCCAATCACAAGCAAATAAAATGACTGTAGTATGTAGGTGTGAAAAACATAGCAATCACTATAGGTTCAATTAAAAAATTTTTGTAAAAAAATAAGTATTTATTAGTAATTACAATCTACTGTACTGTACATATTATTTTTATTTATTTTTTAATTTAAAGTAATTGGTTGATATTTTTAAATAGTTTACTGCACAATTTACACATGAACAGATAGTTCAACAGCATAATAGAGCATTGTGTGCAGTTAATTTTATTAAGAGCAATCATTTGTGTTCATTTAATGATTGTTTGAATCTGCCAATAATTGCTTCTGCATCCAATTCATCTAAAAAAAATTTTTCCTATGGACAGCAACATGTATATAAAGTTGCCATTGGTTTCAACCATGGTCTCCAGACAACTTCGTAATCTCCTGCAACTCTTCTAGACAATCTCCTTGTTTAAGATGATGAATGCTGCCATAATCCTTGCCTCCAGTTCACCTTTGGTGTTACAAGGAGTTTTGTTGGTCTCTCACTCAAATGCATTCCACACATAATAATCAAGGCGGTTGCAATCTGGAGAGTTAGGTAGTCAGATGAAAGGGGTGATGTGGTTTCAGAAATTGTCTGACAGACATGATTGGGTTCTCCTACTCGTGTAGCATGGTGCAGAGACCTTTTACGAGACATATGGTTCTCCAGCAGCTATCCACTTAATACAAGGCATTTGATGTAGGCCTCCGAGGCCCTGTGAGAAGAGGAATGGAGTAATAATGTTGCCATGAGTAGTGATCACTCCAAACACCATCTGTAATCACCATTAGACTCATTCAACAATTTCTGAATCCTCAGCACTGTCCTCAGATTGACACCCAAACACTCTGAAATGTTCATATTCGAGCTTCCGGCCTGAATGCCAAGAAGTACAGCATTCTGTTTGCAAATTTCTGCTGGAATGAATTGCATCCTGGTGCTCTTTTTCTCACAGACACTGACCAATTGACCCTAAAATACTGTGCAGTTGACAAAATCAAAAATAAACAAAGCGCATACACAAAATTAAAAATATAAAATGATAATTTACCCATCATGCCCAGTAGATCAAGATGTGAGTGAAAGTTCGAAATAATTCGAGTGTACTGTCAGTTACTTATTTCAGAAATGAAATATTAAATTATGAAAAGTAGTATGAACCTGCCATTATAACCAAACATCAAAAATCACCTGACATTTAAAAGTTAAATAGATGTGTTTCATATTGGAATTAACATTGTGTAACAGAACCTCTTGTCTAAATTGATAAAAAGTTCTTCTTTTTTTTTATTCTGACAAGTGTTACAGTTTAATCTACAAAAATTATTTCCAAAAGACATTTCCCTATATTTTAGAATTGGGTAATTTGTAGGATATTCTGTCAACTAGGTTTTTTATACTAAAAATCCAAACACTATTTACATTATTTGAACTATTGTCCTCATCTTTGTCACCATATTTATTACAATGTTAGGGCCATTGTAAGCTCTGGCCTTCTTCAGTTGGTTCAAATGTCGAACTGAACCCTTTATTTCGCACACTGGGGTAGACTGTTCTAGTTCCACGTGCCATGTTTAATGGATGTCAGTTATCAGTTATCTCCTGTTAATTCCCCTCTCCACTGCCTTAACTGGGTATTGAACTTACACTCAGACTTTAGACAGATACTAAAAATCCAAATATCCAAATTCCAAATGATAATAAAAAAAAAAAAAAAGAAAAAAAAAGAAATCATGGGTAAGCCTGTTAAATAAATCATTTGTTGTGGTGTGAGTTGCCATGGTTAAATGCAAAATAACTAACAGAACTATCCAACAAACAGAATTGACAAAGTTTGCAATAAACAATAACAAGAAAAAGAAAAGAACAGGGCCAAAAAATAATATAACGCAAGCAATCAATATATTCAAGGTAAATTAACAGTAATAAGGCAAAGCAACAGTAATATGGCAAAAAGTTCAAATTAAGAATTAGATTTGACACACAAAAGCAAATTTAGAGAAGCGAACGTAACATTCTGACTCCAAGACAGACACAACTGAGTCAGATTAAACCATGCAGTGGCCTATTTTATTGGCTAGAAAAGTATTCCAGCATGCATTTATGTGGTTCTACTTATAAACTGAGAAGGGGAAAGCATTTTGCAGTCATTCCCTAAGAGATTTTAATCAACATTTGTATTTACAAATAGATGTACATGTATCCAAAAGAGTCAAAAAGGAGTAAAAATAGTCTTTAGTTGAATTAAAATCCTTGGGTAGTGGGTCCACAGAAAAATCTGTAGTTTAGAAAAGACTTTAAAATAGTTGGTTCACAGAAAAAAAGAATCTGTGATTGAGAAAAAACTTTTATTGTCAATGAAGATTCACTATCTTTGTTTTTGTTGATTGAAGTCAGACACATGATCGACGGTGCACTGACCATCCAAATTGTTGCTGTTGTAGCTGATTCATTTGAAATAACCGACACGTGTTTCTTTCAGCACTTGCTGCAGAAAAAGAAAAATCTATGTAGCCATATATTCAGCTTGGAGGCAATTTGTATCTCTATGTTATATTATTA
Organism: Acanthosepion lycidas; assembly: GCA_963932145.1. NCBI lineage: Eukaryota > Metazoa > Mollusca > Cephalopoda > Sepiida > Sepiidae > Acanthosepion > Acanthosepion lycidas. Next base: position 4,279,733 of record OZ010603.1, read on the forward strand.
ATTTGATACAACTCGTTGTCCATTCTTTGCTGAATTGTTTATTCCTTATTTTCATATATAACATAGAAACATTAATTGTTTATTCTTTGATAATGAATGGTGAAAAAAATGAAATTAGAGCCAATGAGGAACTTGAGAGGCTGGAAGGACTACCTCAACCTGCCTATAATCCAGAACTTACTACCTTTTCCAAGCCATGGCTCATTTTCTTACACAAATGGAGGTTCAACAATGTGGAGGAGGTTGAAAATGAGTGCAGGGAATGTTTTGTCTCTAAACTAGCCAAATGGCACAAGACTGGAACTGAGCTTCAAACACAACAATGGCAACAGACAGAATAAGATGAGACATATTTTGAGGAATAAAAACTTTTCATATATAATTTGTTTGAATTAATGATTAAATTTAGAAATATGAATAAAAATAAATTTGCCTCAACCTAGATAGTAGTATCACTGAAATTTTTAATGACTTCTAAATTTTTATTAAAATCTGTTATACATTCTCTGTTGACAAAAAAAAACTAATTTCAGATAAAACAAAAAAAAAAAAGCTTTGAAAGATTTTCTAAACTGAGAAGTCCACCAAAAATGACAAACACTGAAAACTTGAAGTCAATATGTTCATTGATTGCTTGATCTGTTTGGTTTTTTTTTTAAATTTATTAACCTTTTGCAGGTTATTTAAAGAAAGAAAATATCTAGATTGTAAGAATTTTTTGGAGCTAATAAAGATTTACTGATACAGGTCCTACTAATTAACCCATATCTGGGGGGAGAAGAGGCAGATTCATATTTTTCCCAATTGCAAGTAAATATAAAGAACCCAACTGGAATTGGAACTCAGCTCTCTGATCTCCAAACCAACCTGTTATCCATTACACCACCTGCACATCCAAGTTTACAACACTTGGTATTCCCAAGCAGTCACCCATCTAGGTATTGATCAGGCTTAACATAACTTAACTTCAGTGATTGTACAAGAACCGGTGTTTCAATGTGATTTAAATTCATTTAAAAAAATGTTTAGCACGTTTTAAAGTTCGAGTTCCATAATAAGCAGGGAAACTCTGGTCTATAGCAAGAATTTAGTTAAGTACAAGGTGGTAAGTTAGTAGGGAGCACACAGTGAGGATTGAACTCATAATTCAATCTTAATTGATCTATCTAGACATGTTTGTTAACCATTTACACCACGTCAAATTGCTTTTTTGATTTAAAAAGCGTATCTTTATGTGGCACAAGTATGGAGCAGTCAGTGAAAAAATCAAATTCAAATCTAACAAAACCAGCTCGAGGTGGCTTGGTTGACACCGGTCTTTATCTTATATGTGGCACAAGGCCGCAAGTATCGAGCAGTCCAGTGAAAATCGAACTCAGTAATTGATCTCTAATAAAACCAGCTTGCTCACCATTAGACCACGTCGAGGTGGTTCGACTCACACTGGTCTTTATTGCTCAAGCAATGATCAGCAGCCGCTAATTAAACTTCCGGTGTAAGTTGTACGCATGCTCGATAGTTTCAATTCAACTTCCTGTTTGTTGGCGCTTCATTCTTTGAATTTGTTTCTCGTTTGTAATTGTCTTAACTTTTTTAGGAAGCAAGTTTATAATAAATCAACCATGGCTGCTGTAAGTAAATTCATTTTATTTTTATGAAACTCTATTTCTTATCTTTATTTAGAGACATGATGAAAATGTCTAAAAGTTTGCTTTTTTCTAGTAGCAGAGTCGTAAGAAGAAGAACCACGTTGTGAGGAAACGAAAAGAGCGATTTTTTTTTTTTTTACAAGAAATATTAAAAATGTCTTTTTAATATCAAATTTATTATTTGAAATAATTTTGAGATTATTTAAATATAATAGGGTTTTTTTATATATCGTCTTTTATTTAATCTGTTTTGCAATGTTTACAGTAAAAAAAAAATTTAAAAAATCAAATTAATTGTTCTTGCAGCGCAATTTCAATTATAAAAAATTGTTGAGAATTTTTTTACTAAGGTTGATAAATATTTTGTAAAAAATAACGTATGACCAGAAAATAAAAATAAAAATATCTAATTTTAATTAAATATATATTTTAATTAAATTAAAATTAAAATATATATTTTAATTTTGTTCATAATGTTCTGAGAAGTTTCATATGAAATAGATTTACGATAATTAATATATTTTCTGTTTATATACATTATTTTTAATTTTATAGATACAATTTATTTAATTTAAGTTTAGTAAATGCTCTTTAAAACAAAAATAAACAAAAACAAAAGTATTTATTTACCGACCTGAATGAATTAAACTGTTTATTTAAAAAAAAAACTGAGCATTTTATTGTCAAATAACATATACAAGTTTTTTTAAATAGAAAAATGTCGGATTTTCACAATCGCAAACTTTTAATATTTTCGATAAATTATTATTTCCTTTAGCTTTTTTAACGATTTATATTTAATTTACTATTTTTTTATCTTTTTTAAATTGATTTCTGATTGTAATTGTCACATGCGATTATTTTACAAAATATTATTTTACTCTGCTGAATTCTGATCTGTATATGTTTGTGATATAGCACCAATTAAAAAAATGTGATTAGAAAAAGTAAAACACTTTTTAAATGATTTGGGCTGTTATTAAGTTTAGCGCTTCATTCAGACAATACGTGTTGTAGTAGTACACCCATTTTTTTTTTTTTTATTATTATTATGTACCGCAAATGGGAATATAAAATAGGTTATTTCGTTCTGTAATCTTTCTGATTCGGATTTCAGGAGTCACGGTGGAGTAATGGATAGTGGTTCGGGATTTGAGGGATTCCAGTTGAATCCTTTTTTCTCTCTCTCTCCCCCCCCCCACCTATGGGTATAGCAGGGCGGACCAGGTTTGCCGTGGATGGCAACTGGTCTACCGCAGAAAGAAATGGCAACCTACTGCGGGGGAAAATCTGCCTCGTCAGTCATGTATCGAAAGATACATGATCGCCTAAGCGTGTATCATGCACGGCACATAACTGACTGAATTTTTCTGGTGCTTCATCCTTCAAATCCCAAACCGGGCTTTTCAGAACATGAGGTTAGTTTTTTTTTTTTTTAAATGAGGTAAAGACTTGAGGTAAATCAGTATTTTTTTTCCCTTTGTAATATTGTTTACTCAATGCAAGGCCCAAGGGCCACTCAAGGTAGAGGGTTATGAAATGAGATTGTTGTAAGGGCATAATAGGAGGAAGTAAAAAGTTCATATTATGAAGATATGTAGGAAAGATAACAATTGATGCAATATTTTAATATGGATTTTTTTTTTTTGTGCTAAGAATAATTATTTTTGTTTCTTTTACAGACTATGCCTATTAACCCTAAGCCATTCTTGAATGGACTTACAGGGAAACCAGTGATTATTAAATTAAAGTGGGGTATGGAATACAAAGGCTACTTGGTGTCTGTTGATGGCTACATGAACCTACAGGTAAAATATAATATTATTTTGGTGTAATTAATTTTTAAAGATTTGCCAATTTACCATATTTTGCTGCTTGTAAGGCACTTTCTTTTTTTTCTTTCTTATAAAATTTCTCCAAAGACCTCCCTACATAAATGGAAAGTTGGTGATGGTAGTTAGAAATTAACCAAACAATAAATCAAGGATATTGTGAGATCATTACTTTCGGTAAATTTTTATAATGTAAACTTAGTATATGCGATAAACTTGTCAATATTACCACTAATGAGGATTTCAAACTATAATATTAGTATAAGAATTCAGCAGTTTGGTAAGCAGTCATATGTTTTAACTGACACCTAAATCAGGCGTAGCCATATTTCTATATACAAATTTATATGTATCTAATTTAAGATTGAGTGCTTGTAGCAGAGACCTCGGTGACCCAAAAGGGCCAGGGTTGAATGTGTTTTGCAATGGAGAGATCGCGAATTGGTAAGATTTAGACTGAGGGTGAATCTGGCAGCACTTTTATATGGGCGGGAGTAGTGGTGTCGCTTGTAGCCATTTTTATTGACTGTTTCTGGGCACTCATTGGCTGAGCAATGACTGGACCAGGTGCAGAAAAGCATGGTATGCTCATTCAGGGTGAGGCGAGTTTCTGCCGAGTAGCATAGTTGAGATTGAGGTACGGAGATAACTGTGAAATTGATTTGCCTATTGGATAGTTTGTTTTTTTGTTTTGTGTGCTTCTGACCAATTCTCACACACTGCTCCATCTTGGTTTATGATGGATTTGTCACAATTAGTTTGGATTTCAGGTTGCAATAAAGTTGGGTTTCAGTGATATTATTCCATCTCTAACTTTGAATTATTACATTCTAGATAGATATCAGAAATTTAGTACTTCTCAGCCTGTGATTAAATTGTCATCAGGTCAGGTTTCCATGCTGAAATATGCTTTTCACTGGGTAAAATTGTTGGGGATAGTCAGGAGAGCTACAAAGCACATGGAATAATTTTTTTTTTTTTTTTTCCCAGATTTCTTCAAAGTTTGTCTAATATATTGGCAAATTATTGAGCCAATTTTGAATACTAGTTGAATCCATTACATTCACTTATGTGCTAATACCCTTGGGAAAGGTATGTATCCTCTTCTTCAGCCAGCTAAATAGTAAATAGCAGGACAGACTGGGTTTTATAGCTTTAGATGGCATCTGGTCTACTGCTGAAAGAAATTGCAACCTACTGCAGGAAAAAAATCTACCTGGACAGTCATGTGTTGAAAGATGCATGGTCACCTAAGTGTGTGTATCATGCATGGCACATAACTGACTGCTAGGCAACAAAATATGATATTTATGCAGTTGTGTTGTGTCAGACATATAAGATGTAGTGAAAGATGGGAAACACCTATCCTGTTTAACAAAGCATGTGCATATGCTCCTGGCAAGATGTCATTATTTGAGATGCTGTTGGATTATTCACTCCGCTTTCTTTATTTTGCATAGGTCACATACCAACTTTGTCTGTTCATATCATTCAGTAATGTTTTGGTTTGGCATCTATCCTGCTGAATATTGTGATAACTTTAAGGTCAAACATATTTGCCTGTCATAATTGACATAAATAAATGCTTCACAAATTTTATTTTTTTTCTATTTCATTGCACTATACTAGATTTTCCCAACTTTTTCTAGCTGTTATCCCCTTGGCCTTACCCCCTATGGTTTCTTTTCTATAGCCATCTGATGATGCTTCTTATTGGTCTTATGCATACTCTAAACACACATACATTTCTTCAAAACAAGTTAACCGAGTAAACCCAGTTATTTAGTTGCTCTATCAAAATGTAAAAGTGCAAATTTACTGTTTTGATGGGATGGATGTACTTGGTGTACTGATGTTAACCTCTCGGCTAGAAGGCATTGTGTTCAGTAATTTTCTCTCTTTGTACTTTTAATTATAACACTCTGGCTTGATATATTTGTAGAAGGATTGTGTCAAATATCCCCAATTTTGTAGATGGAACCCAAATTAAGTAAGGTAAAAGATCATTGGTAAGGTGAAATTCAAGCAGTCGAATCTGACGGAATAAAGGGTTGATGTAAGATGTGGATTTAAGCAAAAAGAAGTCAACCGACAATATCAGAAATATCTGTCTATATTTCTGAGATTATGTATTGTAACTATTTACAAAATTGGGACTATTGTCCTCCTCTTTAGGCTAGCCCCTATGGAGAGGCTTTTGGGCCCTCAGCCTTTTACTTTCAGTGTGCTATGTTCATAAAAGTTATAAGAATTTAGAAATAATTAACTGTAAACACACATGCATTTCTTCAAAACAAGTTAGCCAAGTAAAAGGCTTATAATTATTTTATCTTTATTCAACACCTTAATTCAGCTGATTTTTTTTTTTTTTTTTTTTTTTTTTTTTTTTTGTATATGCAACCAACTTCCGTAGTTTGTTTACATTTACTTTGCACTCAATTTTTATTTTCCATAAAATGTCACCATTCTTTATGATCCCTTCATATAAAGTCGCTTTTAAAAGACATTAAGGGACCTGAACTATGTAATATTTTGAATACGTCACAGTAGGCGTTCAAGAAGAAAAAAAAAAAACATATGAGCAATGTACCATACCCCATTTAATTAGATGACATCAATTGAGACAAAATGTGAAATTAAAATTAAGCCTTAAAATAAAGAATTAATTTTTAAACCTTTCACTGTTCAACATTTAACTTTAAATGAGTTATTTATTTAATTTTTAATCATGTATAACTACAATTGTTACTACCTGTTGTTACTTCACAGAGATTGAAAAATGGGTGGACTGACAGACACTGAGCTTTATTTATATAGATTCACGATGTTTCAGCTGTTGTACATACCAGCCTTCTTCATGTTATTTCAAACCAAACCCCAAACGGGGGTTTAGGTTCTAATTCTACGTGTTGTGCTTTTTTTTTTTTTGCTTTTGGATATCTCGATATCAGTTAATTCCATTTACTAACTCAATTCTCCAACTTTTTATTCACCTCTGCTGTGGCCAGATATTGAACTCACAACTCTTTGAGTCAAGTCACTTTTTGGATTACTTACTTCAACCAATGCTTATATCCACTGGGCCATGTCTTAACTATGGCAATAAAGATGTGGACAGTGGTCTCAATTTTGAGAGAAAATAAAGACAAAAACTGTCCGACATTTGGATATTTTTTTTTTTATTATTATTATGCTGTTCCTTATGCTGCTAAGCTTTCAAATTTCAAACTAGTCACAACACATTACATTGCATCTAAACATATGGTTCTGTTGTAAATATTTTGTTCTTTCACATGGTACGACATCATAGAACTGCATCTTGAATTTATGACCTGCGTCTGCTATTCCATTATTGTGGCATGGCAATCTTCTATGTCAGCATGACAGAATATCACCTTTGGTGGTGAATACCTTTGTTTAAATGTCCATATAACCAACTCTGATGATGGTTCATGCGAGCCAAATATTTAGATCAACTTAAAAAAAAAAAAAAATATCCAAATGTTGGACAGTTTTTGTTTTTAATTAATAAAGAAATTAAAGCAACTATACGAAACTTAGAATGGCTCATGATCGAACATAATAGACATTATCTGTTATATTTACCAATATATGTTTGAATAATGATCTGCTGTCCCAATACACTCGTGGACTCTCCCATCGTTGATCGATGCGGGCTGTTGACTTTATGATGTATGAGGGTCAGGCCACTCATTTCCTAGGAACCAACAGCCAGACAGCCTGTGCATATGCTTTGATTATAGTGCTGAAGGTTTTGTGCAGAACTAACCACACTTGAAAAGCTGAATACAGAGACCTAGTGCACTGCCATACAGTCCCCAAACAACCCCTCGCAGGTTTTGAATTCAGAGTTGTCCTTTTCCTGAACCAGTTGCCATCCAAGGGTATTAGCACATGAATAAATGTAAAAGATTTGACTGGAATTTAAACTCTGCTCTCTGATTCCTCAATCCGAGCTGCTATCCATTACTCGACCATGCTTATATATAAACATAGATAATATTTGTAGCCAATATATATATATATATATATATATATAAATTCCCAAGAGGATAGAATCCAGGTAGAACTCAATATCCAGGACAGAGTAAGAATATAATATAAAAGGCTCAAACATTAATATTCCATGGTTATAATTTATTACATTGGAATCGTAATCACAATCCAAATCATCAGACCTACAAATTATGTTCATATCTATTATTTTATATATATATATATATATATATATAAGTGAACATTGAAGTCAACAGTTGGAGGTGACAGTCTGTTTCATGCTAGTGATCTCTTGCTGAGCGATGGGTCGTTAAGTTTTAAACAAACTGTTTCATGCTAGATGCAATCGTCAGGCCACAATAATGTTATTTTTACTTGGCTATTTATATTTATGGGTCAGTGGTGCATTGTGGGTAGTCTATTTTGGCTGTCATTTTACTGCAAGTCGTTTAATTTATTTATTTATTTATTTCGGTTAAATTATGTTACCTGTCATTATTTATTTTTATTTTATTTTAATCAGTGTTTTTATTAACATAGTAAAAATTTGTTTATATCGCTTATTTAGTGGTTTTGTTTTGTTTTGGTTTGGGAAGATAAAGCTATTTATTCAATTTTGGGGTTGATTGTTGTTTATTCTAACTATTATTTTGTCGGGAACAGTTTTTAATTTGTTTATTACTTTGTGTATTTATTTGAATTGATTATCTTTTATTTATTTAGTTTTTTTTTTTTCTTCTAACAGTTAATTTAATAATTTGTTAGTTTGTTTATTTATTTGGATGACTTTAGATTTATTTATTTTACTTGTTTTTTATTTATTTATTATACAGTATATTTTTATTTACTCTTTTTGGTTTTTAAATAACGTAGTATTTTTTTATCGTTATATAACAGTTATAGCTATGTTTTTCCTCCAATTTTTGGTTTGATTTTTATAATCTTACTAATATTTTGGACATAATGGTTAGTCAATTTGTTTATTATTTACTTGGGTTCATTAGTTTTGTTAATATTTACACGCATGTGTGTGGATGTATTTTTTTTAAATATTATTTTATCTACTAAATATAGCATATGAAGTGATAAAAATATGTGGTTAAAAAAATAAAATCCATTAATTGTCCTCATCTTTATTTATCCAGTGAATAATGCAGAGTGCTAAATGTTTTAAGGGAAAATAAAAGTAATTTCCTGATTGTAAATGAGCAAAACTGATAATGATTTTTATTTTAATACAAATGCACGTAAAAACAAAATACTTTTTTTTTTTTTTTTGTGTAACAGTTGGCCAACACAGAAGAATATATTGATGGTGCATTAGCGGGTAACTTAGGAGAAGTCCTACTCAGGTAAGTTTACTTTTACATAGATACATCTTTCTTTCCCCCTCTCATCCCACGTAATTAACACTTCAGCTAGCATTTAAGATTGATGCAAAAAAATATAATTCTTGAAACTTCAGTTTTGTACACAATCACTAAAACCTTTTATAACAGTCACAATCTACCATGAAAACTGCATTCAAAGAATATAAAACACTTCTAAAAAGTATTTATTATGCATGAAACAGATTCACACTATTTGGGACAGATAAGAATTTTTGTCTTTGTTTATTTGTAATTTAATTTTTCTTTTTTTTTTTTTTTCTTTTTTTTTTGCCTCCTTGGTGTTAAGTCATTTTCCTTTTCTGTTTCAGATGTAACAATGTTTTGTATATACGAGGTGTGGAAGAAGAAGATGAAGAAGGAGAAATGAAAGACTGACCATAGATTTTGTGTGTATATATATATATATCCCCCTCCCCATAGGCATTTTTCATCTTCGACTTTCATCTGTTTTCATTATATATCCATTCAAGAATAAAGTGCGTCATTTTTATGTGTTGTGCATTTTCTCTCTCTGTGTCTCTTTCTCTCTCTCTCTCTCTGTTGTTAGACTATGAGCATTTTGTTTGTTGCATCCTCTGGCCATCTTCAGGGATTCTTCTCGTGCTTAGGGAATATTCTGTATCAGTTAATACTCACTTTTTTTTTTTTTTTTTTTTTTTTTCCAATCATTTCATCCTAAGCAAGGCAATAAAGCCATTAAGATACAAGAACTTACTGAGTGTGAAAGAATATGAGAAAAAGAAAACATTATTAGAGAGAGAAAGAGAGAACAATAAAAGAATGGAAATTAAGAAGACAGATGATGACGATTGACATTGCATTTAAATTTTTGAAGACCAAAGTTGACTGGAAAGCAAGAAGAAGGAAAAATGTTCCACAAGCAAGAAGTGTGAGAGAAAAAACTGTTAGCATAGAACTTGTGGTCACATCTCATCATTTCATCTGTAAAATGATGTAGTACGTTTGAATTCTTAAGTCAGAGGTATCAAAAAGGAAAGCTCACCATGAAAATATTTATAGAAATGGCACAGGGAAGCTATTATGATATTCAACTTTGTGTTCCGTTTCCATTTCTTCCCACCGAACCAGGATGCATAACTTTTCAGCACTAACGAATCCAGGGATTGAACTCAAAATTGCCAAAAAATGTAATATGCCTCTTGATCATATCCACTGGTTCAGTAGAAGAAACAGACATTCAACACAAAGTTAATTGAGAATAGTGAATCTTAACTGATACAAAATTTCCCTTTAAATTTTCTACATGTGAAAGCACATGTGATAACCTGACCTTATCAGCTGCCAACCAAAGGAGGTGACAGTTTTGGTTCTAAGGCAAATACCCACATGGAGTGAATAAAGGGTTTGATTTGAAATTCTAGTAAGGTTACTGAGCATGAAGATGGAAAACTGAAGAAAGGTACAAAGGATGAAACATTGACAGGGCAAGTAAAAATTTCTTGCTTCTCATCAATAGTGATGGACTTTTGTAGCAATATGAGTTAGGATTTCAAGTCCGACTGGGGAATGGGATGGTAGAAAAAACTATTAGCATTTCTCAACAAAGAAAGAAATTATAATGAATCCTTACTTGTTACTGGTGTAATCTTGGCAATCGTTAGTGTTTTTGTTTTGTTTTTTTCAATTTGACACAGTGTTTGTCTGTCTATATTTCTGAGATGAGGTATTATGTATACTTTACATTATTCGGACTATTGTCCTCATCTTTGTCGCCATATTTATTACGTTTCGGCCATTGTACGCTCCAGCCTTCTTCAGGTGGTTGGAATGTCGAACTGAACCCTTTATTTTGCTCACTGGGGTAGACTGTTCTAGTGCCATGCTTAATGGATGTCAGTTATCTCCTGTTAATTCCCCTCTCCAAGTTCTCCACTGCCTTAACCAGGTATTGAACTCTCACAATGTTGCCTACAAGTAATTCTTGTAGAAGTAACTATAGAAAATAAAGTGTTTGGACTTATATTAACAATTTTGGTAACATGTCCAGTCATCTTCAAAAGAGGGAGCACAGTTGCAATGAAGGAAGAAAAAATACTGCTACTGCCTTTGGTGCTAACTATTTTAGCATTTTATGTCTCTCTTCGAATACATGCAAATTTTGACTCCGGTTCAATCAATGGTAACTACTGAAATTAAACATAAGGAATAAATAAACTCTTAAGACAACTGTCTGAGCCAAAAATGCGCATTAAAAAAATTTGGCAGTTAATGGGTTAAAAAAACCTAGCCAGATAATGAGATTTGGGAGCTGGGTATAAAAATACTAGAATTTTATTTTTCACATCTCATTCTCTGGCAGAGCTTGAATAAAAGCAAAACATATTAGATTATTTATAAATGTTGTTTCCTATTTGTTGTTTATACTATAATCCTTGGGGAAGACATGAATCCATTTCCACCCCCACCCCCACCCCCCCCCTCCTCAGCCATATAGTCTTGGTTGACAACCAGTCTAGAAGAAGGAAAATTCTGAATTTAAAACCTGTGGAAGGTTGTTTGAAGACATTGTGATATACTATGTGCACCAATTCTCTGTATTCAGTTCTTTGAAAAATTATGGTTGATTCTGCACAAGACTATCACTGTAACTGTTTCGTTCTAAGAATTGAGCTACTGGTTCAATGATTCCTAATATGGGTCACATGCCCCACCGGTGGGGCATAGGTAATATTTTGGGGTATGCGTAGGATATGCACCTTTTGGCTTACTATACCAACTGAATAAGGGGGCAATTCGAGATTAACAGTGAATTGTTTTCTAGTGAGCTCAAATTTCATTTTCTATCATTATTATTTCATGATTAAAATGATCAAAGTATATTACAGAATAAGCTTTCAGTCAAATATTTTATACTTCTGCTTTTTACAGTGGAGTAATGGATAGCTGTTTGGATTGAGGAATCGAAGAGCTGAGTTTGAATTTCAGTTGAATCCATTACGTTCAATTACATGCTAATACAGACTGGGTTCTGTAGCCTTGGATGGCAACTGGTCTACCACAGAAAGAAATGGCAATCTACTGCGGAAAAAAAAATCTGCATCGTCAGTCATGTATCAAAAGATACATGATCGCCTAAGTGTGTATCACACATGGCACATAACTAACTGATTATATGTTTTGAAACATATATATTTATTTATTTATTTATTTATTTTTTTTTTAATCTCTTTCATGGATGCTGTGGTCTTTGGGGTCTTGTTTAGAGATCACATTAATGGCCTTTTATGCTTCCTTCACATGAATTGCAGTAAAATTTTGAATATGTAAGAATGAAATATTACAGTGGGGCACCAGAATTTTAGAAATATCAAACTGGCGCATGGCCCAAAATCGGCTGGGAACCACTGTACTCGATTCTCATGTTAAAAATGACAGCATCACACACACACATAAACCTTTTGTATTAATTCTCTCTCTCTCTCTCTCTATATATATATATATATATATATATATATATATTATATATGAGAGAATTAATAGAAAAGGTTTGTCACTTAGCTGATTGATGTCACCTTCAGTATCCCAACTCCAGAATTTCAAAGATGGAATCATTGGAAATCACTTGTGGGACGTCTCAGCAAGTGACTTCTCCATATTTTTATCTTTATGTGCGTTTATGCCCATATGTGTAGAATGTTGATGCCATTTGTCATCTTTTCTTTCGTTTTACACTCACTTCTTAACCTTTTTACTTCTTTTCTTTCAATTGTAGCTATTTTGACTTGTGTTTTTCTAGACATACGCTGTCGTCATTAATTTTTTAACATATGTATATAAATGGTGCGATGGGTAAATTGTCGCCATTTTATATTTTTAATTTCATGCATGTGTGTTATTTGTTTTTGATTTTGTCAACTGCACAGTATAGTAGGGTCAGTTGGGCACCAAATGTGAGAAAAAGAGCACCATGACGCAATTCACTCTGCCAGAAATTTGGAAATGGCATACTGTACTGCTTGGCATTTGCACCAAAAGCTCCAATACGGATATTTCAGAGTGTTTGGGTGTCAATCTGAAGCCAGTGCAACGGATTCAGAAAGATTTGGATGAATCTAATGGTGATTATAAAGGTGTTTGGAGTGACGGTGACGTTATGCCTCCATGCATCTTGCTACATGGCCCCCTCAGTCACAACATTGGAGGCCTACATCAAGTGCCTTGAGGAAGTAGTGCTGCTCTGAGTAAAAAGGGTGGCTATTGAAAAAGCCTATGTCTGGCAACAGGACTATTTCATAATCAGATGGAAAATGCATTTCACGAACAACAGTGTTTGGTTTGTCAGGGTGCTGCCTTTACCATTTTTTTGCTCATTCTGGTCTTGGGAAGACAAAACACTCAAACCTCATTTTGCTAATCATAGTTACCATGTTACACAGCACTAAGATTTCTTTCATCTTCATTTCAATTGCTTTATTTCCACTAATAGTAGTAGTAATATTATCTGGAATTTTGATTACATGAAGCATTGTCAAGCATTATTCATTTTGGACTAGGATTTCTTTCATCTTCATTTCAATTGCTTTATTTCCACTAGTAGTATTAGTAGTAGTAATATTATCTGGAATTTTGATTAGATGAAGCATTGTCAAGCATTATTCATTTTGGACTAGGATTTCTTTCATCTTCATTTCAAGTGCTTTATTTCCACTAGTAGTATTAGTAGTAGTAATATTATCTGTAATTTTGATTAAATATACTTCACGTTGTGGCTGCCTGTCACAAGATCCTAACTGTGGGAGTGGTATACAGAACTTAATGCATTAATAACAGTCTTTGAGAAGTTCATTAACCACTGCTCCATGGCATATTAGCATATTGTCATGGTAACACATTGTACCATCCATTTCTGACATGTCAGGGGAGGTATTTAATGTTCATCTTAGAAAGTAATCTTTCTCTCCCCCTGGGTAGGTAGGCTGATAAAAGTGGCAAACTAGTTTGTCATTCATTAAGTGAATGGTGAAGTTGGTTGGGAAGAATTTTAAAGCGAGTTCTAGAAACCACTTCTGCCCACCATGCATAAATTCCAATACTAATATAGATACCATTTTTTAGTTATATGTAATTTGATACCCTCCTCGGCAGGAGGCATGGATTGAGATTTGATAAACAAATAACAGTCATCTGGGGCATATTCCTCTGTATACTGTCAGTATCAAATAATACAAGACAGTGATAAAAATCATATACACAAGTAAATCAATAAGAGTGTAGCTTACTGGTGAGGTAAAAAAAAAAAAACAAACATTTATTTAAAACTAGCTTAAAAGCCATACTCCCTGCAGACATTTAAGCTAGTATCCACAGAGGGTTAATTAGAAAACAGCATTGATAATTTTGAAGAAATAGCTGAATTCCTCAATTCAGTCCATGGAACTCTTGATTTGGGACAAAATTCTAACTCAGGTCAAAAATTGAATTCTTCAAATCACAAACTCTGCTGAACTTCAAAACCTCAAGCCTTTCATTTTAATTCTGGTTCCTTGACATTTTGAAGAAATAAAATTGATTTCCTCAATTCACAAAGTTTGGGAGATATTTTAAACAGAATTTAAAACGAAAAATTTTTAAATGCACAAAGTTTTTGTGCTACTTTAAACTCAATATAAATTAAAAACTTTTAAAATGAGTAATTTTTTTCAGTTATTTTAAAATTTGAATTTGTAACTGATCCTTACTCATCCAGACACAAATCCCAATGTTGGATGTTCAGGCACCAAATGAAGGGCAGATTTTCAATCCTGGGATCATCCTGATTCCAAAAAGGTATAATATGTCTGTCTAGAACAAGTGTGGCCTGAGTTGAAGGGGTTTTAGACACAGGGGTGGACAGAGAATTTGCCATTTATTTTTTTAGAAAATAGATAGAAATATGAAAGAAAGAAAGACGATAGAAAAAAAAGAAAGTATTTTAATTTTTAACTGATCTCTCCTCATCCAGACACAAATCCCAATACTGGATGTTCAGGCACCAAATGAAGGGCAGATTTTCAATCCTGGGATCATCCTGATTCCAAAAGGTATGTCTATGTAAAGCAAGTGTGGCCAGAGTTATTGGGGTTTCAGGCACATGGATGGACAGACAGAATTTGCTGTTTATTTATTTAAATAGAAGAATTTCTTTTTCAACAATTTTCTTTGTCAATGCATATGACCAAATGTTTTTTCATTAATGCAATAGCTCAAACATTATAAAAAGAAAGTTTCAAATTAAAAGCTACAGAATTAATACGCTAACCTAAAGGCTTTTTAAACTTCCTCATTGATACCAATCAACATACAGTATATGCTGATGAGATTTTTACCTTTACTTCCCCAAAATTTTGACAAATATCTTCTATGTGCTGTGTTCCTTCAATTCATAGGCGATCACGGCTCTCGACAGCTTCCTATCTCATGTGGCACTTAGCATTTTTTCTTCTATTGCTAAGGTCTGTCACCATCCCACAAATTGTTCCGCCATCCATTTACACAAGCCTATCAAGTAACTGGACTTTCTCTTCCTTCTTTTTTTAAGTTTTCTCTTCAGCATCCTGTTGAAGAACTTGGGTAGTAGGTTTGATGCTCACTTGGTGCCCTACATAAGTTTAATTTGGTGCAAGGAAAAATTATCTTAATATTAGGTTGGTGCAAAAATAATGTCGTTTTCTCACATAGTAACATATGTGAGAAAACGACATTATTTTTGCACCAACCTAATAAATAGCAATTAGGGCAACAGTGTGGAATGTCTGGTGGACCATTTCTAATGAGTAGCGAACTTGTAGCCTTGAGCAAAACTTATTCAACCTTATTAAATAAGGGTGGGTCAATATCACTATTTATAGCCTGACATGGAGTTATTAAACAAATTTTGTACACTATTTACATTATTCAGACTATTGTTCTCATCTCTGTCACCATATTTATTACTTTGTATGACAAAGATGAGGTCCGAATAATGTAAATAGTGTACATAATACCACATCTCAGAAATATAGACAGATACTGAAGGGCCGAAACATAATAAATATGGTGATAAAGATGAGGACAATAGTTCAAATGATGTAAATAGTGTACATAATACCTCATCTCAGAAATATAGACAGAAATAAATTTTGATCTGAAATTCTCACTGTATAACATGCAAGAAGCATCACTTGATGGAACATACACAAGGTTGTTACAAGTTGCATTGGACATCAGCTGGAAGAAAAACCCAACAAAGTAACGCCTTTATGAACACCTTCCTCCTATCTCAGTTTCGCTAAGAGAGAGAAGGCTTCAGCTAGCTGGTCATTCCTGGAGAAGTAAGTCGGAACTTAGTGAGTGACACCCTCCTATAGAATCCATTGCGCTGCAAAAAATCGGTTGGAAAACCTCATCATACCTACATTGACCATCTTGTAGATGACTCTGGATGCCAATCTGGAGGACCTGCTGACAGAGATTGTTGGAAGGAACAACTCAGGTGTATTTGAAAAGAATTATTGACCTGAACAATTGGTTTCCATTCTCACAATTATGACTGAGAAGTGAGTTTGATCCTTACTGGGTGCCCCATACTTTCAGCCTTGTGGCCCCATCTAAGTTACACTTAGAAAATCACTATAGTTGTGTTAGCCTTGGTTCATGGTTAATGAAGCTATTCTGGTTGTAAATAAGTACAGAATAGTGAGTTTGATCCTCACTGGATGCTCGATACAAAATTCGTCATGAATTAACATAAGGGGTAGCATATGAAATGAGCCATCCTAACCGAGTGTGCCGTAATGGTTGGCGAGGACAGCCTGCTTGACTATTATAATGAGTAGTGGTTTCTTTAAGGCCACGGTGGAATCTGTCTTACTCGACGTTTCAAAAACATGGGCACTGACGAAACACCAAGACGGAGCATACACGAGGATATTACGAATTACATTGGATATCAGCTGAACGAAACGCCCTTTTGAACACCTTCCTCCTATCTCAGCTTTGCTAAGAGAGAGAAGGCTTTGTCTAGCTGGTCACTCCTGGAGAAGGAAGTCAGAACTTGTGAGTGACACCTTCCTATGGAACCCATTGCGCAGCAAAAGATCGATTGGAAGACATCATCACACCTACATTGACCAACTTGTAGATGACTCTGGATGCCATCAGAAGGACCCTCCAACAGCGATGTCTGACAGAGGTGATTGCAAAGAACGAGTTAGGTGAATCTGAGAAGAATTTTCAACCTGATGATGATGACTCAGTCGTAATAAGCTTGCTAACCATTACGTCATGTCAGAGTGTCCCAGCGAAGCTATTTATGACTGCGTTGGTAATCACTGGGCTAGCTGGTCACTCCTAGAGAAGCAAGTAAAAACTTGTGATTGACACCCTCCTATGGGACCCATTCCACAGCAAAAAATCAATTGGAAGACATCATCACACCAACATTGACCAACTTGTAGGTGACTCTTGATTCCATCTGGAGGACCTGCTGACAGTGATTGTTGAAAGGAACGACTCAGGAGAATCCGAGAAGAATTCTTGACCTGATGATGATAACACTCAAGTGATTAATATTCATTGCAATTATGAAGATTTTATATTTTAGTACTGTGAATTAAAGTTAGCATGAGTTAAAAGGTGTAATAATAAATGTTTCAATTGTTTTCTTTACATGTATTTTCAAGAAAAGTGTATTGTAAATGAAAGCCGGATAGTTCATAAAAAATGTTAATTGTGGAAATGTTTTTTCAATTTAGCAGTTAAAGAACCATTAAAATTAAAAAAAGAAGACCATTAAAATAATTAAAAAAAAAACATTAAAATTCATTTTTGAATTGTTGTGGATCCACTTTTTAATTTAGAGAAAGAAAATATATTTTATTATATTTACTGACCTCTCAGAGATGTGGTCTCATCCCTTTGTAAATTCCAGAATTAAGGGTCCTGGACCCTCCTCTTTTTGCATAAAAGGAGGCTAACCTGCTGATAGGATCAGAAAGCATTCAGACTTCAAGGTAGAAGGTACCCACATTTCAAGGCCAGAGGAATTGTCTAACTAAAGGGGTAAAAAATCAGCACAAAGAAAGAAAAAAAAAAAAAAAAGAGACAACAGAAAATCTCAACCAGAAGGAAGTTACAATTCCCAATAGAGTTTCCCATTTCAGCTGCTTCCAGAGAAAAATTTCAGCCAAATTAAAACTAAAAGGTTGAGTATTGTTTGTTTTTTGCCTTATTCAGACTTTAGGGATAAGAGGGGCACCCTTCTCTTATTACCTTTACCAAACTTAAATTTTTATACAATCGAAGTGCATTGACATAGGAGATTATGTTGAAAAATACAGGAAAAGTATTTTTCAACATAATTTCAAGATTAAAACAAAATCCAAATAAGGATCTGTAATGTAATTGATCCTGACATGGCATCTTAACTTCAGTCACTTTCTAACCAACGTGACATGGCTTCCTTCTATCTTTTCTGCAAATATTTTCATGGTAACTGCTCTAACAAACTTTTTTTCTTGCTGGACCAACTACATGAATTTAAGTGTGCTACTAGATTGGCATCTAGGTTCAACCATTTTACTGTTGAAATAGCTCAATGCAACTACCACTTCTACTTAAATCATTTCTTTTCTGACATTTTCCACCTGTGTAACTCCCTTCTGTTTATTTGTTTCCCTGATAATTATAATTTCAAAAATTTAAATGCAACATCTTCTGTCATCATGAATCCGGTACATCTTTTGTCCTTTCCTCAACCCTCCCTATTCTCAGTTTCGTTCACTGTAAACCCCTGCGTACTAGTGGCATTCCCTTTCATCTTTTGTCCTTTCATCAATCCACCCTATTGTCAGTCTTCTCTTTCACTTTCATTCCTGTGAACCCCTGAGTACTAGTGGCATTCACTTTCAACATTTGTCCTTTCCTCAGTCATCCCTATTCTCAGTCTTCTCTTTCACTTTCATTCCCTGTAACCCCCTACGTACTAGTGGCATTCCCTTTCATCTTTTGACCTTTCCTCAATCCACCCTATTCCCAGTCTTCTCTTTCATTTTTGCTCCATGTATCCCCCGTGTGTACTAGTGGCATTTTTGCCTTACTTGGAGTAAAAGGATTTTTAAAAAAAGTAAAACATTGCTCTTTTTCAACAAGGATTCCTCACAATATGCCCAGACACCCTTTCTCCTCAGAAATAAAAGTATTTCTCAGCATGATCCTTTTTCCTAGGTGATGGATTTATTGATTGATATGTTTACATAGAATGAATCAATAATTGCATAGCCTGACATTTTTGTTTTCCATTTTGCCATGCACCATGGAGAGGCATAAATGATGATAGTTGTCCCTTGATGTCCTCTTTTATCATCTGTAAAAAGTTGATAGGTTCACTTATCACCCAGTTCACAATCCTTCCGTGTCTTTTGAACAGGAGTAAAGGTTTAACCCATATTTTCTGTTTAGGATTAGGTTTCTGGTTCTTTCTCTTAAAGCAGTGGTTCTCAATCTTTTTAAAGTTAGGGCAAACTTGAAATCCTACCAATAATTGTTGGAGCACTATATACAAATTTCACGTCCTGGGTACGACGATAAACTACATCTGTGTCCTGGGTATGGCGATAAACTACATCCAACAGCAAGGCCTCAGATAATGTTTTCGGAAAAATAATGTTGCCATCTATACTTTTTTTATTCCATACAAAATAGGCATTTAAAATTCATATAAACTGGATTTGGCATTAAATAACCCACAGTGGTTGATATGCCATAAAACCCAAACAAACAAATATACAAATTACGGAAAAATGTTATTATGAAATCAAATATTGCAGAAAAGAAATAATGCAATAAAAACTAAAATGTAACATACCTTAAGCTTATTCATTCTTTTCTTTATGAGAAACATGAACCTGTTGAGTTTTAGCGATTTTCGTTTGGGCGTATATTTGATAGGCAAACTCATTTCCTCCTCAATACATTGAAGAGTTCCTCTCTTTTTTCACTTAATTATGGTGAGAGCAGAAAAGCCTAATTTACGTAAATATGATGTTGCAAAATGGTCAGGGCTTTTTTAGATATTGACACATGTTCTTTTATAGAAATCCAAAAAGCTTCAAGAGACAATTCATTAAGTTTAATCATCAACCCTCGATCAATGGATATGATAAAGTAACTAATTTATCACATTTGCTTAGAAACAAATAAGTGATTAAAATTATAAATGATAAATTACTATGAAAGTATAAATAAGGCGACTTAAATAAACAATCCTAATCATTGTCATCATTTTATGTTACATGAGACATCTTTTAGTAATTAACTTACTCAAACTAGGCATGGAGGAGCAACCAGCAACTCCTACCAGTTCAATACGGCAAAACAAAAGCTACCTATCATTGAAGCTTTCCTCGAGGGCTATCCACAAGATTGGTATTGCAATATAATAAAGTAAATATATCTATTTCTTATATCTGGATAAATCTGGAATGCCAGAGCACACCTAGACATCTTTCAGGGCGTACCAGTGTGCCCAGGCGCACCATTTGAGAACAACTGTCCTAAAGTTTTCTCATTCTCTTTGACTCCTAGTAACTCTTTGGATCTTAGTGATATTCACCTTGCTTGGGGTGAAATGATTAAAAAAAAAAATTGCCATGAACAAGGACGCAGAATGGCTACACACACACATCATCACCTGTCGTGATTATGCCAACACAAACATGTATATGCAAAAAAGCTGAGTATCATCTACCATGTATTCAATTGTGAAAGCGGAACGATAGATATATTTTTATTCCATCAAAGCTCCTAAGAAAATGAAATTTTGGCATTAAATGACCCATGAGGAGTTGATATGCCATTTAACAAATCAAATCAATGTCATAGTACTCACACAATGTCTTAAGAGATGTTCCTTTTTCTAATTTCTTCAGTAGCTCCACTTTCTACAGCATAAAGATTTATGCTTATGGCTTCTTACCTCTAGCAGCAACAACTGCACTTCCTGCTCTCTTGGGTGGGGCATCCTGTATGGTTAAATATGCAACTATGTACAAGAAATGAGCAAGACTGTATCATTAAAACGCTGCTGTTGTTGGTTGCTGCGGAAAGTTGAAAATGTGTGGTGGTACCCTCGTAACAACCTAATGATGGCCGATTAAAAAAAAAAAGTGTGAACCTCAGTGTGTCAGATTAAAGCAGCTGACTGTAATTGTACTGATTCCCCTAGTGCTTAAAAAAAAAGGGGGGGGAGGGGTCAACCATAGTCGGGACCATATAGTCAATGTGAACGATCCTTTCCTTAGCTACATAGTATGTGCTTCACCAGGGCTACAGAGTTTTCCTTCAGTTGCCACCCAAGGCTATAGAACTCTGTCTGGCTATTTACCCATAGCTGGAAGGAGGGGGAAGAGTTGAAGTCATACCTTTTCCTTTCTTTGATGAGGGTTATTATTTATAATTTCTTATAAAGTTTTGTCTGCGCAACAACCAACACTACCCACTCCCACTCAGGCTTCTTTAAGTATCTGTCGACCTAGGGTAACCTTCAGAAACTGGACAGCAGATTGGGGAAAGTGGGATGGTAAAAAGACAAAAATTACTAAAGGCTAGAAAGGATAGGAAGTTGTGGAGAGTCATGATCGCCCATATCCTAAAGAGCAGAAACTCTCTCCTACAGTATTAATACCATACGTTTCAACACCACAGTGATTAAACAAAGAGCAAAAAGCATCAAAACATTTTTTTTTCATTTCTGTGATGAAGGGTTATTATTTACTAGAAAGATCTATGAAAATTTCACAGTTTTCCTATTTGAATTGTCTATCCTACTATTTATCCATAGCTGGGGGAGAAGAATTGAATTCATACCTTTCCCAAGGGTATGAGTATGTAAGCAAATGTAATGAACTTGACATCAATCCTTTTATATGGTAGTGGATGCTGGACAATTTCCTTACAGATGTCGAGGAGATTTGTGGCAGTGAAGAAGCGGTTCTACAGAAGGATACTGAGAATAACACGAATGGAGCACGTGAGCAACAAGCGAGCTTTAATGAAAATGGAAACAAAAAGGAAACTTTCAGAATCAGAAAGAGACAGCTGAAATTTTGAAGATACAGGACAAAGAAGGAAGGCTTGGAAAATTTGACACTCACAGGATATATTGAATTTAAAAGGGACAGAGGGTCACTAACTTAATGAGCTTATGGAAATAACAGGGAGTGAGTGAGAAGGTAAATAAACTAAAATTTCTAAGGGCTACAAAGGAAAGGATAGGAAGTTGTGGAGAGCCATGATCGGTTACATCCTAAAGAGAAGAAACTTTCTCCTACTGCATTAATAACATTGTTTAATCACTGGAGAGTTGGAACCTAAGATCAAACAGCATCAAAACATTTCTTTTTTTAATATCTGTGATGAGGGTTATTATTTATAATGTTCTTATAAAGTTTTGTCAAACCCCCTCCCACATCTTGCAGTTGGAGATTCATTGTGGAATTCACTTGACTCACTTGTAGCAGTTGACTACTACTTCTACGCACTGCTGGAGAATCTTATATGTGTTGTTCTTGTCCTTAGTATTATCGTTCATTACCAACCTTTGTTCGATTATTCTATTCGGTAACCTTCCTTAGGTTACAACAAAAAGAAAAAATACTAAATAGGAAGTTGTAGAGAGCCATATCTTAAAGAGAACAAACTTTCTCCTACTGTATTAATATTAGGTTGGTGCAAAAATAATGTCGTTTTCTCACATAGTAACATATGTGAGAAAACGACATTATTTTTTGCACTAACCTAATAGTACAAGTTCCAACTCTCCAGTGATTAAACAAAAGATCAAAAAAGCATCAAAACATTTTTTTTTTTTTTCATTTCTCTGATTTACTAGAAAAATCTATGAAAATTTAACAGTTTTCCTATTTTAATATTCTCATTAATATTAATTCTTCAGTTAATGATTGGAAAAGCTTATGGTGAATTCTATGGCAATAAAATATTCATTGAATTTAACAACTTTAAGAAAATATTGCAATAATAATCATAAATAATGGTTGTTATTTTAAGAAGTTAGGGGGTTACAAATGAAAAGTTGACAACATTTTTTTTTTCACTGAAACCAAGAATAGTCCAAGCCAGCAAATTCAATTAAGCATAATGCAACAGGGACTGGTCAATTGACGAGAGGGGTTCAATTCTACTCCATGACAATATTCAGCCACATGTTGCCAGGATGTCACTACAGAAGTTCACCAACTTGGGATACAAGTTTGCCACATCCACCATATCTCACTCCCGCTGACAATGTTTTAGCCCAAAAGACATTCTGTTGCAAAGATGTAGAAACAGCATTCAAAGATTTCTTGGCACTAAAATCTTTAGTTTTATCATAAAGTTATAAATAACCTTGCAACTCGATGGCAGAAATGTATATATATTCAGAGGCGTAAATCAAACACATTGATTTAATGGGCGTAAATCAAACACATTGATTTAATGGGCGTAAATCAAACACATTGATTTAATGGGCGTAAATCAAACACATTGATTTAATGGGCGTAAATCAAACACATTGATTTAATGGGCGTAAATCAAACACATTGATTTAATGGGCGTAAATCAAACACATTGATTTAATGGGCGTAAATCAAACACATTGATTTAATGGGCGTAAATCAAACACATTGATTTAATGGGCGTAAATCAAACACATTGATTTAATGGGCGTAAATCAAACACATTGATTTAATGGGCGTAAATCAAACACATTGATTTAATGGGCGTAAATCAAACACATTGATTTAATGGGCGTAAATCAAACACATTGATTTAATGGGCGTAAATCAAACACATTGATTTAATGGGCGTAAATCAAACACATTGATTTAATGGGCGTAAATCAAACACATTGATTTAATGGGCGTAAATCAAACACATTGATTTAATGGGCGTAAATCAAACACATTGATTTAATGGGCGTAAATCAAACACATTGATTTAAACACATTGATTTAAACACATTAATTCAAGCTTTATAGGTGATTGTAATAATGGACATTATTTTCCAAACAACCTAATAATTTAAACTCGTTGCCACACCAAGTTAGAGTTTACTACCTGACCTAAGAATTGAACTCACAAATCACTGTTTTAAATCCTCTAGGCATGGAAAATGGAATGAAAATCTACCCCCACCTTAGATTAAATAAAAGTTTTAGTTCAAAATATCCTGAAGGTTACCAGAATCAACAGACACCTGAAGAAAACTAAAGGGTACAAAAACCGAAACACCAAAGATGAAGATATTAAGTCTGTAAATAAGTATCAAATGAACGAATCACATTTAATATTTTTTCACCAAAAGTTAAAATGGTCATTTTTCTACACAGAAATTTTAAGAGTATAACGAAGAAAATGGCGACTTACCTCGTCAAACTAAGCGACAGCATGTCGCGTGTATTCTACGACAGAAAAAGTGGCGAAAAAGAAAATTACTTATCAAACAGAAGAGCACGTATTCCGCATAACATGCTGAAAATGGAATAATTGAATTAAAGAAAAAAAAAAAAACAAGTCAGTCGCAGGAGTCGCTATAAAAGTATTTTGATATGTAAATTATGGAACATCCTATCCCAGCTGTTGACAAAATAAAAAAAATAGGTTCTGCCGATAAAAGCAGTTGGTGTTCTCGATTTGGGGCGAAAAATTCAGGCATTTTTGGTTTCGGCGTTTGTTAGAGTGTGAGTTATTTTTCTGACTGGTTACACGCATTATGTTTTGAAATAGTACCGGCGAATCGAGTTTTCAGCATTTCTTTCTGCCCACGATATTCGAGTCTGGACTTACAGTGATTTTTCTTTGTTTTGTGGAAGTAATCTGCAACAAATACTTCCTTTGCTTTCGGAACGCTTACAAAGATATACAAGCAATATGCAAGAAGCTGAGTAAGATTTAAATAACACACATTTCTAAGATTTCTCTAATATGTGTAAAAGCAGGTGCTGAGAACACCAACCTAATTGTTTTAGGTCTATTTTGTACTGCTGCTTTATTCTAATCTCTTCCTACAGCACACCTTTTTTGAGGGTGGGGCAAAGAATATGCTGACTACATCCTCTGCAGGAGCCACATTCTCAGTAGATGCTTGCAGAGTTAGGCATAAAACCCAACCACTTATATTCCACAGTGAATAAACCAGCAAGAGTTGGTATATTCAATTAATCAACCTAAGCTCTTCACACTGGGTTTCTCATCAACCCTGCTGATAGCTTATGATGAGCATTGGTAACCTTTTTACAAGCAGTTAAAAAAAAAAAAAAAAAAAAAAAAATCAACAGGTAATTTTCATAGTAGGTACCTCAGCCATTATTACATATACCTTAGAAATGAAGAGGAACATTTTATATAATATAATTCCTCACCTCTCTTGCAAAGTAAGGCAGTACAGTAAAGCCACAAAAACACAAGGGGTTACTGGGTGTTGAAGAATCAGAAAATAAACATTACTAAGGAGTCAGGAGGAAAGTAGAAAGCGATCGAGACTGCATTTAAATTTTTGAAGATTAAAATTGGCTGGAAGAGAGTTCCACAATGGAGAAGTGTGAGAAAAGAAACTGCTGGCATAGAACTTATGGTTACATCGAGCCAACTCAACTGTATATTGGTGAGACCTCATCACCAATCTAGTACTGCACTTAAATTCATGAAGTCTAGGGACCCTGATGAAGAGATCATCCGAACAGTTGCCATGAGAGTATTTATTGAAAAAGGCCGAATGAAGCAATTTTACAGTGGTGGGAAAATGAGTGAAGCAGAAATGCCAGAAAAGGACCGATAATAATGCAGATTCTTCTTTAAACTCAAGGATTTCTAGATATATGGCAGCAGTATTCAAAGATTTGGATGAATGGTAGGTAGACTTATAGATATGCAAGATAGATTAAGGAGAGAAAAATTATCTAGTGATAAAACAATGAGCCAACTATTAGCAGCTGAACTAGTAATGCATTCAAACAGCCTTCCCACTTCATGTCAGTCAAGAAGACATAATGAATCGATCTCTTGGGGGTTTCTATCAGCATGGCTGATGCTAGGCAAAAAAAAAAAAAAAAAAAAAAATCCCTAGTTTATCCATTTTCTGTTAAATTGAAGCGAGTCTTTTGCAGTCAGAATTTCTCCTACCCATATGTGCCTAACATGAAGGGTGGAGAGGATTTAAAAAAAAAAAAAAAAAAAAAAAATTTTTTTTACCCCCACCCACAAAATTTATTAATTTCACACTTTTTGACCCATTAAATGATTTTGTGACTCAAGCCTTTTATGACACCTCCTTCTGTCTCAGACACACAAGAGTATGTATTTACTCGGGTTGGGACACAAGGTCAGTTTAATGTGGGGAGCCTGATTGCGTGCACCCGGGCAAAGATCAAAGATTCCCCAAGGCCCTGCAACCGTCGGTTGTGCTGGCCTCGGTGTGAGCACTAATCCTTCTCTCTAGTGCAATGAGAAGGTGCGGCAACGAGCAGCCAGACACACAAGAGTATATACACATATTTGGGCAGATGTCGTGTGGGTAGATACGAGTAGAAAAAGTTAAAAGTAAAGTAAAAATAAAATCAAAAAAATAAAGTATCAATCAATAAAACAAAATTTGATTGCGATTTTTTTGTGGCTTTTATTTATTTATCTCATAACATTGCGAGAGACAACCAAGCTGCATCTACAGTCGAGATATTTACAACATCGTGGACACACAGGTCACATCACAGCAGGCCAGAGTCACAGCACAACAGGTCCACAGCTTACTTCCAACCTAGACAAAAAAAAAAAAAAAAAAAAAAAAAAAATCAATCAATAAAATGTTATCAAACAGAGGTGGGGGATAAAATATACATACTGGAGAGAACAAAAAAAAAAAAAAAAAAAAAAAAAAAAAAAAAAAAGGCAAAATTTTTTTGATTTTAGATTTTACTCTGAAAATTAAGAACTAATGAGATTGTATTTGATGGTTCAAATAAAACCTGCTTATCACTTACAAAAAATCTGAAATGTTATTGGTCTTGACCTGGCATTTTGGCTTTAGTCACTTTCCAACTACTGTAGCAGCTTCCCTGTGCCATTTCTGTAAATACTTTCATGGTAATTGTTCTGATGAGATTCCCTCTTTGGTACCTAGACTTTATGAATTCAAGTGCAGTACTCGATTGGCAGCAAGGTCTCATCATTTTACAGTTGAAATGGTCAGATGTAACCATAAATTCTATGCTAAAACTTTCTCCTAGCTCCCACTTGTGAAACTCTTCTGGTTTTTTAATTGCCGTTATTTTATTGTTTGCTCTCCTTAATAGCATCTTACTCATTTTCTCTAACATGCTGTAACCCCTTGTGTCTTAGTGGCTACACTGCCTTGCTCAAAGTGAAAGGATTAAAAAAAAACCTTCACCATTTTAACTAAAGATCATACGTGTAAGCATCTGCCTTGCAAATGGAGAAAAATGATTTCATTTTTCATTTGAAGTAACTTTGTAAATGAATACATATATTAGGTTGGTGCAAAAATAATGTCGTTTTCTCACCTGTTACTATGTGAGAAAACGACATTATTTTTGCACCAACCCTAATATCAAAGTATTGAAGTTTTGGAATATTATCATTGACATGGAATATTATCATTGACATGCAGCTGCATGTGACTTGTATTTAATTTATTTGAGTACAAAATCTTTTCTTCTAAAGCACAAGATGCTTACACATATGAGCATCCTTAATGAATATCGCCAATGGTTTAAAATGTTGGAAAAGTGACCTTCAACAGAATCTATATACAGTGTAACCCGGATATAAGGGAGTTGTTGGGACCAGAGAAGAAGTCTCTTATATCCGGGTTTGGTCTATTATATATACATTAACACAGGCTCTAATTTGGGACCAGAGAAAATCTCTCTTATATCCAGGTTACACTGTATAAAATTCTGATTTCTGTCTAAAATAGCCATACAGGACTGATCAAAACCAAATTTTTGGGAGAAGTACAAACAGGTAACACACAGTTCATTTTACTAAAGGTGAATAGTTTATTTTTTTATCAATTAAGAAGAAAAAAAAAAAAAAAAAAAAAATTATTTAACATACAAAATACTCCCACTATTTTACAAACAATTTAATGATTAAAATACTTATTTAATAAAAAAAAAAAAAAAAAAAGCAATATTTTTTTTTTTTTTTTTATCATGCAAAAATCTAGTTTCCCTCAGCATTTGCAAAAACTATAAACAAATCACAAGGTGAAATGCTTCAAACAGTTGGAATTTGGCTCCAGAAAGAAATATTTACACAGTTTATGTTGCATGCTCAAGAGTAAAAAATCTTAATTTATTCGTTGCTGTTAAAAAGGGAAGGAAGAAATTTCTTTAAAAAATATTCTTTACCATGAAGTCCTATTAAAGAAATTAAATTGCAAAGTAGGGTTTTTGTCAAAGCATTTTTCCAAACAAATCAGTTTATTCAAATTTCATCAATTGGTTTGCGAAATTGAACAAAAACATAGACTTTGTAAATATTATAAAATGTCAGCAAAAACTTCAATATTAAATACAGAGGATTTCAACAGATGTCAGCAGTTTACAAGAAATGCTAGAGTTACAAAATTGAATAAACATTGTGTTTAATCATTATTGATGTTATAAAAAGAAATTGCGAGTAAACAAGCAAAAACAAAAAATTTTAATCAGTGTTACTCTCCTCACAAAAATAAGCATGCCATACAGAATGTCAAACTGGCAGCAGTTTACACTTGATTGCCCTCGGCTAACATATAATGTTGCCATAGATTACTAGTAATAATACCATATTAGTATTAGGTTGGAGAAGGCAAGGTGGAGTAATGGATAGCGGCTCAGATTGAGGAATTGGAGAGCTGGGTTCGAATTTAAGTCAAATCCATTACATTCACTTATGTGCTAATACCCTTGGGAAAAGTATTAATTGTCTTCTCCCCTCCAACTATGGGTAAGGTTCTATAGCCTTGGATGGCAACTGGTCTACCACAGAAAGAAATGGCAACCAACTGCGGGAAAAAAAATCTGCCTCGTCAGTCATGTATCGAAAGATACATCATCTAAGCGTGTATCACGCATGACACAACTGACTGATTGGGTTGGAATTAATTTCGAAGTGTTTTTCAGTAGGTGACAGTTAAACATGTAAAAAATGGAGGTAAAGGCAGTATATATTTTTAATATTTGATGCTCTTATTTCTGAAAAGGAAAAGCCACAATACAGACAGCAAAATTAATATGTGCCATTTATGAAGATGGTGCCATAACAGAGTACTGTTAAGTTGTCAGTAGAAAAAAAAAAAAATAAAACAACAACAATAATAATAATAATAATAATAATAATAATAATGTGTTGATGACCAAATGGAATCAAAATAATCAAGGTGACAAGACAACACAAAAAGGTGTCCTACATACAATTCCACACCACCAAAATTGCTGTTGTCTGGATGTTTCACTCTTTGAATTTGGACTATCAGTAATTATACTATAATTGATCAAGTAGTGATTTCTTTTTTTTAAGGCTTATCAACCCTTTGTAGGTTTATTTAAAGACTAAAACAGTTTTAGATTGCAAGAATTTCTTATTTTTGTGACTGAACATTGAATTAACAATTTATTTGTTTTTTTAATGATAATGATTATTTCAAATACAAATCTTACTATTTAATCCATAACTAGAGGAAGAAGAGATGGCTTCATACATTTTCCAAAGACATTTGTGGCATATGTGAATGCAATGAACTTTACTGGAATTTGAACTATGTCATAAGAGTAAATTAGAAGAGGCTTATACACCATCAAATTCAATAAAAATCCAGATATTGGGAGCAAATGATGAATTTTTTTTTAAATTATTTAATAGCGTGGTTCAAAGATAAAAATGAACCGTCATTTTGAGAATGCATTACTACAGATAATTTTATGCAGAATAAACAATAGTTTATAGGCTCAATTTTACTCCACATACCCTACCACAAAAAAAGGATACTGTCATGAAGAACTCAACATGATACTTTGTTAGGAAAATTTATTTTGTATCACTTATCAATCCATTGCAGGTTATTTAAAGCCAGTAAATAGTTTTAGATTGTAAGAATTTAACAAATTTTTTTGAGAACCCAACTGGAATTGGTGCTTGGCTCTCAGATTAACAATTGTGAACAATTACTCATTACTCCACTAAGTTTACAGCACCTAGTATCCCAACATGATGTGACTGTAAGAAGATAATTTAGGGTAGGACTCAATTCAAGATCGGAACTATCTCTTCTAATATGTCAGATCAAGGATATATATATATATATATATATATATATATATACACACACAAGAGAGATTGGGATGGGGAAGCAACATAGAACATTAGACACCAAATTTTTAATAAATCATTTGATGCTTTTTGATCTTTGTTTAATCACTGGTGAGTTGGAACCTATGTTATTAATGCAATAGGATCTCTTTAGGATATAACCGATTATTGTTGATGGCAAGGGTGCTTGAGAGAGAGTGTTTTATCTTGTTTTTATTTGGGGGGGGGCAACATTGATCATCAGACACTATCAAATTTTTAATAAACATTCTTAAGATCATCAAGTGTTAGTACAGCTTATTTTAAAAAGTAAACTGAAAAGTTGACAATCGTGAAATTTGCAATTTAGTAACAATGAGCTTTCAAGTGTAAACCAATCCATTGATCCTTGTCTAAATTGTAGCAATAAAGAACTAAAAACATTAAGAAAACATTTAAAATAAAAACATTAAAATGTTTACCTTGAAATGCTTGCATATTTCTGTTGCTTTTTTTTTTTTTTTTTTGGTATGTTTTTGTTCCTTACTTACGTCAGACCTTCAGCTTTAATAGTGGCTTGGAAAGAGCTGATCTCACGAGCAATGTAGATAGCACCACCAAAGACAACAAAACTCTTTACCAACTGCCTGCAAAAAAAAAAAAAAAAAAAAAAAAAAAAAAAGGGAAAAATAAATGAATATAAAAAAAAAAAAAAAAATTTTTTTTTGGACAGGGGAATAGGAGTACAAAGGTGCGACCAGTTACCCCAAACAAGAAACAAATTAGAAACCCTGTAATGCATAGCTGATTATGTGTGAAGAGCGTGTCAGGAGCCACACAAAATTAAATAAAAATGTCAACAAATTAAAGATATGAAAAAAAAGTAAGCAAGCATAATACAGGGGAGGGTGGATGGATCGAGGATTTGTTTTGCCAGCATATCAACCTCTGTGGGTTATTTAATGCAGAAACTGGATTTATATTCAGGGATATTTCAGAACATTTCAAGTGGTTGTGAGGTTTTAAAATTGTTTTCAAAATATCACAAGTTATAGTTCAGGAGTATTTTAAAAACATAAGTTGTATGGTTCAAGATGCTTGCACTATTTCCAATAATAATTGGAAGTATTTTATTTTCTTTCGATATCCTATTATTTGCGAAGTAGGTATATTTTTGAA
This sequence comes from Acanthosepion lycidas, assembly GCA_963932145.1. NCBI lineage: Eukaryota > Metazoa > Mollusca > Cephalopoda > Sepiida > Sepiidae > Acanthosepion > Acanthosepion lycidas. The sequence goes on from OZ010603.1 coordinate 4,311,125, forward strand.
GAGTATGTGAAGATTTTGGGCTTGGTAATAGTTGCTATGTATTTTTTTTCCATTTATGTGTTTGAGAAATTGGTTGCAGTGAATACACTGAAATGTAGTTTCTGCCTCGAGCATGTGTGTGTGTGTGTGTGTGTGTCCCCAATTCTTATTCTGGTAAGCACTATATCTCGTCTGCAATCAGCTAATGGCTCTATTGTTTGGGAACATGTCCCAGATTACTTGCCATTTTTTCTTGATGTGTTGTAATTTCGTTTTTATAATCTCCATGAACTCATTCATATTGTAGTGGAGGTGTAACTAAGTAATTATCAAATGAAAAGAAAGGAAAGACATTTACCAAGAAGTGAGGTGAATGGTTTCCCAGCTTCTGTTCAGGAATCAGACATTTATATATACATATTGGCACAAGAGAAAAGTTGATGTAGAACTCTGCAGACATTCCTCCGTATTTTGTGTGTGCATGAGAGAGATAAAGAGACACACACATTTAGAATTTTTTCAGGGATGGGGAAAAAAAAAAAAAAAAAAAAAAAAAATCTATGTCTGGCACCCAGATGCAGGCAATATAAAGTTTGGTATAAGAATCTGAGGCAAATAACAGAACTGTCAACTTTTAAGAAAGGAACGAACGAAGAAAGGAACGAACGAAGAAAGGAACGAACGAAGAAAGGAACGAACGAAGAAAGGAACGAACGAAGAAAGGAACGAACGAAGAAAGGAACGAACGAAGAAAGGAACGAACGAAGAAAGGAACGAACGAAGAAAGGAACGAACGAAGAAAGGAACGAACGAAGAAAGGAACGAACGAAGAAAGGAACGAACGAAGAAAGGAACGAACGAAGAAAGGAACGAACGAAGAAAGGAACGAACGAAGAAAGGAACGAACGAAGAAAGGAACGAACGAAGAAAGGAACGAACGAAGAAAGGAACGAACGAAGAAAGGAACGAACGAAGAAAGGAACGAACGAAGAAAGGAACGAACGAAGAAAGGAACGAACGAAGAAAGGAACGAACGAAGAAAGGAACGAACGAAGAAAGGAACGAACGAAGAAAGGAACGAACGAAGAAAGGAACGAACGAAGAAAGGAACGAACGAAGAAAGGAACGAACGAAGAAAGGAACGAACGAACAAAGGAACGAACGAACAAAGGAACGAACGAACAAAGGAACGAACGAACAAAGGAACGAACGAACAAAGGAACGAACGAACAAAGGAACGAACGAACAAAGGAACGAACGAACAAAGGAACGAACGAACAAAGGAACGAACGAACAAAGGAACGAACGAACAAAGGAACGAACGAACAAAGGAACGAACGAACAAAGGAACGAACGAACAAAGGAACGAACGAACAAAGGAACGAACGAACAAAGGAACGAACGAACAAAGGAACGAACGAACAAAGGAACGAACGAACAAAGGAACGAACGAACAAAGGAACGAACGAACAAAGGAACGAACGAAGAAAGGAACGAACGAACGAACAAAGGAACGAACGAACAAAGGAACGAACGAACAAAGGAACGAACGAACAAAGGAACGAACGAACAAAGGAACGAACGAACAAAGGAACGAACGAACAAAGGAACGAACGAACAAAGGAACGAACGAACAAAGGAACGAACGAACAAAGGAACGAACGAACAAAGGAACGAACGAACAAAGGAACGAACGAACAAAGGAACGAACGAACAAAGGAACGAACGAACAAAGGAACGAACGAACAAAGAAAAACCTTTAATTTGAAGATAAATTCCTTTTAATTAAAATCTTGTTTTGTTTACGTCATCACAGTGGCATAATAACATTGACTTTTTTGATAAAGTAGACGTCCAATTTTAATGAAATTTTCAGAATTTATTCACAAATGAATGAAATTATTTTGGAATTTTTTTTCTTTTTTACACATGTTACGCCCACACATTTAAATTTCATGAAAATTTGCAAAAACTTTTGTTTATTTGTTAAAAGTAGGACTCCTTGAGGAATGTAAATCATCTAATCATTTTTTTTTCAAACTTGCGCTATTTTAACTGAAAATCTGCTCTGAATTGAAAAATAATGAATGCAATAAAACTATGACATTAATTAGAAAAGCTTTTAATTGCCTTTGTAAATAAATTACTTTAAGGACCCTATTGTCTGAAGAAAATTTTCTGATGAATAATTTTTTTTACGAGAATTTTTAAATTTTTTTTTTTTTTTTTTTTAAATTTTAATAGTTTAAAATCATGCGAAATTCTGTATTGGGCTATATCCTGGATGTGATATACTAATTAAGTGGAAACAAAATTTATGAATCTGAAATTGAAAAGATTAATAAAATATAGTTACACTATTCTATTTTTAAAATAATTTTTTATTTTTACTTAACTCGTTACCTTTTTCATCTATGAAAGGCTAAACATGACATTATTATGAAATGGTCACGTTATCTAAGAGTTTTGTCTTTTTACAGAGATATTAATTTAAGAAAATTTTGTGACTATTTACCTCTGGTAATTGATTAACTATAAAAATTAAACAAGAAAATACTGAGAATGGAAAAGATACAAGATTTTTATTTTTAGGTTAAAAATAAAATCGAGTTACTTTTCTCAAAAACCCAAGAATTGGCATAAACAGGGGACTTACAAAAAGCCATATGAGAACTTTTGACAATTGATTAATGATGTTTGTAAAAGTACTGAGCAAGAAAACACGAGAATCAGAAAAAGTGTTTAAGATATGTTTGCCAATATGGGGTAGAGAGAATTACCATTATTTATTTTTCCAAGATATCATTTTAAGTACCTGGTGTGAAACTGTTTGAAATCAACTGACCATCCCACTTGGTACCCTAACCAAAGGATCCCACTGAGCAGCGACTAAGAGTCAACCCCAAAACGCTGGTTCCGCACCGTGACTTGGAGTTGACCACAGGCCGACAACTTGGTGTCACATCCAATCCTCAGGTGACCGTGTCACAATTTTATAGAATCTTAAACTTTTTCTTTTTGCCTAAAGCATCTTCAAAAGGCAAAGAAAAGTAAATAAATTATATAAAATAGCAGAAAATATGTTCATTTGTAAAAATTACTAGGTAATTAAAAAACAAAAAAAATGCGCTCACTTAGATTTTGTAAATTTTATGTCAATTCTAGTCAGCCATACTAATCGCCATTGCTTTATCATTCAATCGTCCGTCAATCAATGTTTCAGATAAACAGGGCCAATCAATAAATGGTTGTATATTACTTTTTTTATGCTATAAGTAATATTTATTTCAAATCAGATTAATTGACTTAATTTTCTAATTTTACTCAAATAAGGTGTCAGAAATTTACTTTTTGGAAGAATTTTAAAGTTGATAAATTTGCTGTGTTTACAAATTTCTTAAAATTAAGAATAAAGCTAAAATAAAATCTTCAAGAATGTTTTTTCATTTTTAAAAATTCATTTTAAACCTTAGGTATCAAAAATGTATGCCAAGAAGTGGAGGGTATGTGTAGATAGAACGTTATGTATTTTTTACACATTTAACAGTTTATCGCTATAGCGTAACATACACACAAGTTACATACATTTCTAGAAGCCTCCAGAACATCATAGTCAGTTATGTGCCATGCATAATACACACTTAGCCAATCATGTATCTTTCAATACATGACTGACGAGGCAGATTTTTTCCTGCAGTAGGTTGCCATTTCTTTCTGCAGTAGACCAGTTGCCATCAAGGCTATAGAACCTGGTCTGTCCTGCTATTTACCCATAGCTCGGGAGGGTGGGGGGTGGAAGAAGAAGAAAAGGATTCATACCTTTCCCAAGGGTATTATTAGCATGTATATAATGGATTTGACTGGAATTCGAACTCATCTCTCCAATTCTTCAATACTATGCTTATATATGATTCTAGAAATTTTATGTTTGGGTGCAGTAGTTTTTAAATAATAAACTGAATAATTTAATATTTAAAAAGTTCATAGAATTATGATGAAGGATAAAGTCATAAAATTTTTTGAGCATGATATTAATGTTATTTTTGTTTAGGAAATTTAATTCAATTGTTTAGTGTAGAAAGAAATTATGAGCATAATTCACTTGCTTTGATCAATGCCACCATCTTGAGTCCCCAGCTAAGCGTGCCCAGTAAACAACAGTAAAGCACAAATACCCGACCCCACATAGGCTGCATCAGGAGATCAGACTTTAAGAGAAGTACCTGCACCAGTTACTGTGTTTCAGGCATCTTCTAATTAATTCTAGGTCAAATTTACTGTCCTTGAATTGAACAGGTAACTAAAAGGAATCCATACCTGAACATAAACAAGTCAGTAGTAAGGCAGCAATACAATTTCTCTGTAATTGTTCCCCACCTTCCTCAAAGATCTTCACAGAAGGAGAGCACACATGGCATTCTTAAGAATCTCTTACTCAGCAAACACCGCCTACATGCAAACACACACACACACACACACGTATATATTATATATAAATAAATAAAACAAACAAAAACAACAAATAAAACATTGCAATATGAAACTAGAAGAAGCATTTATCTTACCAATCAAACATCTGTTTGTACAGCTAGAGTTTCTACCATCCTACCTGCTGGGGTCAAGTAGGGCGAAACAAATTGCCATATGTAAATAAATTCATTTTTCTATTTGAAATATTAAAAAGACTCCTCCTCCCCTTTTTAAATGCTTACCAAACAGACTTACGGTTTTTGTAGAAAACAGAATTATAATTTAACAATCTGGGAAGTGTTTTTAACCGACAGAAAACATTACGGAAATCTGAAGGACCATTGGAATAATGAAAGATAGCCTCCAAAAACTAAAAGTATAAAGAAACAAGGAAATTTAATTAGAAATGATGAAGAGTGCACTGAATTGCTATGTAATATCAACGCTCCTATATGGCAGGTAATGCTGAACAATTTCTTCAGAGATGAAGAAGAGACTTGAAGTAACAGAAACAAACAGTACTAAACTGTTATGTAATATCAGTCACCCTATATGGCACTGAATGCTGGACAATTTCCTCACAGATAAAAAAAAAAAAAAAAACTTGAAGTGACAGATGTGGCCCTACAGCAGAATGCTGAGAATACTATGAATGGAGCATGTGAGCAATAAGGAAGTTTTAAGGAAAATGGGAACAAAAAGGACATTTGTACTTACAATCTGAAAGAGACAGTTGAAATTTCCGGGACGCATAATGAGGACAGGGAGAATTTGACACAGCATATAAGAGTATGGTATAAGGCCACAAGTGTGTGAAACTCAATGAAAATCAAACTTCCAATATAACTAGCAGTTACATACCCTAAGTGGGCTGGCACAAGGTCATCAGCTTTGAGCATCCAGTGAGGAAATGAACTTTAGATATAGTCATAACGATCTGCTTGACAAGCTTAATCATTAGCTATGACATGACAAATCATTTGTGAAGCTCAAACTTGTTACACAGCAACCACCAAATTGATTTACAAGCTAAACATTACCTCAGAAGGTAAAAAAGTCTGTAACAGTGGGTCCATAAAAAATGGAAAAAATTAAAGCTATAATAGCAAATTGGGGGTCAATGGTAATATTTTAGTGGCTCATAGAACACTTCAGAATGGTTGTTACAACTTAGAATTGGAATTTTCTACAATAACCTACACCATATTAAAATACTAAAAATAGAAAAACAACTCTAAAACAAGTAGAAAATGAGATCAAGTGATGTAAGTTAGCATCCTAGACTGTAATAAAAGTTGAATAAAAAACAGTGTGTATGTATATATTTTATGTATAAAAATTTTTAATGAATGCTTTATTTTTTTTAAAAATAAAAAAATAAACAAATGCACAACGTTGGGTATGATAGGAAGGGTGGAGGAAAGAAGAGATATTGTAAATCTATCAGTGGAGATGGAGGTAATATATATATATATATATATATATATATATATATATATATATATATATATATATACACACACACACACACACACACACACATTAAGAAATGGACAAAGTCCGACAATTTATTTATTAAAGACATTTTTATGTTTAACGTTCTTTTTTATAGATACAAGTACTTAAGTAAATGCTCTGTTTATAATAAACAGTATTAAATAACATTTACCGGCCTGAATGTCCGAGAAAATTTCATAGAAAATATTCGTCCTTTGACAGGATTCGAACCTGCATCCTATACGGAACCATCATTTAGCTTGACGTGCCTAACCGTTCGGCCACAAAGGATCGTTCGATTGTCAAAGGATGAATATTTTCTATGAAAATTTTTCGCACATTCAGGCCGGTAAATGTTATTTAATACTGTTTATTATAAACAGAGCATTTACTTAAATACTTTTATCTATAAAAAGAATGTTAAACATAAAAATGTCTTTATATATATTATCCAGAGGTATTTTTTTTTTTTTTTTTTTTTTGTATGAATGTAAAAGCTCAATCTCAAACTTTGGATTCATTGTTAACTTTTCTTGTTGGCAGAGATTGCCTATGTTATTATGGTTGTTGTAAGGTTTTTATCTTTAAAAAATTTTCCATGTTATAGTTGGATTGTAGTTTTTTATTTTCTTTTTCATACTTCAGACATTAATTTATCTGAGTTTCCAGGACAACCCTTACAACGAATACTACAATCATAAACATTAAGTGGCAAAACCTACAAAAGAGCAAACACCAAAGAGGACTAAAAGACTACCAGAAGAATAAAAAAAAAAAAAAAAAAAAAGACACGAGCATAATATTTGAATATTCATTCTGTGATTCTCTCCATGTTAGAGACATAAGAAAAAAATAATTTTGTAAATATTTTAATCAAATAAAATATTAAGCACAATGGAAAAGTTCCTATATTGGAAGGTAAGACCAATAATGACAGTATTGTCCCTTTTTGGATTCCAATCACCTCAAATAACCTCTGTATGAAAGCAATCAGTCTAACCCTTTGAGCATTGCGTGTTCCTGAACAAATTTAACTGTCCTGCCTGAGCTCCTGAGTCAAAATTTGCAAGTAATTGGTATGTAATGTTTCATGGTAGATATAAAAATAGTTACAAATGTTTACCCACCGTTTAACCGGTGATTGGGCATTAAGTCATTTTCTCTACCACTGTTCAACCGGTGACTAAGCATTATGCTATTTTCTCTACCACTAGTAAAGCAGTGGTCAGGGCTAAAAGGTTTCATGCGCAGCTCATGGAATATGACAGGTAAACAAATTGCAGCTTGCAAGCTACACACAGCTCTTTGACGCTTAACGCTCCGAGCTCTGCGTTCCCGAACAATTTTAAACCTTCTAGCTGAGCTCCAGAGTCAAAATTCTTAAAATAATTGGTATGTAATGTTTCACAATAGATATAAAAATAGTTACCAAGTGTTTACCGACTGTTCGGCCGGTGGCTGGGCATTACATCATTTCTCAAAGGATTAAATATATTTTATGGTCTTGAGTGTCATTTGTGTAGATATAATTTCAGTTTTCAGGGTAAGATTAAATACTGTAAAACGTATTTATAAAACTGTAGGGAGACAATATATTATGTATGTATTAAATGTATTAGAACATTACAGACTTTATCCTTTGATGTTATGTCAGACAAGTTAGGAAAGGCAAACAAATAAAATTGGCAGCTGGCAAAACTGATTGTTAGAAAAAAAGAATTTCCATTTCAAGAAGGCCATACTGTTTTTTTTTTTACATCTGTTTTCATGGAAAACAAGCCCCCTTTTTATATGTTGTAGATACTACCATTCCAAAATCAAAAATGTTTGGATTTCAGAAATTTCTCCAGTACCTAGAATTTTGGATTCATCTTTGTTCAATCCAAAGGTTTCAGATGACATTTTTTACTGTACTACATTTTTCTTGAAACCATATCCAGAGTGCACCACTCGCATACAAAAGAAAAAAAAAAAAAAAAAAAATTGGAGATTCTTTTGTAGTCTAATAACATAGGTAATTTTCGCTCAAATGATTTCAAATTTTAACAAAATGTGTAAAAAAATAAGCTAACTGTGCTAACTTTTCAATGAGAATCTACGAGACAGGGTGAATCAGGTGTGCTAGTGATATTGAACATGTGTTGTTGAAATTGTTACCACATTCACCTGACTGGACAGCTTGTGATTATTTTCTATGGGGGCTATGTGAAATGACAGGTCTATATGTCCTCTCTTCCTACAAAAACTTAAGCAGAAAAATCACCGAGACACTGGAGAATGTTTACGCAAGACATGCTACGGCATGTTTGGCAGGAGCTGGACTACTAACATGACAAGTCATAGGTGGTACACATATTGAAGGTTTGTGAAATTGGTTATAAGATCTACATTCCTTTGGTCATCTTGTTTGAATTTTGATAAATAAAACTTATTTGTTCAACATGAATCTTATTTAATTTTGTTTGCGTGGGACATGTAGTTCGTCAGATATTCACATTTTAAATTATGTCAATTTGTTTTTGACACCCTGTATTTAAATTTGGACGTGGTATCATCTGAAACCATCTTTCTAGGACCAAAGCTTAGTAACTGTTCATCTTAATTTAAAGTTCATACTTCAGTTACTGAAACAAAAGTGCAGATATTATTTCACAGACTCCATTTCCAACTTTTAAAACTTGATGTGAATGAAATATTTACACTGACTGGTGGGAGAGTATTTTCAACCACACATGCTCTTTCTATACAGATGAAACACTGCCAACTTATTGCCATTTCCACAAAAAATGTTCAGACAAGTTACATTTCTTGGCTCCACTAGTTCAGGCTTTTACAGCTAGGACCCAAATATACACGGTCAAATCATCCTCATTCAGTTCATATTCCATTGGTAAGAAAGAAGACAGCTTCTTCCCTAGAAACACCACTTTGCAGAACAGACTCCTGAGGGGATGCTTTCTCAAAAACCATAACATTTTCAAATTAAGAGCTATTATCTATCCTACATGTCCTCGTAATCTGTACTTACCTCCTATTATTTCTGCCAAACAACCTCATTAATTAGCCCTATACCTTCACTTCACTTGTGCCTTACATTGGGAAATAACTAGTGTGTGTAAAAAAAAAAAAAAAAAAGCAAACAATATGCATGTCAAAATTCAAATTAAAAAAAAAAAAAAAAAAAAAAAAAGTTAATACTTTTAATAAATAAGTAAAATAATAATAATAAACACAAAGTAGAGATATTTATTATTTACCGAAAAGTGCCCACCTCTTTCTGTAAAGAAGAAATAAGGGCATCAAAATGTTTGGTATCAGTAAGAATGGTACGATCACCCTGTCTTAGCCATACCAGAAACTATGAAGATATCAGATGTCTTCTACCAGGCTTGCCAATCAAGGAGACACAGAAGGAGAACAATGAAGAAGGAAGAGAAAAGAAAAGAGAGAAAAGAAAAAAAACAAAGAAAAAAAAAAAGAAAAAAGGTTTCTAATTGCAGGAAGGAAAAAGAAAAAACAAAACACTACTCTTCCTTGAAATCACGTCTCAGTTCTGAACATTAGATGGTTGACAGAAAAGATTATTTGCTTGAAAAAAATAAAAATAAAAAATAAAAAAAATTGAGCAATAAAATGATTGGGATAGTATAAAGAAATAGTGTCACATTATAATTAAAATCCATTAACACTCACATACAAACTGAAAAGTTCTCAGTATGAAGAAGAAATCCCATCTCTACAACCCCCACCATCCTAATGTTTGGCCGTTTCAGACTTTTGCAATTGGGTTAGAACAAGAAACAAGTAATATATAAAAATTCAGAAAAGACAAAAGGAAAACATTTTTTTACAGACAGATTTCATTGTCTAATGGGCTTTATCAAGGTAAATTTTTTTTAATCATTTCACCCCAAGCAAGGCAGTAAAGCCACTAGGAAACAAGAGTTTACAGAGTGTTAGAGAATATGAGAAATACTATTATTAAGGAGATAGGACAATAAAAACAACTGGAATTTAAAAAGACAGAAGATAAACATTGACATAGCATTTGAAGATCAAAGTAGACTGGGAAACAAGAAGCCAAAAGAGTTCCACAAGCGAGTAGTGTGATAGAAGAAAGGGTTAGCATTGAGTTACATCTCTTGCCACTTGAACTGTAAATTGAGATTTTGACACCAATCTAGTAATGCGTCTAAATTGATAAAATTTAAGCTCCTTAGACAAAGTTTTAGGAGAACACTTAACATGAAAATATTTATAGAAAAAGCACAGGGAATCTACGTTATAGGAGAGGGAAAGGGACTAAAGCCAAGATGCTAGGTCAGGACCAATAACATTACAGATTCTTTGGATTTTATCAAAAATTTGTGTATATATATATATATATATATATATATATATATATAGCCTGAGCACCAGATCAGATGTGGCAGATATATTCAAAGCAAGGATGAATGGTAGACTTATAAATATTTAAGATAGATTCTAGCAATAAAAATTGTCTAGCATGATATAGTGAACGAGCTTTCTTAGCTGCAAATTTATCAATTGATTCAATATACTCTTTCCACTTCATTTCATGTGAAAATGTTTGCCCAAGAAGGTGCAACGAGTGACTCTCCTGGAGGTTAGCATCAGCCATACTGATGGAAGGTAAAAAGGGTTCTTTCAGATGATTAAAGTGAACAGTTTCGTTTGAGGTGTGAAAATAAACTGCTTCTTGCCCCATTTAACAACAGATTATAGATCATTTTTGAGATCATCTACCAATTGTAAGGATTTTATTTTGTAATATGCATTTATAAACAGAGCTAGAAAAAAAAAAAAAAAAAAAAAAAAAAAAAAAAAATCAATAACATTTATTCACTTCACTTTTGTTTATTACGTATTACATTAATCAGTTTAGTATCCTCCATAGCTTACCTTTACTTGCATAGCCTTAAGAATATTTTTAACAAGACCCATGAGCCACTCAAGGTAGAAGGTTACAGAGCACTATTTATGGCAATATGTGTAGAAGATAAGGGTTAACTCTAGACTCAAGGTCATGGTTGTAGTGATTGTGGAAGCATCTTCTTGGGAGTCAGTTCCACAAAGTAGCAGTTCGTGTGAGAAGAAGCTGCACGAGTGGAATTTACATCTCACCAATGGAATACCAAGTGAATGAGGATGGTTCACTATGATGTCTGCGGCATGGGGAGTCTTAGACATGAAGATTAGAAATAAATGGAACAAGGAATGTAGTTTGTCTGAATATTTTTCATGGAAATAGTGATAGGATAACAAGAGGCTTGCAATGTTTCATCTGTGGGAAAGGGGTTGTAGGGTTATAAATAATTCATCACCCACAAGGACGTGGAGATGATTTTGGACTATCAAGACCAGAAAGTGAAAAGTGGGCAGTTGTTACACATACATGGCAATAGTAACCCATTTTCGGTTGGATCTGGCTCTTGTAAAAGTAGAGGCTACTTACTGGAGTTACACAGGGAACGAACCACTTTAAACAATTCACCCCCGCCCACATCTTTAAGGAATTAATGGATTTTATTTTTAATCTGTTATTTCTAATTACTTTAAATAGTTATATTATGTAATTTACACCAATTTAAAAAAAAAAAAAAAAAAGGGGGGTAGGTAGGTATCTACTCAAACAAACCTATCCACAAAAATGTAATGTTTAAAATAAGAAATGTCAAATTAAAAAGTCACACACACATAGTTATTGCTATATATATATATATATATATATATTTCGCGTGTGTGTGTAAAAATACATAGAAAATAGGAAAGAACTCATTAGGTAAATAATCCAAAGTTCTTTAGTATATTTGTTATTTTTAAAAAAATAATGCTCGATACAAAAGTAGAGCATAAATATAAAAATAAAATAAAATTTCGCTTGATGATGGAACAGAGCTTGGTACTTTAATTCAATTTAATTAAAATAATTATATTGAAGTTTCAGCTATGGTTTTGAAACAAGAGAACTTATGTAGCAATGGAATCATTTTTAAATAAATAATTATATATATATATATATATATATATATATATATATTATTATTATTATTCAAAAATTATAACAAGTATGTTATAAAATAATTACAAAAATAGCCATTTTGTTTCAACACCTCTGGTGTCTTATCAAGTGACGATGTTGAATAAAGGGTTTTAAAAGTTTCAAATCAATTAACTAGACCTTGCATGGGGAAACGCTGTTACATAAGTGTTTCCATTTGCGAGGGCTGTTTGTTTGATTTGAACCTTTTAAAAGCCTTTATTCAACATCACTTGATAAGACCCCAGAGGTGTTGAAACAAAATGGCTATTTTTGTAGTGATTTTATAATATATTTATGTTATAATTTTCGAATAAATAATTATATTCGCTCTACTCTGTATTGAGCACTCTTAAGAAGAGTAATTGTTGGTTATTGGAATTTATCCCATATACACCAATCCTATACTTGGGTATATATATATATATATATATATATATATATATATATATATATATATATCATACATACATACACACACACACAGTTATTGCTTTCTTTGGTGGTACCCAATTGAGAAAAACAAATGAAAAATAAACACTTAATAATTTCTGTAAATCTATTGTAGATGACCTTACAATCAAGGCATTTTACAAAACAATACATCAAATGAATTGGTTGCCCACCGTAATAAGACAGACCACAATTTTGACATAAAAAAATGCTACTCTGATCAAAAGAGAAAACAATTCACTATGAGGAAAATGTCTAGAGGGTGTCTTGATCGCAAGGTCCTCTACAGTAAATTTGCACCCTGGCTCTTACATTTCTGGCAAAAATTCTATCAGTCTGTGATACCTACTCACAAAAGGTATAGAAATTTAATTAGAAGAGCTTTTATGCATAAAATGTAGTATGGACACTGTCTTTTTTGATGAATTATGTTTTACAAAAATGTTTTAAATTTTCAAATTTACATTGCATTGACAGATTTGTCAAGATAGACAATTTTGGCATTTTTAATGATAATAAAAAAAAAAAACTATTTTGAATTTTTTTTTTTTGTATATGTATAAACATGCTGATTTTTGAAAATACATACATCCACACAAGACATTATCAAAAAATAACTATAGTAAATTTAAAATTTATTGTTAATTTTGTAACATTTCAACCAGTGTCTTCATAAGTAAGAAGAATAAAGCCAAAGTGCCTAAAATTCAATATTAGGTACTTACATTGTATTTGTAATGTAATTCTAACGACAAGTATTTCTGCCTAACAAACCTCAAACATCAGGTTATTGATAAATGTGTCAACACTTCATACACCAACCTCCAAACAAATGAAAAAAAAAAAAAAAAAAAAAAAAAAAAATTCTGTGATATTTTAAACTAAAAGTATTATTACTTGTTTAATTAAACTTTAGTTCATCTCTCACAAATAAAGTTTCAGAAAAGTAGATTTTATTTTTGAAGGATTTTTTAATAAAGAGAATTATGCCATTTTAACAGTAGATTTTATTTAAAAAAAAAAAAAAAAAAATCCAATCAATTTAAATTCGGTTTGAAATACGGAAAAGTTTTGTTTATTGGAAATATTAAATTTATTTGCTTGGAATTAAAAGAAGAAAAGTATCAAAAACAGATTTATCATTTTAAATGCAGTTTGTTAAAAACTGATTTTTTTTTTTTCGAGAGGAACCTAATAAAAAGGCTTAAACACTAATATTCCATGGTTATAATTTAAACATTGGAATCGTAATCATGATCCAGTTCATAAACACACACAATCTTAGGCAATGAAACTAAGTTTGACAGCAATTTTAAAAAAAAAAAGACAGAAGATATCCATTCAAAGCCTTAAACAATTATGCATTCATAGAATATTGCGCAATATTGAATAATAATGCGGAATAGTAATCATCCGCAAGGAACCGTCAAACGTTCTTTCTTTAGACATCAGCCATTTAAAAGGAACTCTGTACAGACAAATTCTACAAGATTTTTGCACCAACCTAACAAATTTTCACACAATAGAAAGCCAAAGAGCCACTTAAGAGAGAGTGAGCTATTGAATGAGGCGAGTGATAACGTAACAGGTGGAGGAAGGAAGTGAAGAGGATATGGTGGATTGAGCTTAGACTTGAAAAGGTTAAAAAAGAAGATTGTATTTTTCTCTAAGTATCCACACGTCTTTAATTTCAGAATTTTTTTTTAAATTTATTTATTTTGAAATTTGTAATCCGGAGTGCTTGATCGGTAAAAAAAAAAAAAAAAGAAGCATACTTTTTGTAACTTTACTAAATTAGGTAATTTTTTTTTTTCTTTAATTAAAGAGAAAGTACATTCCCTTTGTCCGTTATTTTAAAAAAATATTTTTATTACACGCTCAAAAAAAAGAAAAAAAAAAGTTTTCAAACGGAAACACACACACACACTTCTAATAGATTTTTTTTTTCCTTAATCATTTTTAAGGAAAAAAAAAAAAAAAAATTCTATTACTTTAAAAAGTGTCGGGCTTAAGGAAGGGATTAATAATTATTGTTAAAGATGTTAATGTTAATCTCCCTTACAATCATTTCCCAATTTAAATTTTTTTTTTAACAGTGAACCATTTTTTTAACGAATGTAAAGAGGAAAAAAAAATAAATAAATAAATAAAATAAAAAAGTCATATGCTCAGTCACAATCAGGGAGTCATTTCCCAAGTTAAGCAGCATCTTTCGCAACAGCACCTAAAAGGGAGGGGGTCAAGGTCAATCCCTGATTGCTGGGGTGACCTCCCACGCCCACATAAGTGGGGGGGGGGGGTGAAATTATATATATATAAAAACAATTTTTGTATATAGTATCCATCAAGCAGAAATGCATTCAATTTGCCCTCGTGCGGAGACAAAAAAATAAAAAGAGAGTACTAAGCTTAGTAGTAAAACACAAGGGCACAAGAAGAGTGGTGCGTCCGGTGAGGATCAAGCTCAATACCCAAGAAAAAACAAAAGCTTCTTACCAGATAAGTTTGCTAAAATGGTTGCTTGGTACTTTTTAGACAGAAGCGATCTCAAAAGAAAGCGGGTAGTATTTAATAAATAAATTTAAAAAAAAGAAAAAGAAAAAAGTGCGATTTAAAAAAAAAAACAAAATCATAAAAGATAAAAGCAAAAAAGTGCATTTCATTCAAAAAAAAAAAAAAAAAAAAAAAAAAAAAAAAAATCCTCTCCAATGAGGCTTTTTTAATTTTTTTTTTTTTTTTAAATAGCCTTTAATTTCGCATTAATGATTGCATGTTTGATACTAAGATCGAACTATAATTAAACACTTAAAGGTAAATTAATTAATTACTAATGTCCAACAACTTAATTTGGTATTCTATTCTGCACAGAGACTTTTTCTGCACAGTAGACTTTTTTTATAAAAAAGTTAATTTAAAAAAAAAAAAATTCTGTCGAACAAGTTATTTCAAAACCCAAACCAAAATGGAAATATCCACGAGGTAAAAAAAAAAAAAAAAAAAAAATCTATAACGATGTTTTTCTAGAATACATAAAGTTATTTTTCTAAAACGACAAACTAGAGAACATTTAAAAAAAAAAAGAAAAAGATAATCCTCAAGCGAGCAACGACCTTCTTGTGCCATGTTTTCCTAATAAGCATTCCGTACAGCCCTTAAATTAAAAAATTATATATATATATATATGCACTTTTAACGATAAAATCTTATAAACTACAATTTTCTGCGTATGTTTTTTTTTCTTTCAAACAAAACTGCATAATTACTTTTAATACAACACAGGCAGAATCAAAGATAAAGAGACCCGCGAACTTGATTATAATAAATGAAAAGAATTAATTCAGGCCAAAAATGTGCGAAATTCTTAAACCTACCATTTGAAAGGGTCTGACCACAAACTTTTGATGAACTCAATCGGTCCTCCAGGGCTAGGAAGGGCATCAGCTTTGCGATTTTGAGAGGAGATAGCAAAATCCATGCCTGGAAACTCCATACTTGCTTTTGTGTTTAAACAAGTATCAACTACAACTTCCGGTATGTTACTGCAGAAATCAGTTTACTTGTTTCCTGATTGGTTAATAATCAAATGTTCATATTTGTAAATTTAAATCTAAAAACATAAATTAAATAATTTAAATATTTTTTAACATGAAATCTATAACTTTTATTTGCTTTTATCAATTTTGCTGTTGAATAGACTGATGAATTTATTTTTTTACAGTTACACCCACGCAAAATTTGTTGCTTTTTAGTTTTTATTCTTTAGACTTTCTTTACTCCTGTTTTAGTGGAACGAATACATTCTGTTTTTTTTTTTTAATTATAGCATAAGAAAAAGCTTTTGAATAAAACTTTTACTTCTCTCGGCACTAATTATTAAATAGACTGGTCCACTCATAAAAAATAAGGAAAATCATAGACTGCGACACATTGTCAGAATCGAAAAATATTGCTTTGTTATCGATTTATTTTATTGTGTTTAAAAATATTTTCACCAAGATTTTCAAATAAGGAACATATCTAAAATAATTTAATAAGTCCTGAAAATTTCATTAAAATTCGACAATTGTTTGATTTTTGCAAGAATTTCCAAATTAATATGTCTGTAGAGGAGTGTAACGCAAACAAAGAGGCTAATTAAAATTAATTGCTAACCGCTGACGCAAGAAAAACAAGTTTTTTAAATTTTAATCAAAATGTCGAATGTTCTGAAAAGGAGTAAAAAATTTAGCATGCTTTCATCACATCATGCTGATTTTTTTTAGCGATTCCGTGGAGGCACCTAAGTTTTTTTTTTTATCGATTCATTAGTGTCAAATCGATCCTTAACTCTTACAGAGTTAATGGCCTTAGGATCTATGCTAAGTTACTTCACTTAGTAGTTATTTTCAAATACCAAGTTTGAAAATGTGCTGAGATCATTATACTTTTTTATGCATCGCATATAATATTAAATTAAAAAAAATACATTTGTACGTTTTTTTTTCAGAAGCACACACACACACACAGAGATTTGAGGTCCATAATTATCTATCATAAATTAAGAATAAACGGATACATAATTTGTAAATATGTTCTTTACTTTAAAATGTATACAGGGGGTCCTCGACTTACGACAGAGTTACACAGCTGCAATGCGTCGTAACGCGATTTTACATCTAAGTCGGAACATACCCGCAATTTTGCGTAAATAAGCACTTACATCACTCACTTACACTAACACAATAATAAAGTAATAACCTCGAACCCAAAACAAAGGAAAAGGCGAAAAGGCTGTTTAAATATAAAAATACAAGATATTTTTATTTTCGTATTTTTTGCAACTAAATTCTTCTTAGCGTGTGTGAGTGTTAACTTAAAGTCATTATTGTTCACTGTCGTTGTTTTTTCAAATAAAAAGAAATGTGATTTCTTCGTGTGAAAAAGAAGAAGCAAGAGAATTTTTTTTAAATCCAGTGTCGTGACTTGTTGCCGTCTGTTGTCGTTGTCTCTCCTTGCTGATTTCTCCGTCTAGAAACTTTGCTCAAATACCCTTAAAAGGGATCACGAAGCATATATTTTGTTTGTTTGTTTGTTTATTGTTGGCGGGAACGCGACCTGTTGGTTAAAAAAATGTTAACTATTTTCATAGCATTAATTTATTAAACGGGAGAATACGCCCCCAACCCGAAGAAACTGTTAGCATAGAACTTACGGTTACACATTTAGTCATTGCAACTGTAAGATGACGAGACCTACTTTACAGTACGCTTACATTCATAAAGTCTAGGTACCAAAGTTTATCAGAACAATTACCATGAAAGTATTTATAGAAAAGGCACAGAGAAGCTATGTTATGGTGCTAAGGAAAGTGACTGAAGCCGAGATGCTAGGTAACATTGCAGATTCTTCTTTGTACTTTATCAAGCATCTCTAAACACAGAACAGGAGCACCAGACTAAATGTGGCTGTAATATTCAATCAATGTATAGACAAATAGTTGACTGAAATGTGTAATATAGATTCTGGCGAGAAGAACCACATTGTGGCTGTCTTTAGTGCTTGTCAGTCCGTATAACCTTCAGGGAATTTCGAACAGAGTCCTTTATTTAATCTACCGGGGTAGATTTTTCTTATTCCAGAGATCAACGCTTTAATTAGGCTATATTATCATGCTGTGAATTTAGTGACTTAAAAATTGTGAATTCAATCTCTGTATCGGACAGTGTGTACTTGGACTCAGTGCAACGTTGCAAACAACAACTGAACAGTATTAAATAAGAACTAAACGCTCCCTTATTATAATTATCACCTTTTATTTACTAATCAAAAGTAACTATCAATAATCAAAATTATTAATTATTTTTTGAGAAGAGAAGAGTTGCCTCCCTTAGACTGGTCACCTTCAAATGCTGTTAGATTTCATATGTGTACTTTTTATGGAACTTTTTTTTAGAGTGCGCAGATGCCACAATTATTCCTAAAATTGCAATATCTTCCCTGGAGGCGAGAGTATAATGTGTTTTACTCTAAGTTTAAACTCTCTTCCGGCTTCCAGTTAACTTTGATCTTCAATAATTTAAATGCAATGTCAATCGTTATCTTCTGTCTTCTTAATTCCTGTTTTTTTCTCTCCTTATTAATGCTTTTCTTTTTCTATTATTCTCTCACACTCAGTAACCCATTGCCTCGTGTCTTAGTGGCTTTTTTTTGCCTTTCTTGGACTGAAATGATTAAAAAAAAGAAAAAAAGAAAATTTAATACGAGAAAGAAATGTATTAAGACGGATTATTTTTAAAATGGAGTAATTTAAGAATCCTTTGATGTAGATTGACTTTAGGAATCATACAATACATTTCTTTTCTTCTCAAAATATTTAAGTGCAGTGTCAATGGTTATCTTCTGTCTTCTTAATTTTTGTTCTTTTATTATCCTCTCTCCTTAATAGTAGTTTTTCTCATATTCTCTACAACGCACTAAATCCTTGCGTCTTAGTGGCTTTATTGTCTTTGATCTTCAAAAATGTAAATGCAATGTCAACCGTTATCTTCTGTCTTCTTAATTCTTGTTCTTTTATTGTCCTCTCTCCTTGATAGTATTTTTTCTCATATTCTCTAACACTCAGTAACTCCTTGCGTAGCTTTATTGCCTTTGATCTTCAAAAATTCTTCTTAATTCTTCTTTTATTGTCCTCTCCTTAATAGCAGCTTTTTCTCATATTCTATCACGCTCTATTAACCCTTGCGTCCTAGTGGCTTTATTGCCCTGCTTGGGATGAAATAATTAAAAAATATGTTGTAGTTAATGTAGAACCACCATTAATTTTTGATCGACTCTCGTACCACGGTTTGGTGCTCCTGCTATATATTTTAAGGTTCTTGATAAAATCCAAAGAAGGATCGGCAATGTTATTGGTCCTGACCCGACATCTTGGCTTTATTACAATGTAGAATAATTAAAAGCAAAAACGACAAGTCATAACGATAAGAATCGGAATGAGATAGGTTAAGATTAAAATCGAACGTCAAAATTTAAATGTTGAGCGTTTCTGTATCGTTTTGATGTAAATTGTAATCAGCGTAAGTTGCATTTTTCTCTGATGGTCAATAGGATTGATTCCATCAGTGAAACCTCTGTCTGAAGATTTTCTTTTCGGAATGAAAAACGTCGCGACAATTTTCGGGATGGAAATTATTTACACACACACACACACACACACACACACACACACACACACACACACACACACACACACATTTCTTTTTCTGTCATTATGTAAACATAGACAGGAAACAGAAGGAATAGTGGAGAGAATTGGCCAATGGATAGTCTATAAAAATTGCGCAAAAAACTATGCTCCTAAGAACTACTTACGAGCGTTAACATGATTAACCAATGAGGTGTTCAGACTGGACTTTTATTTATAAACATTGATCTTGAGCCTGTTTATGGCGACGCTGTATTTGGCACAAGGCAATAAAAATCGAATGTTCTGGGAGAAAAAAGAGTAGGAAAACTTTGAACTTTTATTTATTATTAATTTATATTTTTATCTCGAAAGGAGTAGACAGTTTTGCCTATCGCCCGGTTCACACTCCTACCCGATCTTTTGAAGAGGATCAGAGGTTTATCCCTTGTTTCCTGTTTAAGATTTGGTTTCTAGTTCCTTCTAAAATCTTTTCGTTCTCATTGATTTCCGGTCGCCTCTTGCGTCTTGGTGGCATTATCACCTATCTTGGAGCGATGCCTCTTACACTATAGAGGTCTACCTTGAGTGGCTCTTGGGCCTTGTATAGAATGATCATCATTGTAGAAAAAAGGTCGCCAGCCGGTTAAAAAAAAACTATTCCTTCCTGGATTGTCCGTGCATTGTCATACAGATAAGAGTCAGGCCTTAATGAACATTTTCGGCTGAGAGCGAGAAGTGCTTTAGACTCTGAAACGACATATTAGCCAAATCAAACTTTTGAAACTACCATCAAGCAGAGGCAGACGAAGACTTCCTCGAAGACACTTCGCTGGTACCATAATTCCTCATTAGGCACTCCTCGTTCGAATACAGACGCTTCGCTACTGCGATTGACTTTTCGATTCCCTTTAGATCAGAACCATAACCACAACATTTGAACTTTCACTGTATTCCTTTATCAAGGAAACTTTTAAAACTTTATGGACTAATGCATGTCCTACTTGCATATTAATATCCTTCTTCTGCGTCCCTTCAGGATATAGGTGATCATGCCTCTCCCCAGCTTCCTAACATGTGTGGCTCTTAGCAGTTTTTCTTCCTTTGCTAAGGCCCTCGCCTCACCCCCGTTCCATCATCCATGATAATCCCATCAGATAAGTGTCTCACTGCCTTTGCCTAACTTTCTTGCCCTCAATATGCCCCGTGAGTGTTAAGTTTTCCAAGCCCCACTTTCTCATTATGCGTCCAAGTAATTTCAACTGCATTTTCCTGATTTTGAGTACGAGTATTCTTTCTGCTGCCATTTTCATTAAGACTTCCTTGTTGCCTACTCGCTCCATGCATAGAATTCTCAGTATCCTTCTGTATATCCAAATTTTTCCCGCCTTAATTTTTTTCTTACCCTGGGAGAAATTGTTCAACATTCACTGCCATATAAGAGGATGGATACTAAATAGCAATCCAGCAATCTTTTCTTTGTTTCCAACGAAACTTTTCCGTTCTCTCAGCACCTTGCTTAGCTTTTGCAATGTTTCTTTCGCTCGTGCAAAGCGTACTTCGGATCTCAGTGTCACATTTTCCATCCTCTGTTAAAACATTTCCCAAATATTTGAACTTTCGCACTTGATTGATGTTTATATCTCCATTTCGTAAATCGCATCTTGGGCTTTTTCTCTTACAGATGACCAAACTTTCTTCCTTTTTGATGAAGCTTAATTTTTATTAGGTGACCAAAATATTATGAGTAAGCAGCCAGAACTTTCCTTTTCAGATAAATTTATTGGAAATAAATACATTGCGTTCAATTTCACATTGAATACAATGCCTTTTTCTTTTGCGCCAAATAAACCAACTAATTTTTTTCTATATGTGAAGATCACCATGAATCTTAACTGTTTACACCGATGTCAAATAGTAAGTCTTTACAAGTCTTCAGCTTGCTTTTCCAATTAGCTCTCCCCAGCTTTCTAACTTGTGTGGCTCTTAGCAGTTTTTCTACCTTTGTTAAGGTCCCTCGGCTCACCCCCGTTTCGCCAACCATTTATATAATCCCATCAGCTAAGTGTCTCTCTGCCTTCGCCTAACTTTCTTGCCCTCAATAAACCCCGTGAATGTTAAGTTTTCCAAGTCCCCTTTCCTCATTATGTGTCCAAGGAATTTCAGCTCTCTTTTCCTAATTCTGAGTAGAAGCGTTCTTTCTGTTATCATTTTCTTTAAGACTTCCTTATTTATTTTTTTTCCTGCCTCGAGTTTTTTCTTATCCCGGGGGAAATTTCTCAACATTCACTGCCATATAAGAAGATGGATACCCCATAGCCATCCAGCAATCTTTTCTTTGTTTCTAACAAACCTTTTCCGTTCTCTCAGCACCTTGCTTAGCTTTTGCAATGCTTCTTTCGCTCGGCCAATGCGTACTTCGGATCTCGGTGTCACATTTTCCATCCTCTGTTAAAACACTTCCCAAATATTTGTGAGTTCTATCAACGAATGTTGAGATAGAGCAGAAAGACACAAGGAAGATTTAAGGAGAACAGGGATTTAAAAAAGTTGTTGCTAATAATCAGAAAAAAAGCTGAACATTTTGGGATACATAACGAAGAAAGAAGGCTTGGCGAATTCGACACAAACATCGAAGTTGAGGAAAGCAGCGAATAACTTACCAACGAGTTTGAGTAAATGAATGGAAGAACAAGTATGACGATTACAAAAAGAAAGGGGGTCATAAATAAACACGAAGTTACTCATATCTAGAAGTTACATGACACAAGAAACACTCGTAAATGGGAGAAAGTAAGAAGTGCGTAGTATGAGGATATGTAGGATAGATAACGGTTGACCGCAAACTTGCACAAGTTAAGATTGTAATGATCAAGCAAGTATCTATCCTTTCGGAAGACTGTTCGGCAAATTAGTGGTTCTGAAGAAAGATGTGTCTTAGTGGAACTGCTTCCTTACCAATGAAATGAAAATGAGTTGATCCTGTGTAGGCTGAATGGCGGATACTGGGAGTGAAGGTCTAGATAGGTGTGTAACAAGAAGAAGAAGACGAAGAAGAAGAAAAACAATAACAAGAACAAGAAGAAGAAGGAGGAGGAGGAAGAAGAAGAAGAACGGGGAGCTGAAGAAGAAGAATGTGGAGGAGGAGAAGAAGAAGAGGGAGAAGAAGAAGAAGAAGGAGGAGGAGGAAGAAGAAGCAGAAGAAGAACGAGGAGCAGAAGAAGAAGAAGGGGGAGGAGGAGGAGGAGAAGGAAGAAGAAGCAGAAGAAGAACGAGGAGCAGAAGAAGAAGAAGGAGGAGGAGGAGGAGGAGGAGGAAGAAGAAGCAGAAGAAGAACGAGGAGCAGAAGAAGAATAAGAAGAATGAGGAGGAGGAGGAGAAGAAGAAGAGGGAGAAGAAGAAGAAGAAGAAGGAGGAGAAGGAGGAAGAAGGAGGAGGAAGAAGACGAAGGAGGAGGAGAAGAAGAAGAAGGAGGAGAAGGAGGAAGAAGGAGAAGGAGGAGGAATAAGACGAAGGAGGAGGAGGAGGAGAAGGAGGAAGAAGGAGAAGGAGGAGGAAGAAGACGAAGGAGGAGGAGAAGAAGAAGAGGAAGAAGAAGCAGAGGAAGAAGAAGCAGAGGAAGAAGAAGAAGAAGGAAGAAGAGAAGAAGAAGAAGGAGGAGGAGGAGGAAAAAGAAGCAGAGGAAGAAGGAAGAAGAAGCAGAGGAAGAAGAAGCAGAGGAAGAAGAAGATGAAGAAGAAGAAGAAAGAAGAAGAGAAGAAGAAGGAGGAGGAGGAGGAGGAAGAAGAAGCAGAGTAAGAAGAAGAAGAAGGAGGAGGTGGAAGACGAAGAAGAAGAAGAAGAGGAAGAAGAAGCAGAGGAAGAAGAAGCAGAGGAAGAAGAAGAAGATGAAGAAGAAGAAGGAAGAAGAAGAGAAGAAGAAGGAGGAGGAGGAGGAAGAAGAAGCAGAGGAAAAAGAAGAAGAAGGTGTTATACAAGTTAGATAGAAATAATTAATCATCAGATAAAAATCAAAATCAGTTTATGATTGAAAAAGATTGACTGTAGTGTGTTTCGGCAAATGATGATCAAAATTAATACACTTGTTCGCGTGAAAGTCGCCTACCAAATTCCATGTCCCTTCAGGAATGTAACAGATCAAAGCTTTCCACAGACTCGTCTTTCTTTATTATCATTAAATAGCTTCACTTATTTGGAAAGATAATGAAAGGGTTTCCTTTTGCCTTCTCAACGGCTTTGAATTCAGAATAGTCATCAGAGTGTGAGTTCAATGCCTGATTAAGACGGTGGAGAACTTTGAGAGGGGAATTAACAGGAGATAACCGACATCCATTAGACATGGCACGTGGCGAAATAAAGGGTTCAGTTCGACATTCCAATCACCTGAAGAAGGCCGGTGCGTACAACGGCGAAACGTTGTGATAAATATGGCAACAAAGATGAGGACAATAGTCCGAATAATGTAAATAGTGCACATAATAGTTCATCTCAGAAATATAGACATATACTGAAAGGCCGAAACGTTGTAATAAATATGGCGACAAAGATAAGGACAATAGTTCGAATAAATTAGTGTACATAATACCTCATCTCAGAAATATAGACAGATACTGAAGAGTGATAAATATGGCAACAAAGATGAGGACAATAGTCCGGATAATGTAAATGGAGTACATAATACCTCATCTCAGAAACATAGACAGATACTGAAGGGCCGAAAGGTTGTAATAAATATGGTAACAAAGAAAGAGTGTGAGTTCAATACCCGGCTAAGTCAGTGGAGAACTTTCAGGGGGAAATTAACAGGAGATAACTGACATCCATTAGACTTGGCACGTGGAACTAGAACAGTCTACCCCAGTGAGCGAAATAAAGGGTTCAGTTCGACATTCCATCCACCTGAAGAAGGCCGGAGCGTACAACAGTCGAAACGTTGTGATAAACATAGCGACGAAGATGAGGACAATGATCTGAATAATGTAAATAGTGTACATAGTACCTCATCTCAGAAATATAGACAGATACTGAAAGGCCGAAACGTTGTAATAAATATGGCGACAAAGATGAGGACAATAGTCCGAATAATGTAAATAGTGTACATAATACCTCATCTCAGAAATATAGACAGATACTAAAAGGCCGAAACGTTGTAATAAATATTGCGACAATGATGAAGACAATAGTCTGAATAATGTAAATAGTGTACATAATACCTCATCTCAGAAATATAGACAGATACTGAAAGGCCGAAACGTTGCGATAAATATGGCGACAAAGATGAGGACAATAGTCCGAATAATGTAAATAGTGTAGACAATATTTCATCTCAGAAATATCGACAGATACTGAAGGGCCGAAACGTTGTAATAAGTATGGCGACAAAGATGAGGACAATAGTCTGAATAATGTAAATAGTGTATACATTGTCCCATTTTTACGAGTTACTCTATTTTCAGAGAGGAGTAGATTTTTATCTGGGGCCCCACCTTTTACTCAAGTGCTAAACTATTACTTGATTGAAAGTAACATCTGCTTTTTTTCTCTTATTTTTATACGACTATTTGTACGAGTTCCATATCAAATTTCCAAATCTTCTTTCTCGTTTTAGATTTTCGCCAACCGATACTATTCTTAGAGAACATCCCACTTATGCCTATCAAGCATTTTGGTTTATACATGACCCTCTTCCTGTGACATTACGGTTCTCTGAGTAATTATCAAATTTTTACCTTCAATCACATGGCTGATGCTAACCTTCAGGAGAGTGACTCATTGTGCCTTCTTGTGCTAAATCTTTTCACTAACATGAAATAGAAAGAATATATTGAATCAATTGCTAAATCTGCAGCTAAGAAAGTTGATTTACTGTGTCGTGCTAGATATTTTTTTCTCCCCAGAATCTTAATGGACACTATTGGCGTAAGAAAAATATTATGGACACTATTGGCGTAAGAAAAATATTATGGACACTATTTGTGTAAGAAAAATATTATGGAAACGATTAGCGTAAAAATATCATGGACACTATTGGTGTAAGAAAAATATTCCGACGAATAATTAATTTTTAAAAGAATTGTTTTCATTTTTTAAAAGATTTTAATTATAATAAGGTTTAAAGTTTTAAATCTTTAAAACATTTGCCTGAATTTGTATCGGTTAGATAATATTGTTATTAAAGAAAAACTATATTGACTAATCATAAATAGAAAAGTTTATTTATTGACATATTTTAAAGAATTTTGAATGTTCTTTCGTGCGTTCCGTTTTTGTAAATACGAAAATTCAAATTCAAACACAAGATTATCAGAAAATAAGAGCGGCATCTATAGAAAATTTAAAACCAAAGTACGTAAAATTCAAGAAAACATTCGATTACATAGAGTATTTTCCTAGCATATTGATAAACCGAGCATTTATCCTTGTTTTGATCTGGTGATCCTGCTATATATTTAAATTTTTTTTGATAAAATCCAAAGAAGAATCTGCAATTTTATTGATCCTTACCTAACATCGCGGCTTCAGTCCCTTTCTCACTGCCGTGACGTATATTCCCTGAACTTTTTCTATAAATATTTTCACGGTAATTATTCTGAAGAACTTCCCATAATGGTAGTTAGACTTTATAAGTTTAAACGCAATACTTGATTGGCGGCAATGTCTTATCATTTTATAGTCGAAATGGCTAGATGTAACCGCAATGCTAACAGTTTCTTCTCTCCTTTGTGGAAGTCTTTTAGTATTCCGCTACCCCCTTTTATATCAATGTCGATTTTTGTACAAAAAG
Source organism: Acanthosepion lycidas (assembly GCA_963932145.1). Classification (NCBI taxonomy): domain Eukaryota; kingdom Metazoa; phylum Mollusca; class Cephalopoda; order Sepiida; family Sepiidae; genus Acanthosepion; species Acanthosepion lycidas. The sequence goes on from OZ010603.1 coordinate 4,337,531, forward strand.
TGAATCACAGAGCTTATTCAGCTTAATATATATTTTCAGAAAATCTCAACTTCTAATTGGTCACTTCATATTTAATAACATCGACCTAGTTCTTGACTTGACCAAAAAAATAATTCCGCCAAAATCTGTCAAGCTTCTGTGAGCCTATCACGTGACCAAAGTTAGCAATAAAATAGGAAACATCTTTCATCTTCGACAGTGAGCCGATCGGAATCCTTTGAACTCGTGACACAGTTCCAGGCTTTACGTTAAAGTTCCTTAACATGATTCCAGCCTGAGAGACACTCATTCACACAGCAATATTTTATGACGAACAATCAACTCAAGTTTTCCACATTCAACTTAATACACGAATCTTTTTCATACGCTTTCAAGCTCAACGTTAATTATTGCAATTAACATAAATACAGCTTGTTAAGAACCACTTACTCCAACCTGAATATTCTCTTCGAACAAGTGAAAACAAAAAAGCGACAATTCCGTAAACCTTAAAGTAAGTCGTAAACAATATTTCCCTATTTTAAGTACAAACTTGAACAGTTGATTTTTTTTCTTAAATTAAAATAATACCCAAACACACTTTCTCATTATTGTACAGACCATTTAACAGCATATAATCTATCAAACCAAAACTTTGACAACATTTCAATCTAAACATAAAAGGACGTTTGAACTTTTTAAAACCACCTTTTTACTCCAGCTGTTTTTTCATCTCTTGTTTCTATAAATATTTTATTCATTGTTGTGCAAAATCTGTTTTTCCTCATGTTGTCCTAATTCTATGTTTGTTGAATATTAAAATTTAATGTGAGAGGAAATTGTTAATTTCATCACACAGCCTAATTTACTCAACAATTTTTGATCAATATAATTTAATCCATTAACACAACCTCCACAGTCTTTCCGGTTTCTTGTGTTCTAGTCAAATTTGATCTTGAAAAATTTAAATGCAATGTCAATCGTTATCTTTTGTCGTCTTAATTCTTGTTTTTTTTATTATTTTTTTTTATTGTCCTTTAGCATCCCGCTACCACTTTCTTATCAATGTTGAATTTTATTCAGCTTCATACAGATTTTCAGGAAATATCAACTTCTAACAAGTAGTGGGCGTTGCAATCCACCCACGTTCAAATATTTTTCTAGCGCGTGACCAAGTTTCCTGCCAATTTTCTGTAATCCTGTCACGTGGTTACATTAATTATAAATAGCGGACACGAGGTTGCTGCTTCTTCTTTCCCTGCAAAGATGTGACCTTGAAGGATTTCTCGTCTCGACTATGGGCGGTCAGACGTTAAAAGCAGTTTCATGCATGCACGTACATACGAAAAATTTCCAAACTACATTACAAACATAGAGAACATTTCAAACATGCAACAAGAACTTTTCTCTTTGAAATAATCTTCTAAAGCTAAAGTTTATTCAGGATTCTCCGCTTTATAATTCAATCGACTTTTGTGAGTTCAGATAAAAATATTTCACAGTCAAAGGGACATAACAACAAACAATAGTAAACTCTATGCATGTGTTGGGATCGCTATGAATTGAGTGTGAAATCAGAAGGTTTTAGTTGCTAGCGTGATAAGTTAGAAAGAATGTTCTTCACATGAATCACAACAAATAAAAGCATAGACGTATAAGTCGAATAAAACTCAATGCAAAAAAGAAACAATAGTGGATGTGCATTCAACTAGAAAATATCGAACATTTATATACAATTTTTATAGAGAAAAGGTTGTGTATTGATGTTATGCAAGTTGATGAAGTTTGCATCAAGGATATTAAATGAATTAAAGTCCAGCAGATGTTCAATTGTTGAGAAAATGTTCACATTGTAATACCAAGGGAGAATTTATCGAGAAGTAAATTTAAAAATAATGTATGTGAGATTTAAGTTGAATTTGTTAACCTTGTTCTGACAGAGTTGTTCACCCTGGACTGTATTTTCTTTTGTCTTATGCTAACATTACAATTTCTGTTTCGTAGTGTAATTAACACTTTTTAAGAAAGCTGTAATGGGGTTTAGAGAAATAGAAAGATGTTGGTAATTGAGTCAGGAGTTGACGTGTGAAAAGTTCTCAAGTCAAAATGTAGACACGCGTGGATCTGTGTGGAATCTCTCTGAAGGCGCGAATTACTGACTGGTGAATTGGACTGAAATTCGTTCTTTTATTTGTTTTGGGAAACCAAAGTAGGCTCCCAGGAGCCTGGCGGGAAAACAGATTTTTGACCATGGATACACATTCTGGGGTCGTCTCGACCAATAACAAGCCGAATTTCACAATGTGTGGTGTTGATTGGTCAAAGCTAATTCTTATAAAAGAGTCTATTTTTAACGGGGGTGAGTAGATAAACATGGACGATTCTATACATGTACATCATTTACACAAAAAGAAATATAATGTTGTTTGTTATAAAACCATTTTGTTCCTTCTTGTATTTCATATTTTGTGATATTTTACGTTAAATATAAATCGTAAATTCACGCAGCCATGAACAGACCCCATCTACAAATGGTCCATTCTTATTAGCACATTCTACAACAATGGTAACCCCGACGTTTGAAATGGGGCAAGAAAAGCCAATAGTTTTTTTTCAACAGTCCTATCTCCTTAATAGTATTTTTAACATATTCTCTAACACTCGGTAACCCCTTCCGTCCTAGTGATTTTATTTCCTTGCTTGGGGTGTAACGATTAAAACAAAATCAATCTTGTCTCCATTTGTCTCCAACTTCGTCGCTTGAACCGCCAAAAAGAAATCAGCGCATTGAGAATTTATTTCACATATCATATGATATATCAATCTTTCTTGTTGGTTCTATAGCTAATCCTTTGCCAGGCACTGTGTCCTTGGACTCAGTGCAACGGAACCAGCAATAACTTAGCAGTAGTAAATAAGGGCGAGACACCCTCACCATTTTTTAGTTTAACTCCTGTCTTTTATTTCGCAGCCAATTGTAAAAATATCAATAATCAAAATGGCTAAATTATTTTTTGAGAAGAGTTGCCTCTCTTAGATTGGTCGCTGAAATTCAAATCCAGAAAACGTGATGTGCATCCATATGTGTACTTTATGGTTGCTATCTTTCCCACTGGGGTTATAATGTACTTTACCGTAAGTTTAAATTTATCTCTCTGTTAACCAGGGAAAGAACTGATACCGTGGGATTCTAATCCGCCTTATTGCTTTCCAGTCGCCTTTGATCTTCAAAAGTTTAAACGCAATGCCAATCGTAATCTTCTATCTTTTTAATTCCTCTTCTTTTATTGTTTTCGCTCTGTAATATTGTTTTATTTTTATCGTATTCTTTAACACTCCCTAACCCGTTACGTCTTAGTGGCTTTATTGCCTTGCATGAAGGAAAATGATTAAAAAAATAATAAGAGAAAGTAATGCATTAAGGCAGAATATTTTAAAAGAGGACTGACTATGTTCAGAATCCTCTACAGTAGATTTACGTTTGGGATCGTACAGCATATCGCCTTTCCTAAAAAATATTATTATTACAATGTAGAATAATTAAAAACAAAAATGATAAAAGTATGAATGAGATAGGTTAAGTTTAAAATCGAACATCAAAACTTAAATTTAAATGTTGAGCGTTTCTGTATTGTTAATGTTTTGATGAAAACTGTAGCCAGCGTTTATTGCATTTTTCTTTCGTGGATTTTCCATTAATGGATCCCTTATTTGTCTAAAAGGTTTCAGACAATATCTTCACTTGATCCAACTTTTATGGCTTGCCCTATCAAAAACAAATCCACGTATAGTTTAGTTGTCAAAAGATGTATCAGTATTTCTCATTAGTTTTACTGCTAGCTTATTCTTAATTAGTGTTCCAACTTTTAACTGTTGCATTATTTGCATAGACCCCGTAGATTAAATAAATGTTTCAGTACAAGGATTTGTTGTAGTTTACCCAGATCGAGATAGAACTGAAGAAGAGAGCAGGGCACACCGGCCGAAACGTTGTAATAACAGAAAGGATAAGGACAATAGTTCGAATATATATAGTGTAAAACTATAGAATAGGTGGAAAAGTTAGCGACTCCTCAAAAGAGTCGTAACAGATGACCAAAAGACGAGACAATTGAACAGTTTAAAAAAGGCATACTTTATATAAGTAATACATTATATAACAAGAATGAGAGTAGAATAGCTAAACATATTCTTTTAGTCTTAATGTCATGGCATCGGAGGCGAAGTCGTAATACATATATCTGCTTAAAATTGAATGAAACACTTATCTGATGTTGATCATATTCTACTCCCAATGGCTGATTATCCTTGCATTATTCAAGTCTGCACGTGGCCAGCATCGCTTGTTCTTGAAGAAAACTAAAACACGTCCATTCAGCTCACTGGTCTTGAAGACTCTCAGCTTTGGCGCCTAAATTCCATTTGACGCCTAAATTTTCGGTTGTATGAGACTTGAAATTTACGCGTATCATACACCAGAAGCAGAATTATTCACATAGGTTTCATGGTATTTGCTAAGAATTGTTGGATGCATAAAACTTTATTTCACAAGACATCGAATACTTTATATTTTTCCATAAGTTTCGCGGCATTTCCTAAGTATATATGAGACTTGATTTCATGCGTATTATACACATGAAATAGAATAATTTATATTTCACCTTAGGTTTCTAGGTATTTGCTAAGTAATTTTGAATATATATATATATATATATATATATATATATATATATATATATATATATATATATGTAGAAATATAGTCTTAAGATGTACTATATTTATGGGATAAAATGCTCAATATCAGAGAGAGAGAGAGCGTGTGAAAATACAAAAGTGAACCTAGAAGTCAACACTTAGAGGCGACAGTCTGTTTCATGATAGATGCAATCGTCAGGCCACGATTGCATCTATCATGAAACAGACTGTCGCCTCTAAGTGTTGACTTCTAGATTCACTTTTATATATATATATATATATATGTATGTATGTATGTATGTATGTATGTATGTTTAATATAGCTTAGGAAATACCGAGAAACCAAAGGATAAATATAAATTATATTATTTCCTGTGTAAAACACGCATGAAATACAATTATACATCCAAATATTCTTAGCAAATACCGTGAAAGTTATGGATAATTATAAATTATTCTATTTCCTGTGTAAAACACGCATGAAATTCTAGTCTTATACACCCAACAATTCTTAGCAAATCCCTTGAAACCTAAGGATAAATATAAATTATTCTATTACCTGTGGGTAATGTGCCTGAAATATACGTCTAATACATCCAAAGATACTTAGAAAATACAGTGAAACCTATGGAGAAATATAAATTTTTCTATTTCCTGTGTATAATCCGCATGAAATACAAGTGTATTACATTCATCAATTCTTAGCAATTCCTCTGGAACCTATGGGGAAACAAATTATATTTCCTGTGTATAATACGGATGGCTTACAAGTCTTTTACATGCAAGCATGCTTTGGAAATACCACCAAATCTACGGAGAAATATAAATTATTCTATTTCCTGTGTATAATACGCATGAAAAAAATACAAATACATACATCATTTTATTTCCTGTGTATAATGTGCTTGAATATCAATGTCATGCATCCAAACATTCGTAGCAAATACAAAAAAAAAACCCTAAATTATTTACTTCCTGTGTATAATACGCATGAAATATGTGCCTCATACATCCAGGAATTCTTAGCATACCGAAAACCGAACGAGAAAAAAATTGTAATTCCTGTGTTTAATAAGCAAGAAATTAGACTGTCATACATGAAACATACTCTAATCAAATATCCAGAAAACATACTAATCAAATATCCAGAAAACATACTAATCAAATATCCAGAAAAAATTTACTATGAATTGTTATATTTCATGATGTGTAAAGTACGATTGAAATACATGGAATAATTGTTAGGAAATACCGTGAAACCTTTGCAAAAATATGAATGATACTATTTCCTGTGTATAATACGCATGAAATACAAGTCACATATATATTCAACGATTCTTAGAATATACAGAGAAACTGAAGAAGAAATAAAAATTAACCTATTCCCTGTGTATAATACGCATGAAAATCAAGGATTATACACCTAAAATACTTGGCAAATACCGAGAAACCTGAGGAGAAAAAATATTCTATTTCCAGCGTGTAAAACGCATGAAATACAATACTTTACATCCCAAAATAGCAAGTACCATGAAACCTAAGGTAACTATAAATTATTCTATTTCCTGTGTATAATACTCATGAAATATAAGACTTATGCAACCAACAATTCTTGAGAGATGACGTGAAACATATGGAAAAATATAAATTGTGATATTTCTTGTATATAATTTCCTGTGTGTAATACGCATGACATAAAATTCTTATACATGGAAAGATTCCCAGCAAATACCGTGAAACCTATGTCGAATTATAAATGATATAATTTCCATCTATAATACTTATGGCATAGCAGTCTTATACATCCAACAATTCGTAGCAAATGCTGTGAAACCTATGGAGAATTATAAATGATATTATTTCGTGTGTATAATACGGATGACCTACTAGTCTTATACATCCAATAATTCTTAGGAAATACGGTGAAACCTATAGAGAATTAAAAGTGATACAAATTCCTGTGTCTAATACGCATGATACAAAAATCTTACATATCCATCAATGCTTAGGAAATATCATGATACCTAAGGAGAATTATAAATCATACTATTTCCTGTGTATAATACACATGAACTAACAGACTTTACATCTAAACTATACTTAGGAAATACAGTGAAACTTATTGACAATTAAAAATTATAATATTTGCTGTGTATAATACGCATGACATAACAGATTTATACATCCATATATTGTTGGCAACTTGAGTGAAACAAATAGAGAAATATAAATGGTAATATTTCTGAGTATAAAGCGCTTGAAATACAAGTCTTATAAATCCAAATATAATTGCCAAATAGCGTGAAACATATGGAGAAATATAATGGAAGTTATTTTCTGTATAATACGCATGACATAGAAGTCTAACATATCCAACAATTCTTAGTAAATACCATTTAAGCTAAGGAGAATTACAAATGATAGTATAATCTGAGGATAATACGCATGGCATATATGTCTTGTACATCCAACAATTTTTAGCAAATAACGCGAAACCTATGGAGATATATAAATGATAAAATTCCGTGTGTATAAGACGTATTACATACAAGTGTGATACATACGACAATACTTGAAAAATACAGTGAAACGTATGGAGAATTAAAAAAAAGATACTAATTCCTGTGTATAATACGCAAGATATAAAATTCTTATACATGCAAAAAACTTAGGGGAATTATAAATGATATAATTTCCAGTGTATAATACTCACAGCATAGCAATCTGATACGCCAAATAATAGAAAATACCGTAAAACTATGGATAATTATAAATGATATCACCTGTGTATAATACGGTTGACATGCAAGTCGTATACATTCAAAATTTCTTGGAAAATATCGTGAAACCTATGGAGAATGACAAATGATAATATTTTCTGTATATAATACGAATGAAATACAAGTTTTACACATCCAACAATACTTGGCAAATACCGCGAAACCTATGGAGAAGTATCAATGATAAAATTCCTGTGCATAATACGCATGACATACAACTGCTTACAATTAATGCGTTTTATAATAAGTAAGATTTATACATCAAACAACGTTTGGCAAATACCACGATAATATTGATACAATTTCCTCAGTACAATACGTATCCAATACAAGTTTTATTCATCAAACCATGTTTTGCGAATACCGTGTAATCGAAGAGAATGATAATTGATAATATGTCCTCTGTATAATACGCATCATATTATAGATCAACAATGCTTGAGATATACCATGAAACCTATGGAGAATTATAAAAGATATTTCCTTTGTATAATACGCATGACATTAAAGTTTAATCCATCATCCAGCTTGGCAAAATATCGTAAAAACCGAAGAGAATCATAAATGATCATATTTCGTCTGTATAATACTCATGTTATTAAATTTTCATCCATCAAATAATGCTTGGAAATACTGTGAAACCTAATAGAATGTTAGATGATACTGCTTCCTCTGTATAAAACGGATGACATGCAATTTTATAGATCAAACATTGATTGGCAAATGCCGTGTAACATAGGGAGAATGTTAAATGATGCTACTTCCTCTCTATAATACGCTTGACATTCAAGATTATATATCACACAATGATTGGGAAATACTGTGAAACCTACGGAGAATTATATATGATAAAATTTCCTCTGTATAATTCGCATGATATACAATTTTTTTTACATCAAAATATGTTTGGCAAATACGGAGAAAACTATGGAGAATTATAAGTGATAATATTTCTTCTGCATAATACGCATGACATATAATATTTCTTCATCAAACAAGTCTTGGCAAATACCGTGAAACTTAAGTGCATGATGAATGAGAATATTTCCACTGTATAATACGCATGACATACTCGTACATCCATCCATCAATGTTTGGCACATAGCGTGAAAACTACTGAGAATTATATATGATACAATTTCCTCATTTTATTCATCCAAAAAATGTTTGGCAACCGGGTGTCTAGCCACACTGATGGGCTGCGGAACAGTCTGTCTGTGGATGACGTTTTATATATATATATATATATATATTCGGGAATACAATGAAAAGAATGTGAATATTAAATGACACTATTTCCTCCGTATAATAGACAGGAGATAACATTTTCTTTTACATCAAACAATGCCGGGCAAATACCGTGAAACCCTTTGAGAATTATATTTGATCTGTATAATACGCCTGATATACAAGTTATATACATCAGAAAATCCTTGGGAAATACCGGAAAAAATAAGAGAATGAAAAATGTTAGTATTTCCTCTTTATAATACGCATGACATACAAGTTTTATACATGGAATAAATTTTGGCAAATACCGTAAAAGGTGAGAGTAAATGCTAGTATTTCCTTTGTATAATACGCCTGACATACAAATTGTTCACATCAAAAAATGCTTGGCAAATAACGAGAAACCTATGGAGAATTAGAAATTATTATATACTTCCTCTGTATAATACGCATGGCATATATGTTTTACACATCAAACAATAATTGGCAAATACAGTGAAACCTATGGAGAAATATACATGACAATATTTCCTCTGTATAATAAGCAGGACTTAAAGTTTTATACATCAAATAATGCTTGGCAAACATCGTGTAATAAAGAGAATGAAATATTATACCATTTTCTGTATATAAAACGCAAGACATATTTTTCAACTATCAAACAACTCTTGCTTAATACAGTAAAACATAAGAGAAAAATAAATGAAACTATTTCCTCTGTATAATACGCATGATATACCAGTCTATACATCAAAAAATACTTGGCAAATAAAAACGTAACACAATTATAAGTGGTAATATTTCCTCTGTATAATACGCACGCCAATGAAATTTTATACTTTAAGGTATGATTGGCAAATACCGTGAAAACGAAGAAAATTGTAAATGACATGTTTTCCACTAGATACTACGCATGTTATACAAATTTTATACATCAAACAATGCTTGACAAATTCCGTTAAACATAAGAGAATATTAGAGATACTATTTCCACTGTATTTTCTTTGTATAAAACGAATGTCATGCAAGTTATATACACCAAACAATGCTTGGCAATAACCGTGAAACCTAAAATGCTAAATGATACATGTTCCTCAGTATAAAATATGCATGGCATACAAATTTTATAGATCAAATAATGAGAATGGTAAATGGTATAATTTCCTCTGTATAATACGCATGTCATTGAAATTTTATACCTTAAAGAATGCTTGACAAATACCGTGAAACCTAAGGGAATGATAAATGATATTATTTCCTCTGTATAATAAGAATGACATTAAAGTTTTATACATCATACAATGCTAGGCAAATGCCGTGAAACCTAGGAGAAAGTTAAAGGTTACTATTTCCTCTGTATAATACGCATGACTTACAAGTTTTATACATCAAATATTCTAAGCAAATACTGAGAAACCTAAGACAATTACTAATGATATTATTTCCTCTGTATAATACGAATGACATATAAGTTTTATACATCAAATAATGCTTGCCAAATACGGTGAAATCTACAAGAAAAATCAATGTTACTATTTCCTCTGTATAATACGCATGACATGCAAGTTTCATATAAAAATTCCTTGACAAATACCATGAAACCTAAGAGTAAAAAAATAAAGGCTACCATTTCCTCTGTATAATACGCATGGCATACAAGTTTTATACATCAAAATATTCTAGGCAAATTCTATTTCCATTGAAATAATTAATGGGCGTATTTAAGTATGCTTCTCTAGATTAGACGTAATCTTGTATCATTATTTGGATTGGACGTAGTATGTTTATTTAGATTGGGCTTAATCTTGTATGTTTCTTTAGATTGATCGTAATACATTATGTTGTTCAGATTCGTCGTAATCCAGTATGTCTCTTTATATTACGTAATCATGTATGTTTCATTAGATCAGACGTAATCCTGTATGTTTCTTTATATTAGTCGTAACCCATCATGTTTCTTCAGACTGGACAAAATCCAGTATTTTTCTTTAGATTGAACGTAATCTCGTATGTTTCTTTAGAGTGGACGTAACACTGTATGTGTCTCCGGATTGAACGTAATCTCGTATGCTTCTTTAGAATAAATATAATACAGTATGTTCATTCAGAATAGACGTAATACTTAATATTTCTTCAGATTGTACGCAATCCATTATGATTATTTAGAGTGTACGTAATCCATCACCTTTCTTCATATTGGACGTAATCAAGTATGTTTCTTTAAATGGGATGTAATCTTGTATGATTATTTACATCTGATGTAATCCACTATGATTGTTCAGATTGGACATAATCCAGTGATTTTTTTAGATTGTACGTAATCCGCCATGTTTTTTTCAGGTTGGACAAAGTCGATTAAGTATTTACAGATGGGACGTAATCTAATATGCTTCCTTATCTTGGATGTAATCTTGTATTTTTATTTAGATTCGACGTAATCTTTTATGTTTCTTTAGATTGAACGTAATTCAGTATGTTTCTTCAGATTGTACATTATACTGCATATTTCTTTAGATTGCACATAGTCCAGTATGTTTCATTAGACTCGATATAATTCAATATGTTTCTTTAGATTGGACGAAAAACCAGCATGTTTCTTTAGATTGGACATAATCATATTATCTTTCTTCAAACTAGACGAAATCCAGTATGATTCTTTAGATTGGACGAAATCCAATATATATCTTTAGATTGCACGTAATCCTGTATATTTACATTATTCGGACTATTGTCCTCATCTTTGTCGCCATATTTATTACAACGTTTCGGCCGTTGTACGCTCCGGCCTTCTTCAGGTGGTTGGAATGTCGAACTGAACCCTTTATTTCGCTCAATGGGGTAGACTGTTCTAGTTCCACGTGCCATGTCTAATGGATGTCAGTTATCAGTTATCTCCTGTTAACTTCCCTCTGAAGAAGATAGGAGCGTACAACGGCCGAAACGTTGTGATAAATATGGCGACAAAAGATGAGGACAATAGTCCGAAAAATGTAAATAGTTTACATAATACCTCATCTCAGAAATATAGACAGATATTGAAAGGCCGAAATGTTGTAATAAATATGGCGACAAAGATGAGGACAATAGTCCGAATAATGTAAATAGTGTACATAATACCTCATCTCAGAAATATAGACATATACTGAAAGGCCGAAACGTTGTAATAAATATGGCGACAAAGATGAGGACAATAGTCCGAATAATGTAAATAGAGTACATAATACCTCATCTCAGAAATATAGACAGATCCTGTATATTTATTTTGCTTGGATGCACTCCATTACGTTTCTTTACGTTAGACGTAATCCAGTAAGTTTTTCAATTTGGTAGTAATCTCGTATGTTTCTTTAGATTGGATGTAATCCATTGTGTTTTTTACATTGTTCTTAATCCAGTATATTTATTCAGATTGGACGTAATCCAGCATATTTATTTAGATTGGATGTAATCCAGTATATTTATTTAGATTGGATGTAATCCATTGTTTCTTTAGAGTGGACTTTGCATTCGAGAAATTGCCGCATCCACCATATTACCCTGATCTGCTACCCACTGACTACATCTTTTTCGAAAATCTTTACAGATCATTCGGCTAAAAGACTTTGCACCGCAAAACTGATACAGAAATTACATTCAAAGATTTCTTGGTGTCCCAACTTTTAGAGTTTTATCGTAAAAACATGAATAACCTTGTAATTCGATGGCAGAAATATTCAATACATTAAGTCCGCAATAAATATTGATTCTAAGAAGGGACATTATTTTTCCAAACAACTTAATATTTTTGGGTCAGCCGAATATATACGTGTGTACACGCAAACGAACATAAATACACAATTTGAATGAAATTCAAATGGACATTTGTGTTATGACGGTTAATCTCTCTTTTTGTCTGGCAAAAAAGGTTGGATAACGGGAAAATAGTATAACCCGACATGTGAATCTCTTTGAAATCATATTTCATGACTCCTTCTGTATTTAAACGGAATATATTTTCTTATAAATGTTTGCCCATTTAAAATATTATTTTGGCTAAAAAGAATAAATGTCCTTAGGAAGCGGAAAGAAAACAACAAATTTTTATCTCTGTCTGGTGGAATTTCCAAGGGGTACTGCATTTCGAGCTTGTTCCACTCGGTCGCGCTATAAACGCTAAATCGTATTGCCAGCATCTAGACCTCATGTACGACAAACTAAAAAAAAAGGCGGATCCCGATTTGGTCAATCAAGGTTGGGCTTTATTTCAGCAAGACAATGCGAGGCCATACACTGCCAGGTTGACTAAGGAGAAGTTCAAACAGATAGACGGTGTTGAAATTCTTCCACATCCATCATTCAATCCCCGATGCTGTTTCAAGTGACTTTTGTCTATTCCGCACAATGGAACACTTCTGCGACCAGCGATTCAACATTTTTAATGAAGTGAAGGAAGATTGCTTACAGATTTTGGATTCAAAGCCAGCGGACTGGTGTCTGGGACAGATTCGAATACTGGCTGATCGCTGGCAAAAGATTGTCGAGAATAATGGAGAATATTCGAAGAATAAATTTTGGTGTTGCTCTATGAAATTTAAATAGAAACAAAAAGAAAACGAAACATTTCAAAGACTAAACTGAAAACTAATGAATACTTCTCTTGAAAAGGGTTCGAAAATTAACACGTACACTGTTTTTAAGATTCCGAATTTTCCTATGATTGAAGAGAGCTCATTTAATTCTTATGATGAAATAAGTTACGCCAGAAACAAATATTCCCGAGCTTGTGCCACATTTCGTTCGGTGGGAAGCTCCGGGAAATACCGAGTATTCCCGAGCTCAGTTCGGTTCTCGACTCAGAGAACTTCATTAATGACAACGGCTTTATTTAATATGAAGAAATTTCAAACGTATAAATATTACTAGGTCGGCTTAGGAAGCAGAAAGAAAACAAAAAATCCTTATCTCTGTCTGGTGGAATTTCCAAGGGGTACTTCATGTCAAGCTTGTTTCACTCGGAGCCATCAACGCTAAACTTTATTACCAGCAGCTAGATTTTTGCCAATAATCAATAAAACAATATCACAATGATTTTGTCAAGATATATGGAAAAGGAGATGGCTTAAGGGGAAATGATTTCATACTGCATTTTAGCCAATAATCAATAAAAAATATCACAATGATTCTGTCAATGTATCTGGAAAAGGATATGGCTTAAGGGGAAATGCATTCATACTGCATTTTTGCCAATAATCAATAAAACAATATCACAATGATTTTGTCAAGATATCAGGAAAAGGAAATGGCCTAAGGGGAAATGCATTCATACTGCATTTTTGCCAATAATCAATAAAACAATATCACAAAGATTTTGTCAAGATATCTGGAAAAGGATATGGCCTAAGGGGAAATGCATTCGTACTGCATTTTTGCCAATAATCAATAAAACAATATCACAAAGATTTCGTCAAGATATCAGGAAAAGGATATGGCCCAAGGGGAAATGCATTCATACTGCCTTTTTGCCAATAATCAATAAAACAATATCACAAAGACTTTGTCAAGATATCTGGAACAGGAAATGGTCTAAGGGGAAATGCATTCGTACTGCATTTTTGCAAATAATCAATAAAACAATATCACAAAAATTTTGTCAAGATATCTGGAAAAGGATATGGCCTAAGGGGAAAAGCATTCATACTGCATTTTTGCCAATAATCAATAAAACAATATCACAAAGATTTTGTCAAGATATCTGGAAAAGGAAATGGCCTAAGGGGAAATATATTCGTACTGCATTTTTGCCAATGATCAATAAAACAATATCACAAAGACTTTATCAAGATATCTGGAAAAGGATATGGCCTAAGGGGAAATGCATTCATACTGCATTTTTGCAAATAATCAAAAGAACAATATCACAAAGATTTTGACAAGATATCTGAAAAAGGAAATGGCCTAAGGGGAAATGCATTCATACTGCCTTTTTGCCAATAATCAATAAAACAATATCACAAAGACTTTGTCAAGATATCTGGAAAAGGATATGGCCTAAGGGGAAATGCATTCATACTGCATTTTTGCCAATAATCAATAAAACAATATCACAAAAATTTTGTCAAGATATCTGGAAAAGGATATGGCCTAAGGGGAAATGCATTCATACTGCATTTTTGCCAATAATCAATAAAACAATATCACAAATATTTTGTCAAGATATCTGGAAAAGGAAATGGCCTAAGGGGAAATGCATTCGTACTACATTTTTGCCAATAATCAATAAAACAATATCACAAAGATTTTGTCAAGATATCTGGAAAAGGAAATGGCCTAAGGGGAAATGCATTCGTACTACATTTTTGCGAATAATCAATAAAACAATATCACAAAGATTTTGTCAAGATATCTGGAAAAGGAAATGGCCTAAGGGGAAATGCATTCATACTACATTTTTGCGAATAATCAATAAAACAATATCACAAAGATTTTGTCAAGATATCTGGAAAAGGAAATGGCCTAAGGGGAAATGCATTCATACTACATTTTTGCGAATAATCAATAAAACAATATCACAAAGATTTTGTCAAGATATCTGGAAAAGGAAATGGCCTCAGGGGAAATGCATTCATACTACATTTTTGCGAATAATCAATAAAACAATATCACAAATATTTTGTCAAGATATCTGGAAAAGGAGATGGCCTAAGGGGAAATGCATTCATACTGCATTTTTGCCAATAATCAAAAAATCAATAACACAAAGATTTTGTCAAGATATCTGGAAAAGGATATGGCCTAAGGGGAAATGCATTCATACTGCATTTTTGCCAATAATCAATAAAACAATATCACAAAGATTTTGTCAAGATATCTGGAAAAGGAAATGGCCTAAGGGGAAATGCATTCGTACTGCATTTTTGCCAATAATCAATAAAACAATATCACAAAGATTTTGCCAAGATATCTGGAAAAGGATATGGTCTAAGGGGAAATGCATTCATACTGCATTTTTGCCAATAATCAAAAAATCAATAACACAAAGATTTTGACAAGATATCTGGAAAAGGAAATGGCCTAAGGGGAAATGCATTCATACTGCTTTTTTGCCAATAATCAATAAAACAATATCACAAAGATTTTGTCAAGATATCTGGAAAAGGAAATGGTCTAAGGGGAAATGCATTCGTACTGCATTTTTGCCAATGATCAATAAAACAATATCACAAAGACTTTATCAAGATATCTGGAAAAGGATATGGGCTAAGGGGAAATGCATTCATACTGCATTTTTGCAAATAATCAAAAAAACAATATCACAAAGATTTTGACAAGATATCTGAAAAAGGAAATGGCCTAAGGGGAAATGCATTCAAACTGCATTTTTGCCAATAATCAATAAAACAATATCACAAAGATTTTGTCAAGATATCTGGAAAAGGATATGGCCTAAGGGGAAATGCATTCATACTGCATTTTTGCCAATAATCAATAAAACAATATCACAAAGATTTTGTCAAGATATCTGGAAAAGGAAATGGCCTAAGGGGAAATGCATTCGTACTGCATTTTTGCCAATAATCAATAAAACAATATCACAAAGATTTTGTCAAGATATCTGGAAAAGGAAATGGCCTAAGGGGAAATGCATTCGTACTGCATTTTTGCCAATGATCAATAAAACAATATCACAAAGACTTTATCAAGATATCTGGAAAAGGATATGGGCTAAGGGGAAATGCATTCATACTGCATTTTTGCAAATAATCAAAAAAACAATATCACAAAGATTTTGACAAGATATCTGAAAAAGGAAATGGCCTAAGGGGAAATGCATTCATACTGCATTTTTGCCAATAATCAATAAAGCAATTTCACAAAGATTTTGTCAAGATATCTGGAAAAGGATATGGCCTAAGGGAAAATGCATTCATAATGCATTTTTGCCAATAATCAATAAAACAATATCACAAAGATTTTGTCAAGATATCTGGAAAAAGAAATGGCCTAAGGGGAAATGCATTCATACTGCATTTTTGCCAATAATCAATAAAACAATATCACAAAGATTTTGTCAAGATATCTGGAAAAGGAAATGGCCTAAGGGGAAATGCATTCGTACTGCATTTTTGCCAATAATCAGTAAAACAATATCACAAAGATTTTGTCAATATATCTGGAAAAGGAAATGGCATAAGGGGAAATGCATTCGTACTGCATTTTTGCCAATAATCAATAAAACAATATCACAAAGATTTTGTCAAGATATCTGGAAAAGGATATGGTCTAAGGGGAAATGCATTCATACTGCATTTTTGCCAATAATCAATAAAACAATATCACAAAGATTTTGTCAATATATCTGGAAAAGGAAATGGCATAAGGGGAAATGCATTCGTACTGCATTTTTGCCAATAATCAATAAAACAATATCACAAAGATTTTGTCAAGATATCTGGAAAAGGATATGGTCTAAGGGGAAATGCATTCATACTGCATTTTTGCCAATAATCAGTAAAACAATATCACAAAGATTTTGTCAATATATCTGGAAAAGGAAATGGCATAAGGGGAAATGCATTCGTACTGCATTTTTGCCAATAATCAATAAAACAATATCACAAAGATTTTGTCAAGATATCTGGAAAAGGATATGGTCTAAGGGGAAATGCATTCATACTGCATTTTTGCCAATAATCAGTAAAACAATATCACAAAGATTTTGTCAATATATCTGGAAAAGGAAATGGCATAAGGGGAAATGCATTCGTACTGCATTTTTGCCAATAATCAATAAAACAATATCACAAAGATTTTGTCAAGATATCTGGAAAAGGATATGGTCTAAGGGGAAATGCATTCATACTGCATTTTTGCCAATAATCAGTAAAACAATATCACAAAGATTTTGTCAATATATCTGGAAAAGGAAATGGCATAAGGGGAAATGCATTCGTACTGCATTTTTGCCAATAATCAATAAAACAATATCACAAAGATTTTGTCAAGATATCTGGAAAAGGATATGGTCTAAGGGGAAATGCATTCATACTGCATTTTTGCCAATAATCAGTAAAACAATATCACAAAGATTTTGTCAATATATCTGGAAAAGGAAATGGCATAAGGGGAAATGCATTCGTACTGCATTTTTGCCAATAATCAATAAAACAATATCACAAAGATTTTGTCAAGATATCTGGAAAAGGATATGGTCTAAGGGGAAATGCATTCATACTGCATTTTTGCCAATAATCAGTAAAACAATATCACAAAGATTTTGTCAATATATCTGGAAAAGGAAATGGCATAAGGGGAAATGCATTCGTACTGCATTTTTGCCAATAATCAATAAAACAATATCACAAAGATTTTGTCAAGATATCTGGAAAAGGATATGGTCTAAGGGGAAATGCATTCATACTGCATTTTTGCCAATAATCAGTAAAACAATATCACAAAGATTTTGTCAAGATATCTGGAAAAGGATATGGCCTAAGGGAAAATGCATTCATAATGCATTTTTGCCAATAATCAATAAAACAATATCACAAAGATTTTGTCAAGATATCTGGAAAAGGATATGGGCTAAGGGGAAATGCATTCGTACTGCATTTTTGCCAATAATCAATAAAACAATATCACAAAGATTTTGTCAAGATATCTGGAAAAGGATATGGTCTAAGGGGAAATGCATTCATACTGCATTTTTGCCAATAATCAAAAAATCAATAACACAAAGATTTTGACAAGATATCTGGAAAAGGAAATGGCCTAAGGGGAAATGCATTCATACTGCTTTTTTGCCAATAATCAATAAAACAATATCACAAAGATTTTGTCAAGATATCTGGAAAAGGAAATGGCCTAAGGGGAAATGCATTCGTACTGCATTTTTGCCAATGATCAATAAAACAATATCACAAAGACTTTATCAAGATATCTGGAAAAGGATATGGGCTAAGGGGAAATGCATTCATACTGCATTTTTGCAAATAATCAAAAAAACAATATCACAAAGATTTTGACAAGATATCTGAAAAAGGAAATGGCCTAAGGGGAAATGCATTCATACTGCATTTTTGCCAATAATCAATAAAACAATATCACAAAGATTTTGTCAAGATATCTGGAAAAGGATATGGCCTAAGGGGAAATGCATTCATACTGCATTTTTGCCAATAATCAATAAAACAATATCACAAAGATTTTGTCAAGATATCTGGAAAAGGAAATGGCCTAAGGGGAAATGCATTCGTACTGCATTTTTGCCAATAATCAATAAAACAATATCACAAAGATTTTGTCAAGATATCTGGAAAAGGAAATGGCCTAAGGGGAAATGCATTCGTACTGCATTTTTGCCAATGATCAATAAAACAATATCACAAAGACTTTATCAAGATATCTGGAAAAGGATATGGGCTAAGGGGAAATGCATTCATACTGCATTTTTGCAAATAATCAAAAAAACAATATCACAAAGATTTTGACAAGATATCTGAAAAAGGAAATGGCCTAAGGGGAAATGCATTCATACTGCATTTTTGCCAATAATCAATAAAACAATTTCACAAAGATTTTGTCAAGATATCTGGAAAAGGAAATGGCCTAAGGGGAAATGCATTCATACTGCATTTTTGCCAATAATCAATAAAACAATTTCACAAAGATTTTGTCAAGATATCTGGAAAAGGAAATGGCCTAAGGGGAAATGCATTCGTACTGCATTTTTGCCAATAATCAATAAAACAATATCACAAAGATTTTGTCAAGATATCTGGAAAAGGATATGGTCTAAGGGGAAATGCATTCATACTGCATTTTTGCCAATAATCAAAAAAACAATATCACAAAGATTTTGACAAGATATCTGGAAAAGGATATGGCCTAAGGGGAAATGCATTCATAATGCATTTTTGCCAATAATCAATAAAACAATATCACAAAGATTTTGTCAAGATATCTGGAAAAAGAAATGGCCTAAGGGGAAAGGCATTCATACTCCATTTTTGCCAATAATCAGTAAAACAATATCACAAAGATTTTGTCAATATATCTGGAAAAGGAAATGGCATAAGGGGAAATGCATTCGTACTGCATTTTTGCCAATAATCAATAAAACAATATCACAAAGATTTTGTCAAGATATCTGGAAAAGGATATGGTCTAAGGGGAAATGCATTCATACTGCATTTTTGCCAATAATCAAAAAATCAATAACACAAAGATTTTGACAAGATATCTGGAAAAGGAAATGGCCTAAGGGGAAATGCATTCATACTGCTTTTTTGCCAATAATCAATAAAACAATATCACAAAGATTTTGTCAAGATATCTGGAAAAGGAAATGGTCTAAGGGGAAATGCATTCGTACTGCATTTTTGCCAATGATCAATAAAACAATATCACAAAGACTTTATCAAGATATCTGGAAAAGGATATGGGCTAAGGGGAAATGCATTCATACTGCATTTTTGCAAATAATCAAAAAAACAATATCACAAAGATTTTGACAAGATATCTGAAAAAGGAAATGGCCTAAGGGGAAATGCATTCAAACTGCATTTTTGCCAATAATCAATAAAACAATATCACAAAGATTTTGTCAAGATATCTGGAAAAGGATATGGCCTAAGGGGAAATGCATTCATACTGCATTTTTGCCAATAATCAATAAAACAATATCACAAAGATTTTGTCAAGATATCTGGAAAAGGAAATGGCCTAAGGGGAAATGCATTCGTACTGCATTTTTGCCAATAATCAATAAAACAATATCACAAAGATTTTGTCAAGATATCTGGAAAAGGAAATGGCCTAAGGGGAAATGCATTCGTACTGCATTTTTGCCAATGATCAATAAAACAATATCACAAAGACTTTATCAAGATATCTGGAAAAGGATATGGGCTAAGGGGAAATGCATTCATACTGCATTTTTGCAAATAATCAAAAAAACAATATCACAAAGATTTTGACAAGATATCTGAAAAAGGAAATGGCCTAAGGGGAAATGCATTCATACTGCATTTTTGCCAATAATCAATAAAGCAATTTCACAAAGATTTTGTCAAGATATCTGGAAAAGGATATGGCCTAAGGGAAAATGCATTCATAATGCATTTTTGCCAATAATCAATAAAACAATATCACAAAGATTTTGTCAAGATATCTGGAAAAAGAAATGGCCTAAGGGGAAATGCATTCATACTGCATTTTTGCCAATAATCAATAAAACAATATCACAAAGATTTTGTCAAGATATCTGGAAAAGGAAATGGCCTAAGGGGAAATGCATTCGTACTGCATTTTTGCCAATAATCAGTAAAACAATATCACAAAGATTTTGTCAATATATCTGGAAAAGGAAATGGCATAAGGGGAAATGCATTCGTACTGCATTTTTGCCAATAATCAATAAAACAATATCACAAAGATTTTGTCAAGATATCTGGAAAAGGATATGGTCTAAGGGGAAATGCATTCATACTGCATTTTTGCCAATAATCAGTAAAACAATATCACAAAGATTTTGTCAATATATCTGGAAAAGGAAATGGCATAAGGGGAAATGCATTCGTACTGCATTTTTGCCAATAATCAATAAAACAATATCACAAAGATTTTGTCAAGATATCTGGAAAAGGATATGGTCTAAGGGGAAATGCATTCATACTGCATTTTTGCCAATAATCAGTAAAACAATATCACAAAGATTTTGTCAATATATCTGGAAAAGGAAATGGCATAAGGGGAAATGCATTCGTACTGCATTTTTGCCAATAATCAATAAAACAATATCACAAAGATTTTGTCAAGATATCTGGAAAAGGATATGGTCTAAGGGGAAATGCATTCATACTGCATTTTTGCCAATAATCAGTAAAACAATATCACAAAGATTTTGTCAATATATCTGGAAAAGGAAATGGCATAAGGGGAAATGCATTCGTACTGCATTTTTGCCAATAATCAATAAAACAATATCACAAAGATTTTGTCAAGATATCTGGAAAAGGATATGGTCTAAGGGGAAATGCATTCATACTGCATTTTTGCCAATAATCAGTAAAACAATATCACAAAGATTTTGTCAATATATCTGGAAAAGGAAATGGCATAAGGGGAAATGCATTCGTACTGCATTTTTGCCAATAATCAATAAAACAATATCACAAAGATTTTGTCAAGATATCTGGAAAAGGATATGGTCTAAGGGGAAATGCATTCATACTGCATTTTTGCCAATAATCAGTAAAACAATATCACAAAGATTTTGTCAATATATCTGGAAAAGGAAATGGCATAAGGGGAAATGCATTCGTACTGCATTTTTGCCAATAATCAATAAAACAATATCACAAAGATTTTGTCAAGATATCTGGAAAAGGATATGGTCTAAGGGGAAATGCATTCATACTGCATTTTTGCCAATAATCAGTAAAACAATATCACAAAGATTTTGTCAATATATCTGGAAAAGGAAATGGCATAAGGGGAAATGCATTCGTACTGCATTTTTGCCAATAATCAATAAAACAATATCACAAAGATTTTGTCAAGATATCTGGAAAAGGATATGGTCTAAGGGGAAATGCATTCATACTGCATTTTTGCCAATAATCAGTAAAACAATATCACAAAGATTTTGTCAATATATCTGGAAAAGGAAATGGCATAAGGGGAAATGCATTCGTACTGCATTTTTGCCAATAATCAATAAAACAATATCACAAAGATTTTGTCAAGATATCTGGAAAAGAATATGGTCTAAGGGGAAATGCATTCATACTGCATTTTTGCCAATAATCAGTAAAACAATATCACAAAGATTTTGTCAAGATATCTGGAAAAGGATATGGCCTAAGGGAAAATGCATTCATAATGCATTTTTGCCAATAATCAATAAAACAATATCACAAAGATTTTGTCAAGATATCTGGAAAAGGATATTGGCTAAGGGGAAATGCATTCGTACTGCATTTTTGCCAATAATCAATAAAACAATATCACAAAGATTTTGTCAAGATATCTGGAAAAGGATATGGTCTAAGGGGAAATGCATTCATACTGCATTTTTGCCAATAATCAAAAAATCAATAACACAAAGATTTTGACAAGATATCTGGAAAAGGAAATGGCCTAAGGGGAAATGCATTCATACTGCTTTTTTGCCAATAATCAATAAAACAATATCACAAAGATTTTGTCAAGATATCTGGAAAAGGAAATGGCCTAAGGGGAAATGCATTCG
The DNA here is from genome assembly GCA_963932145.1 of Acanthosepion lycidas. Lineage (NCBI taxonomy): Eukaryota > Metazoa > Mollusca > Cephalopoda > Sepiida > Sepiidae > Acanthosepion > Acanthosepion lycidas. The sequence goes on from OZ010603.1 coordinate 4,360,448, forward strand.
TACTGCATTTTTGCCAATGATCAATAAAACAATATCACAAAGACTTTATCAAGATATCTGGAAAAGGATATGGGCTAAGGGGAAATGCATTCATACTGCATTTTTGCAAATAATCAAAAAAACAATATCACAAAGATTTTGACAATATATCTGAAAAAGGATATGGCCTAAGGGGAAATGCATTCATACTGCATTTTTGCCAATAATCAATAAAACAATATCACAAAGATTTTGTCAAGATATCTGGAAAAGGATATGGCCTAAGGGGAAATGCATTCATACTGCATTTTTGCCAATAATCAATAAAACAATATCACAAAGATTTTGTCAAGATATCTGGAAAAGGAAATGGCCTAAGGGGAAATGCATTCGTACTGCATTTTTGCCAATAATCAATAAAACAATATCACAAAGATTTTGTCAAGATATCTGGAAAAGGAAATGGCCTAAGGGGAAATGCATTCGTACTGCATTTTTGCCAATGATCAATAAAACAATATCACAAAGACTTTATCAAGATATCTGGAAAAGGATATGGGCTAAGGGGAAATGCATTCATACTGCATTTTTGCAAATAATCAAAAAAACAATATCACAAAGATTTTGACAAGATATCTGAAAAAGGAAATGGCCTAAGGGGAAATGCATTCATACTGCATTTTTGCCAATAATCAATAAAACAATTTCACAAAGATTTTGTCAAGATATCTGGAAAAGGAAATGGCCTAAGGGGAAATGCATTCATACTGCATTTTTGCCAATAATCAATAAAACAATTTCACAAAGATTTTGTCAAGATATCTGGAAAAGGAAATGGCCTAAGGGGAAATGCATTCGTACTGCATTTTTGCCAATAATCAATAAAACAATATCACAAAGATTTTGTCAAGATATCTGGAAAAGGATATGGTCTAAGGGGAAATGCATTCATACTGCATTTTTGCCAATAATCAAAAAAACAATATCACAAAGATTTTGACAAGATATCTGGAAAAGGATATGGCCTAAGGGGAAATGCATTCATAATGCATTTTTGCCAATAATCAATAAAACAATATCACAAAGATTTTGTCAAGATATCTGGAAAAAGAAATGGCCTAAGGGGAAAGGCATTCATACTCCATTTTTGCCAATAATCAGTAAAACAATATCACAAAGATTTTGTCAATATATCTGGAAAAGGAAATGGCATAAGGGGAAATGCATTCGTACTGCATTTTTGCCAATAATCAATAAAACAATATCACAAAGATTTTGTCAAGATATCTGGAAAAGGATATGGTCTAAGGGGAAATGCATTCATACTGCATTTTTGCCAATAATCAAAAAATCAATAACACAAAGATTTTGACAAGATATCTGGAAAAGGAAATGGCCTAAGGGGAAATGCATTCATACTGCTTTTTTGCCAATAATCAATAAAACAATATCACAAAGATTTTGTCAAGATATCTGGAAAAGGAAATGGCCTAAGGGGAAATGCATTCGTACTGCATTTTTGCCAATGATCAATAAAACAATATCACAAAGACTTTATCAAGATATCTGGAAAAGGATATGGGCTAAGGGGAAATGCATTCATACTGCATTTTTGCAAATAATCAAAAAAACAATATCACAAAGATTTTGACAAGATATCTGGAAAAGGAAATGGCCTAAGGGGAAATGCATTCGTACTGCATTTTTGCCAATAATCAATAAAACAATATCACAAAGATTTTGTCAAGATATCTGGAAAAGGAAATGGCCTAAGGGGAAATGCATTCGTACTGCATTTTTGCCAATAATCAATAAAACAATATCACAAAGATTTTGTCAAGATATCTGGAAAAGGAAATGGCCTAAGGGGAAAGGCATTCATACTGCATTTTTGCCAATAATCAGTAAAACAATATCACAAAGATTTTGTCAATATATCTGGAAAAGGAAATGGCATAAGGGGAAATGCATTCGTACTGCATTTTTGCCAATAATCAAAAAAACAATATCACAAAGATTTTGTCAAGATATCTGGAAAAGGATATGGCCTAAGGGGAAATGCATTCATACTGCATTTTTGCCAATAATCAATAAAACAATGTCACAAAGATTTTGTCAATATATCTGGAAAAGGAAATGGCCTAAGGGGAAATGCATTCGTACTGCATTTTTGCCAATGATCAATAAAACAATATCACAAAGACTTTATCAAGATATCTGGAAAAGGATATGGGCTAAGGGGAAATGCATTCATACTGCATTTTTGCAAATAATCAAAAAAACAATATCACAAAGATTTTGTCAAGATATCTGGAAAAGGATATGGTCTAAGGGGAAATGCATTCATACTGCATTTTTGCCAATAATCAAAAAATCAATAACACAAAGATTTTGACAAGATATCTGGAAAAGGAAATGGCCTAAGGGGAAATGCATTCATACTGCTTTTTTGCCAATAATCAATAAAACAATATCACAAAGATTTTGTCAAGATATCTGGAAAAGGAAATGGCCTAAGGGGAAATGCATTCGTACTGCATTTTTGCCAATGATCAATAAAACAATATCACAAAGACTTTATCAAGATATCTGGAAAAGGATATGGGCTAAGGGGAAATGCATTCATACTGCATTTTTGCCAATAATCAATAAAACAATTTCACAAAGATTTTGTCAAGATATCTGGAAAAGGAAATGGCCTAAGGGGAAATGCATTCATACTGCATTTTTGCCAATAATCAATAAAACAATTTCACAAAGATTTTGTCAAGATATCTGGAAAAGGAAATGGCCTAAGGGGAAATGCATTCGTACTGCATTTTTGCCAATAATCAATAAAACAATATCACAAAGATTTTGTCAAGATATCTGGAAAAGGATATGGTCTAAGGGGAAATGCATTCATACTGCATTTTTGCCAATAATCAAAAAAACAATATCACAAAGATTTTGACAAGATATCTGGAAAAGGATATGGCCTAAGGGGAAATGCATTCATAATGCATTTTTGCCAATAATCAATAAAACAATATCACAAAGATTTTGTCAAGATATCTGGAAAAAGAAATGGCCTAAGGGGAAAGGCATTCATACTCCATTTTTGCCAATAATCAGTAAAACAATATCACAAAGATTTTGTCAATATATCTGGAAAAGGAAATGGCATAAGGGGAAATGCATTCGTACTGCATTTTTGCCAATAATCAATAAAACAATATCACAAAGATTTTGTCAAGATATCTGGAAAAGGATATGGTCTAAGGGGAAATGCATTCATACTGCATTTTTGCCAATAATCAAAAAATCAATAACACAAAGATTTTGACAAGATATCTGGAAAAGGAAATGGCCTAAGGGGAAATGCATTCATACTGCTTTTTTGCCAATAATCAATAAAACAATATCACAAAGATTTTGTCAAGATATCTGGAAAAGGAAATGGCCTAAGGGGAAATGCATTCGTACTGCATTTTTGCCAATGATCAATAAAACAATATCACAAAGACTTTATCAAGATATCTGGAAAAGGATATGGGCTAAGGGGAAATGCATTCATACTGCATTTTTGCAAATAATCAAAAAAACAATATCACAAAGATTTTGACAAGATATCTGGAAAAGGAAATGGCCTAAGGGGAAATGCATTCGTACTGCATTTTTGCCAATGATCAATAAAACAATATCACAAAGACTTTATCAAGATATCTGGAAAAGGATATGGGCTAAGGGGAAATGCATTCATACTGCATTTTTGCAAATAATCAATAAAACAATATCACAAAGATTTTGTCAAGATATCTGGAAAAGGAAATGGCCTAAGGGGAAAGGCATTCATACTGCATTTTTGCCAATAATCAGTAAAACAATATCACAAAGATTTTGTCAATATATCTGGAAAAGGAAATGGCATAAGGGGAAATGCATTCGTACTGCATTTTTGCCAATAATCAAAAAAACAATATCACAAAGATTTTGTCAAGATATCTGGAAAAGGATATGGCCTAAGGGGAAATGCATTCATACTGCATTTTTGCCAATAATCAATAAAACAATGTCACAAAGATTTTGTCAATATATCTGGAAAAGGAAATGGCCTAAGGGGAAATGCATTCGTACTGCATTTTTGCCAATAATCAATAAAACAATATCACAAAGATTTTGTCAAGATATCTGGAAAAGGATATGGTCTAAGGGGAAATGCATTCATACTGCATTTTTGCCAATAATCAAAAAAACAATATCACAAAGATTTTGACAAGATATCTGGAAAAGGAAATGGCCTAAGGGGAAATGCATTCGTACTGCATTTTTGCCAATAATCAATAAGACAATATCACAAAGATTTTGTCAAGATATCTGGAAAAGGAAATGGCCTAAGGGGAAATGCATTCACACTGCATTTTTGCCAATAATCAATAAGACAATATCACAAAGATTTTTTCAAGATATCTGGAAAAGGAAATGGCCTAAGGGGAAATGCATTCGTACTGCATTTTTGCCAATAATCAATAAAACAATATCACAAAGATTTTGTCAAGATATCTGGAAAAGGATATGGCCTAAAGGGAAATGCATTCATACTGCATTTTTGCCAATAATCAAAAAAACATTATCACAAAGATTTTGACAAGATATCTGGAAAAGGAAATGGCCTAAGGGGAAATGCATTCATACTGCATTTTTGCCAATAATGAATAAAACAATATCACAAAGATTTTGTCAATATATCTGGAAAAGGATATGGCCTAAGGGGAAATGCATTCATTCTGCATTTTTGCCAATAATCAATAAAACAATATCACAAAGATTTTGTCAAGATATCTGGAAAAGGATATGGCCTAAGGGGAAATGCATTCATACCGCATTTTTGCCAATAATCAAAAAAACAATATCACAAAGATTTTGTCAAGACATCTGGAAAAGAATATGGCCTAAGAGGAAATGCATTCGTACTGCATTTTTGCCGATAATCAATAAAACAATATCACAAAGATTTTGTCAAGATATCTGGAAAAGGAAATGGCCTAAGGGGAAATGCATTCGTACTGCATTTTTGCTAATAATCAATAAAACAATATCACAAAGATTTTGTCAAGATATCTGGAAAAGGAGATGGCCTAAGGGGAAATGCATTCGTACTGCATTTTTGCTAATAATCAATAAAACAATGTCACAAAGATTTTGTCAAGATATCTGGAAAAGGAGGTGGCCTAAGGGGAAATGCATTCGTACTGCATTTTTGCCAATAATCAATAAAACAATATCACAAAGATTTTGTCAAGATATCTAGAAAAGGAAATGGCCTAAGGGGAAATGCATTCGTACTGCATTTTTGCCAATAATCAATAAAACAATATCACAAAGATTTTGTCAAGATATCTGGAAAAAGATATGGCCTAAGGGGAAATGCATTCATACTGCATTTTTGCCAATAATCAATAAAACAATGTCACAAAGATTTTGTCAAGATATCTGGAAAAGGAAATGGCCTAAGGGGAAATGCATTCATACTGCATTTTTGCCGATAATGAATAAAACAATATCACAAAGATTTTGTCAAGATATCTGGAAAAGGAAATGGCCTAAGGGGAAATGCATTCATACTGCATTTTTGCCAATAATCAATAAAACAATATCACAATGATTTATCAAGATATCTGGAAAAGGAAATGGCCGAAGCGGAAATGCATTCGTACTGCATTTTTGCCAATAATCAATAAAACAATATCACAAAGATTTTGTCAAGATATCTGGAAAAGGAGATGGCCTAAGGGGAAATGCATTCGTACTGCATTTTTGCTAATAATCAATAAAACAATTTCACAAAGATTTTGTCAAGATATCTGGAAAAGGAGGTGGCCTAAGGGGAAATGCATTCGTACTGCATTTTTGCCAATAATCAATAAAACAATATCACAAAGATTTTGTCAATATATCTAGAAAAGGAAATGGCCTAAGGGGAAATGCATTCGTACTGCATTTTTGCCAATAATCAATAAAACAATATCACAAAGATTTAGTCAAGTTATCTGGAAAAGGAGATGGCCTAAGGGGAAATGCATTCGTACTGCATTTTTGCCAATAATCAATAAAACAATTTCACAAAGATTTTGTCAAGATATCTGGAAAAGGAGGTGGCCTAAGGGGAAATGCATTCGTACTGCATTTTTGCTAATAATCAATAAAACAATTTCACAAAGATTTTGTCAAGATATCTGGAAAAGGAGCTGGCCTAAGGGGAAATGCATTCGTACTGCATTTTTGCCAATAATCAATAAAACAATATCACAAAGATTTTGTCAAGATATCTAGAAAAGGAAATGGCCTAAGGGGAAATGCATTCATACTGCATTTTTGCCAATAATCAATAAAACAATATCACAAAGATTTTGTCAAGATATCTGGAAAAGGAGGTGGCCTAAGGGGAAATGCATTCGTATTGCATTTTTGCCAATAATTAATAAAACAATGTCACAAAGATTTTGTCAAGATATCTAGAAAAGGAAATGGCCTAAGGGGAAATGCATTCGTACTGCATTTTTGCCAATAATCAATAAAACAATGTCACAAAGATTTTGTCAAGATATCTAGAAAAGGAGGTGGCCTAAGGGGAAATGCATTCGTACTGCATTTTTGCCAATAATCAATAAAACAATGTCACAAAGATTTTGTCAAGATATCTGGAAAAGGAGATGGCCTAAGGGGAAATGCATTCGTACTGCATTTTTGCCAATAATCAATAAAACAATATCACAAAGATTTTGTCAAGATATCTAGAAAAGGAGGTGGCCTAAGGGGAAATGCATTCGTACTGCATTTTTGCCAATAATCAATAAAACAATTTCACAAAGATTTTGTCAAGATATCTAGAAAAGGAGGTGGCCTAAGGGGAAATGCATTCGTACTGCATTTTTGCCAATAATCAATAAAACAATGTCACAAAGATTTTGTCAAGATATCTAGAAAAGGAGGTGGCCTAAGGGGAAATGCATTCGTACTGCATTTTTGCCAATAATCAATAAAACAATGTCACAAAGATTTTGTCAAGATATCTAGAAAAGGAGGTGGCCTAAGGGGAAATGCATTCGTACTGCATTTTTGCCAATAATCAATAAAACAATTTCACAAAGATTTTGTCAAGATATCTGGAAAAGGAGATGGCCTAAGGGGAAATGCATTAATGCCTTAATGCTTAGGGTGCATCAACAGCCTCGTCCTAGATTCGATCTCAGTTCGTTTACGTCTTTTTCCATAGTAGTAACCGTTGCAACAACGCACCCACCGAAAATATCGTGAAGAATTACACCCCCATCTTTTCCCACTCGTGTATTTGTGACACTTGTAGAAAGACATACAACAGGTGGTCACCATTCTCGCTGGTGAAGGTCACTCAAGTTTATCTTCTCAATTTGACGTCGCCGGTTTTACGACGTCACCAACACATTTTAGCAATTCTTATCTTTCCAGTATTGTCTTTCATTTAAATCTTTTAATTTATTCTATCTTCAGCAGTCCAACCAAGTTAAAAATAAATATACGAAGGTCAGCTGAAAAGTTCATAGGCTGACCAAGATAATGTCACCAAATGAGATTTATTTTTCAGCCTTTATATGGTCTCTTTTTTATTTTATTCATAGTTTATTTATTTATAATCTCTTTATTTTATTTTATATAGTCTGTTTAATTTATTTTATATAGTCTCTTTTGCAAGTTGGCATAATACTTTACATTGAAGGTGTGACTCTTTTGAATCTAGTCAATAAATACAACCTCTTTTGAAGCCCCTAAAACTGAGGCCATGACCTCTCTGCAGACGTAATTTGAATGTGTGTATATGCACCTTTGTTTAAATATACGCCTGTATCTGAATACGAGGGTTGGATGAAAATTTCAGGTTTGTTTTTCAACATAGCTCTACCCTATGCAGCCCACAAACTTCTTTCATCGATGTTGCATCACTCCTTCATAGTCAGCCTATGAACTTTTCAACCCACCTTTTTTACTAGGAAAGAAACAATGCAGTTATTAGCAAAAAAAAAAAAAAAGAGTTTAAATTAATGCATGCAAAATTTAACAGCTCTAACTCGTTCATATTTTTCAGCCCACCCTCCTACCTGGAAAGAAATAATATTGTTATTCATAAGAAGAGTTGAAATTAATTCATGCAAGAATCACAGTTCTAGCATCTCTCGTTCATAATCAGCCTATGAACTCTTCAGACCACCTTCGTACATGGCAAGAAACAATGTAATTATTAATGAGAACAGTTGAAATTAATGCATCTAATATTTCACAACTCTAACATCACTCATTCATAGTCAGCCTATGAACTCATATGTTCACTCACTTCAACAAGGAACACATGTTCCACTGCACTTAAAGGAGAATAGTTAGTCATCCTGTGGTAATTCTTATTCCATTGTCTACGGTATTCTCACATTAAGCTTAGATTTGTGTCACATTCCATTCAAGTGGGAGTGTTGATAAAAAAAAAAACCTTAAAATTTTTCCTATGAGATTTTGAATATGCTGAAAAACCTTCAATTCACGAGTCAACATTGCAATTATGAATTATTTGCATTGTTTACACGTGGACTATAATTCTCATCTTTGTTAAGTCATGGGATGTCAAATGTCCCCACAATTTTATTAATGGAATGTCCCATTAATATGGCACTCACTACCATTCCACTATTTAAACTTGGATAATTCCAATTGTCTTTTGGTGTTAGCAGCTTTGCTGGTGTTCACACTGGCTCGCCATATGTCAGATCACTATTGATATAGAGAGATAACATATATCATTTCAATGTCAAGGTACAATGGCGCCACCTACCATTACCATGTGACGTTTGACACGTCAGTATCAAGACAGGTCTTATAATTTGAATCTAATTTGATATTTTTTCCAACATAATTTCTAACTAGTCTAAATGTTCATTTTAATGGATATACATGTTTGAGTAGACAACCACTTAAACATATATATATATATGTATATATATATATATATATATATATATATATATATATATATATATATATATATATATATATATATATATATGAAGATTTCTACGAATTAACCAGTAGAGAGACAATATTTATGAATAAAAATGACAATAGGAAAACTGGTCAGCAATTACCAGTTTTCCTATTGTCATTTTTATTCATATATATATATATATATATATATATATATATATATACTCACACACATACATATATATATAGACCATACATATATAATATATACACATATAGATACACAAATATATATACATATATACACACAGATATATATACACCTACACATATATACATCTATATATGCATATATATACGTACATATATATATATATATATATATATATATATATATATATATATATATATATATATATATATATAAAGACATGTTTCTTTGTAGAGTTTAGACATATTCTGTCTATTTTCGATAACATCCTTTCATACACGCGGATAAATTATTTTACTGTCATTCTCCTGTATGGAAGGATCTTATTGGTAATAATTCCTAAGTTTTCATTACTGCAATTGTTTAAGTTATTTTTTACATAATTTTTTGCTAAAAATGCCCAAATTTCTTCACTATATATATATATATGTATTAGGTTGGTGCAAAAATAATGACGTAATAATGTCGTTTTTTGACGTATTTTTTAACGTCAAAAAACAACATTATTACGTCATTATTTTTGCACCAACCTAATATATATATATATATATATATATATATATATATATATATATATATATATATATATAGGTAATTATACTCGTCTCGAAAAACCTTCGAATTTTTGATTTGCCAATAATCAAATCAATCCCAAAGGAAAAAAAGGTTTTAAAAAAAGAAAGAGCTAGAAACATGAAAGTCTGTCGAAAAAAAATCGCACAGATACAGGTTTGAGACCCAAAGAAAAAAACCGACACGAGTAAACAACTAACTAATAAAAGAGCTCAATACAACCAATAGAGCAAATCTAGTCAAACTTAATGAGCCATACAAACCTACCCAGGTTTCACCTAAGCGGATCGTCAGGGAAAGCTGGAGCCAGCTTTCCCTGACGAACCACTTAGTTGAAACCTGGGTATGTTTGTCTGGCTCACTAGGTTTTACACATATATATATATATATATATATATATATATATATATATATATATATATACACAAATGAGAGAAAGGACATATTTTCCGCAATCATCAATGATGGTCTGTCTATGTTCCGGTTTATCGTAACATGAAGAAATAACAACCGGTTTATCGTAACATAAAGAAATAACTCAACCTCTGAGCTTACTTTTATATTTAGTGTAAATCTGACATTTAATTGGTTAATCAAGATATACCCACAAATCTATTTTTATTCTTGACCTTTATCTTTCTTTTCCTTAAATATCATTTAATCACAAGTTACTTGCCATCACCTGAAGAAGTGCAATCACAGTATTGAAGCGTGAAGAGCCTTTGTTTAGAGATTTCAACACGTTTTTATTATAATCTCTTATAATAAAAATAATATATATATATATATATATATGAAGCAATATAGTCGTAAGGTGTGCTATATTTATGGAATAAAGTGCTCAATATCAGAGATAGAGCTTGTGTAAATATAAAAGTGAACATTGAAGTCAACACTGAGAGGCGACAGGCTGTTTCATGCTAGACGCAATCGTCAGGACACTTGCATGTAATTCCGAACTGAACACTTCATTTAATCTTATGTAGGGTAGACTATTACGTGAGTAGAATATTCACGTTCCACAGTTTATGTCTATCTATATCTCCTCTCGTTCTTATTTTTACTATTATTTTATTTCTTGGTCTGCCTGGCTTATTTCATTAAATATCAGACTATATCTACAGTTATCTACAGCAGCAATTTTTAAATAGATAAATCTTTGGGTAGCAAGTCGTATATATGCGCGCGCATATTCCTACGTATGTAAGTTGTCCTAAATTAGATCATAACTCTTTTACTAGCTGCATGAGACATATGCAAGTACACATGTAAGGTTGTCATTATGCAGGCTAACAGAAACACAAGACTGAATATTAAATGCGTTACATTAGTGCCAAATCAATTCTGGAATTCGCCAAGTAATGTCAGCAAGCAGATACGTGGATTTGGGGTTTTCACCGAACGTAGATTCTACTTTTTCGGGTGGATGTAAGAGACTCTCTACTCTCCCCACTCGAGTGATGGTTATAAATCTACTTGTCATACGGTTTGTTCCACGAGTGCACTTTCTAAGCGAAGCTGGGTCAATGGCTAGTAGGGCTCTCTCTAAGTTAACCCGCTGATGCACTTGGCTTCTCTGAGACATCCGTGTAACAACGACTGTAAAATCTAATTTGGCATCAGTTAAATTGAGTCACATATTACCCATGCAGATATTCTACATCTGCATGTCAACACTTTGACAACAAAAGGCTAGCATTTGAAATGATCTATATTTGTGGCGACATTTTTGTTAAATCCACTATTGGGGAAAAATTCATTCTTGATGGACTGGCGTTAGCTTTCCACTTCGCGATGAGTCTATCACCATCGCTTCATTTTCTTTAAACCTTTAAAATTATTACTATTACATGACAATATATATATATATATATATATATATATATATATATATATATATATTAGGTTGGTGCAAAAATAATGTCGTTTTCTCACATAGTAACATATGTGAGAAAAAGACATTATTTTTGCACCAACCTAATATAAATTCATGAATCATTCATACAAAAAACAAATTGTAAAAATAAAAAAGACCTTATGCAACTGAAATTTATAAACGAGGATCATATCTTTCATGTACAGGTTCGGGGTTTATGTATCTTATTTGAATTGTTTGCGACGATGGATTCTCGCCAATTAAATCATTAACCTCTGTATTTGTTTTTGTATGAATGATTCATGAATTTATAAATTAATTGCACCTTTATTGAAATTAAAATAACTGATCCAAGTGCAACTTTCGGATAATAAGGGCGACATTACTGTAATTATTGAACAATATAGTTTATGCCACTTTGATGGAAAATCTACCAGTAAAAAAGAATTATTGCTATATTTGTACAAACACGCACAACCTTAAAATTTAAATTCAAACTCAGCGTTGCGACTGCACGTTCCAAAACAATAACACATTTCTCATAGCATTTTTCGGATTACATCTCTATTTTTATTGTCCTCTTATTACTGAGAGTAAAAACAAGAACAAAATCTATTTCCATACCTGAGGATGTCTGTAGGAACAGACGAAAGCTTGTAAAAATAAAAAAGACCTTATGCAACTGAAATTTATAAACGAGGATCATATCATTCATATACAGGTTCGGGGTTTATGTATCTTATTTGAATTGTTTGCGACGATGGATTCTCACCAATTAAATCATTAACCTCTGTATTTGTTATTTGTATGAATGATTCATGAATTTATAAATTAATTGCACCTTTATTGAAATATATATTTATATATACCAGTGGCAACTCCGGGCGTCGGGCTTGTCAGGCTTAGCCAGAGTGAGCCAACATTTAAGTGTATCCATTTCAAAGCAACAAATAGTTTTCGTGGTGTGTCGTTTTCATTCTTTACTTCTTTAATTGGATCCAAAATTGATTGTTTTAGCTTCTCAAAATATTGACAGAAATAAATTTCGTTGATATTGTTCATAATAAAAAGAACGAATCTGTCTATATTTCTGAGATGAGGAATTATGTACACTATATATATTAGTCGGACAATTGTCCTCATCTTTGCCGCCATATTTATTACAACGTTTCTGCCATTGTACGCTCCAGACTTCCTCAGTGGGTTGGAATTTCGAACTGAACCCTTTATTTCGCTCGCTGGAGTAGACCGGCACAGTGGATAAAACGTTAGTTAGATCCAATGACAGGACCCAAACAGTGTGGGTTCAATATCTGCTTAAGGTGGTGGAGAACTTGGAGAGGGAATTAAGCAGGAGATAACAGATAACTGACATCCATTAGACATGGCACGTGGAACTAGAACAATCTACCCCAGCGACCTAAATAAAGGGTCCAGTTCGATATTCCAACCACCTGAAGAAGGCTGGAGCGTACAACGGCCAAACCGTTGTAATAAATATGATGACAAAGATGAGGTCAATAGTCCGAATAATGTAAATAGTGAAAAAGAACAAAAAAAAGCAAGTAAATAAAAAAGAATGAAATAAAATTAATGTCGCTAATCGGGCTGAGTAGATCTGAGCCTGATCGAAGCTGGAGGTATACTTAATAGACAATGTATTTGTTGCTTTAATTTTATAAATAATCTTTTAAAAACCTCTAATGACTTGTATGTCCTGTTTTTCAAAAACACATTTGTATTTCAACTTTTTTTTTATTTCAAATGTCCATTTTAAATAATTTGTTCCATATAGTATTATTTTTTAGTAGAATGTATCTTTTGATAAATGACAAATTAAATTTAGCCCAACCTTAAATTAGGCGAAAATTAAATAAAGTGTCAGCCTAAACTCGTCAACTCGAGAGTTGAAATGAGAAGTGTGATTGGGGTAGTGCTGAGGAAATATGATATTAGTCAGCATAAATGTGACAGAGTGATACATAAAGACACAGACAGAAAGATACATAAACACACTAATGAATAGACATATATACAAACACACAGTCAATATAGATACACATGATATTTAAGAAAAAAACAAACATATCTGGCTTTGTCTTCACTCTTTTTTCTTACATGTCTGGGATATTTTTTTAAATAAATGTTTATTTTTATAGAATTATTACACTTAACATTAAAATAACATTTTTTTTATTTCATGCACAGAGATTTTTAAAAATGTTATATTTTATTTAGAGTAAAGGAATTATTTTAGCATCTACGTTATACCAATAGTATATTTTGTTAAAGATTGTAATGAGCTCGACAAATATTGATGACCTAGAGTCACCACTGATATATATATATATATATATATATATATATATATATATATATATATATATATATTTGGTGGGCCAAAAGTAGGCTTACACCTAGTATTTAGGTACTTTACCTTTTTAAAAACATTTTATTACATTTATATTTATTTGTTCAAAACTGTTTATGTACATTTGTTTAACACTTGGCTTATATTTTTTTTAGCACAGTTTCATCTCATAAATGCTCAAAAATCATTCTTTTAATTTGTCCACTGTGTGGAGATTTCTCTCATAATCCTTATTCTTTATCCCCACACAAAGAAGTCCATTAGTGTTAGGTCGGGTGAACGTGGTGATCATTCGATACTTTTTCTTATTCCGAAACGTACCTTAATGTAAACATTGACAACAGATTATGAAATAGATTTCCGGATAAGTATTTAATTAGTTTACTTAAATAGATTCTGTCTATTAAAATAACGTATAAACAGAAAACATATATAAATAATTCTCGGCCTTAATCTATTTCATAATATGTTGTCAATGTTTACGTTAAGGTACGTTCCGTGAGCAGATGATCGTTCAGGAAAATCGTCGAAGATTTGTTGTTTATAAACAGTAATTCGGACTTTGCTAAGCAGACGCTTCTTTGAGTCCGAATGGTTAACAGCACATCAGATCAAATGTAATTAATACCGTTTATTAAAAAAAAACAAAAAAAAAACAACAGACCATTTACCTAAATAAATTGTATCAATTAAAATAACGTATAAACAGAAAATATATTAATATATTTTTAAATATATTAATACATATAGTGCCACATACTCCGAAGATGATTATAGTGTTACATACGCCACAGAGAAGTTTAGGGTCACAGTAATCTTGACCTCTTGATGTCTAGGGTTATTCGTTATCTTGTATAATCCCATGAAGTACACTTCTTATCATCCTTAATTTCATAGAGCACCATACAGTTATCTTGTACCTTGAGTGGCTCTTGGGCCTCGTACTGAATGAACAATATTATAAAAAATTGGTAATATCTTAATTTCACTTGCTTTTTATAGCGAAAATTTTTTAAGAAAATCTGTTGAAATTTGAACCAAAAATCGATTTTTTTCCTTTTGTTTTTGTGCAGAGGTGAAAGTATTTCTTGCTCGGGCTGAGAACTTTTCATCATATTATCATAATCTTTTTTGGCTTGAATGATAACTACATAATGTTTAGAAAAATATTCAGAGATAAAAAAAAAACTCGATGTGATAAACCAAAAATCTAGCATTTCAAAGTAGAACATAAGAATAAAAAGGATGGAGAGGTTTCCCGATAGTGCATGTGTGGGAAGTAACAAAAGGAGATCCCGCCATTTTCAAGTGTAAAAACCAATTCAAATACAAGAGCACACAGCAATGACAAGGACACACACGCATTTAAAAACTTACCTACTCATTTTTGTTATCAGTAATCAATCGTCCTTCCACACAATCTACAAAAAACAAAATTGGAGATCCACAATTGAAATCAACATTGAGAGATATGTAGTGGATGTGTTAATTATAATGAGTAAATGCTTGTTGAGAATAGGCTGCGTGAAAATTAACGATTTCCACTAACATTAAAAATCTCTATATTCATACATAGAATAAGATACAAAACTCAACGGAATGATTTCAAAACATAACAATTAGATTTATTAATGTTTGATGCACAAGCATGCGAACTGAAAAGGTACGACAGAGTCGTGTCCCTTTGATTTGGTAATAGTTGTACCGAAGTTCATATTAAGAAGTAATATTGAACTTGTAATTTAGAAGAATAAAGTTTGGAATTGTGAGTTCTAAAGTTGGTAAAAGTTCAGGAGTGATTTCCAAGGTTGGTGAGTGAGTGTATTGGAGTTGTTTCGTGTTAAATAAATTTAACTTTGCAACTTCAAAAGTATGAGTGACGTTGAGTTGTTTGGCAATTGGTTATCCGTCACGAAGCTCACTGATAAACTTGTGTTCGTGCATTGTATTTATTTACATTGCTGGTCACGTGTGTGGCTCGCGAACACATTTCAAGATTTTGGGCGGTATTTTGTGTTTAAACACGTGTGCGTAGGCGTTGTTATTACTTTGAGATATATTGGCCAATCAGAAGCAATTATTGTAAAACTTGCGTCTGGAGCCTGGATTGTGTTTAGCTTGCACAAAAATCTATAACTAACATGAAAATGTAAATTAGAAATGTTTTTAACATTTCTTGTCCAATGAGGATGTAGTGCACTGAGTCATTGGTTCTGATCCACTGGCATATGGAGGTTAAGCTCTATAGATATAAACAAAAACAAATCCTACATAATTCCCATTATTATTTATTTATCAAGTCGAAACACCGGTTTCTCTACAATCACTGGAGTTAAGCAATATCGAACCTGGTCAGGACCGAGATGTGGGAAAGGAGCCAGAACAACTCAGGACCGAGACAACTAGCACCAGAAGAACATAACTTTTGTTTATAACCGAATAAACGTAATTTAATAAGGTTTCAATCGTTAATAAATTACTTTTATTCGGTTATAAAAAAAAGTTACGTTTTTCTGGTGATGTGTTATCTCGGTCCTGAGTTGTCTTGGTGTTCAATCGACGATGTTCAGTCGGCAGTGTTGAGTTGTCCTGCACCCGCCCAGCATTCACTGTCATATACTATTTATATATATAAATGCCTATATATATATATATATATATATATATATATATATATATATATATATATATATATATATACGTTTATATGTATTATATTTATATATATATATATTGAGAATATTAATAACTTTAAAAGTTTACTATTTAATACACACACGCATATATATATATATACATACATACATACATATATATATATATATATATATATATATATATATATGAGAAGATAACGAACAAACAGGAAAAGTTTATCAATCTAACATGTTTATCTTTTATTAAAGCTTCATCGGAGAATGAGATATGGAGAAAAAGAAGAAAAAAATTCTTGTATTTTTACTTTTGTGTTGTTTGATTTTCATTGATCAATCGTGTATCATTGTGCATTTGACTCTTTTAAACCAATATTATTTGTGGCGTTCGGAATGTAAGGAGGGATGACGTCTACATCCGAAGTTTCAAGCAATTATATATATATATATATATATATATATATATATATATATATATATATATATATATATATATATATATATGAGAAACGATATATATTTTATTAAAAATAATTAAAACAAAAATTTGTTCGTATTTTACGTAATGCATTTTCAAGTGGCATATTTGAATAAAAATAATCACTTATTAATGTTTTAATGCTTAATAAATTATTTTTATTTGGTTATTAAGAAAAAAAAGTTATGTTTTTCTGGTGCTGAATTGTTTCGGTCCTGTTAGCTAGTATGTGCAGTGGTCTACTCTAAAGGGCTTACGACCGCATCATCTTGAAACATCAATTCTATTACAATCACCGAAGTTCAGCAACGTCGAGCCTGGTCAGTACCTAGATGGGTAAGTTTGGATGTGCAGGTGGTGTAATGGAAAATGGCTGGGAATTGTTAATCGGAGAACCAATTTCCAATTCCTGTTCTTCGTTATATTCATCAATACTTCTGCATGACAATTTTCTCACAGATGCAGAAGAGATTTGAGGCACATGGAACTGTGGTTAACAGAAGAATAACGAGAATACCATGGTCGGAACATGTAAGAAATGAGGATGTTTTAAGAAAAATGGCGACAAAAGCATTATTTATTCGGACTGTTATCCTCATCTTCATTGCTATATTCACGACTTTCGGCCATTGTACGCCCGGCCTTCTTCAGGTGACTGGAATTTCGAACCGAACCCTTTATTTCGTCCTCAAAGACACATAGCCCAGCGAATACAGACGTTGGTTAGATCGAGTGACCAGACCTAAAGAGCTGTAAGTTCAATACCATGTCAAAGCAGCGGTGAACCAAAACATGGAGAACTGAGTTAAAGAGAAATAACTGAGGCATGCCAGGTGGAACTAGAACAATCTACCCCGGTGGATAAAATAAAGGATTAGGCTTGAAATGCCGATCTCATGAAGACTGGAGCGTACAACGGCCGAACATAAATCCAATAAGGTTTCACCACTATGGGTGCTTCTTCAGATTCTTCTTCCCCGCCTGAAGAAGCACCAAAAGTGCAGAAACATGATTTCATTTATGTAGCAGTTCATAATGTTTTTGTTTATATATATATATATATATATATATATATATATATATATATATATATATATAACTCCCTTGATTATTGTAGAAGTCAAGTGACTTACCTGCCAACATGGCTGCCTCCTTCTGTTTCCTTGTCAAGCAAGCCAGCTGATTTTACCTTATTTTATAGGAGAGTGCCTAATACACCAGTTAGGTTGGTCCATTTTGCTAGAATGGACCTCCCCAATACATTTGCATGAGGGGTCTTTATTCGTTTATATATTTCTCCATAAATGACTCAAGTCAGTTTGGCTTTGGCTACATTGGCCTACTTGTGTGCTAAACCACTGGCAAACTAGCTAATATTCAACAATTATTATGTTTGGGACACAGTTGACCGTGAAACCAACAAAACTCCTTGTAACACCAAAAATGAACTGAAGGCAGGGATTATGGCAGCATTCACTAACTGAAACAAAGTGTTGCAGGAGATACCAAAGTCGTCTTGAGATCATGGTTGAAGCCAATGTCGATTTTATTGAATAAATTTTATCTTTAGTATTTTTGTGTAATTTTGATATATATATATATATATATATATATATATATATATATATATGTTAAAATGAGATGTTAGTGTTGTTTTCATTTTGGCGTCTTTTAGACGACAAATTATCTATCGCACCCTGTCTATCTGTTAAAATGAGATGTCAATGTTATTTTCATTTTTTGAGTAATTTAGACGACAATTTATCCATCGCACCTTATATATATATATATATATATATATATATATATATATATATATATATATATATATAAACAATCAACAATTTCACTTCAAAAGATACAAATAAAATACTTGACATTTGGAATTAAGATACCAACATTTTACTTCTGAATTTCCTATTTCTATTCAGCATACGGAGACCAACAGGCCAAAGGTGTTTCCTTCCTGATTAAACGTACCATGGGTGAGAGGGTGGACCTTATCCCCGTCGATGCAGGGGGTGCTGTTGATCGTGGCTGATAGTGCCGTAAACAATAGTTCGTTTCGGCTCGTTGCGGTTTATGCACCCACCAACCAAACAGAGAGTCGCTCGTTTTATCGGCAGTTAGGGCCGTTCCCGGTGAATTCGTCACGCTTAGTCTCAGTGCGAGATTGGAATGCCATCCTGGACCCCGATATAGACAGGGTGCGGGAGTTAGTGGTAGGTCATTGGGTGATCGTAGCCTGGTTGATCTGACTGGTTAGTTTGGTCTCGTCGATAGATACCGGATCGATCATCCTAGGGCGGAGATGTGAACATGGGCACGTAAGTGGCTGTCTACCCGGGTAGCCAACTAATAGATAGAATGTTAGTGAGAAGGGCCGATCTAGACTTATTAGATTGTCCCACGTTCCACTGGTTTGGCTATTCGGACCATAGACTCGTCTGTAACCGGATGGCGTTATGTTTTAGGCCTAGAATAGCTGGGTATTAGAGGTTCAATTTGTTCTTATTGGACAGGCATGACTTCCAGCTATAGCTAATTAAACTAGTGCAGGTGAAACTAGTGGGGGCGGTTATTGAGAATACGTGGTGGGAGAGGCTTAAGGATAGGATTAGGTCCTACACCACCGTATATAGCCAGTGGCTAATAAGTTGAAGACAAAGATAGTCTGTCCCGGGCGGATGCTGGTGGGATCCTCTAGAGATAAGTTTAGCTAGGCAGGCTCTTGAACGATTGACTAGCGAGCGCTACAGGGGTCAGGTAATTAGGCATAGGTCAAACTATGTGTCTAACGAAGCTGTGAACATGGGCGCAGAATTGCACAAGGAAGAGATCTGTCGAGATGCGGATCGTTACATTCGTGAAGTCCAAACTCCAGAGGGACGTAATCTGAGGTCGACTGACGATATGTGTGAGGCGTTTCGGTGGCATTTCGAAAGCCGATTTACCAAGGGGCCTCTCTCAGTGGTGATGAGTTTCGCAGCTATTTGGCTGACTTTCCTCGGCTTGCGCCGACTGAAGAGGCTAACTGCGAGGGTGAGATCACGGAAGACGACGTGTATTTGGCATTGAAGATAGTCGGCAGTGGCAACTCTCCGGGACTTGATGGTTTACCCTATGAAGTGTATTTGAGGTTGTCGCAGATCTTTGTGCCGATTTTGACTGCTGTGTTCAACAACTGGTGTCGGCAGGGGTCCATCCCCAGTCAGATCACCAGGAGTGTGGTCACGCTGTAGAAAAAGGGAAAGGGCGGAGGGCGGGAATTAGATGATTACAGACCCACAACTCTGCTAAACACAGAGTTAAAGATTTTGGCCAAGATCCCGACGGAGCGTTTGAAGTCAGTTGTCGAGAGTCTTTTGAGACCCGATCAGACAGTGCTGTGAGGGGCCGAACAATTCAAAACAACCTGCATCTGATCCTCACGATCCTAGAGGGTGTAAAAGACGACGATGAGGCCGCGCTGATCAATTTGGATCAGTCCAAGGCATTTGATAGGGTCGATCATCGGTACCTGACACCTGTTCTGCAGGCCGCCTGATTCCAACCCGACTTCTTGTATCGCTCCCCCAGTGCTGGGGTACAGGTGAACGGGAAGCGGAATAATTTCGTTTGCTACTACATGTAGTTACTCATATATTCACATTTTAAATGATGTCAACTCGGTGGGGGTTCAGAACCCCTGTATATATATATATATATATATATATATATATATATATATATATATATATGATATAAATTATTAGGAGATATATTTGAGATAATCTTAATTAAGTAATTCATCGAGTCTAGAAGAAACCTCAACAGAATGCACGAAGAGGTAACGAATTAGACTAGATATAGCGCCGCTCGATCATATATTCTGTAGTAGAACTCATCCAAGTTTCCCATACCCATAGGACTGTGCCCCCACGAGCCACGACTGCAATTACCAAGCCGATCCAATCAGAGAAGCTGGCTCAAGCAAGGATATACAAGTTATATAAATTATTAGGAGGATTTGAGATAATCATAAGTAATTCATCGAGTCTAGAAGAAACCTCCACACAATGCAGGAAGCACTGGACGGCCGTTTCGTCCTATATTTGGCACTCATCCGCAGTACGCATCCACTACCGAGAATTGAAATTATAGTGTATCAAAATATTTCTAAAAACATTGGGGCGGGTTCTTTACACCAAAACAAGGACAAAAGTCCATATAAACATATCTCCGCAAATTTTTTGAGTTATTAAGTTTGAATAAAGTTTACTAGGCTAGGTTACATTTGTCATTCATGTACATTTGTGGCTAGTCTATCTTCAGCGTTTAACGTGTGTAGTAGTGAGTTAACTGGGAAGTGTTCCGTTTAACGATGGCAGGATATTCATATCGTGAGTAGGCAGATATGATTTTTACATACGGCCGCGTGAAAAGTAATGGACACGCGACGCTGCACGGCTGTATCAGATTGCGTTTCCAGACCGAAGGCAGCCGTATTATCCAACCGTTGTGTTGTTGAGACAGGATCCGTGGAACCACAAACTATAGGTCGAGGAAGACCGAGATCCGCTCGTACGACTGATCACGAAGAAGACATTCTACAGGTTGTCGGAGACGATCCAGGTATGAGCACATGTCAAGTGGCCCTAGCATTTCGTACATCTCATAGTACCGCCTTTTCTATATTAGTATCATTTGCAGCGTGTGAAGGGTCTGTTGCAGTTTGATCACTCAACACGGGAAAACTTTTGCCTATAATCTAGATGGGATATGTTATTCAGCTCCTAGCTGTTGTCGAACTCTATGCTTTCGGGCAGAGAGGAACCCGGACGAGGCTACGCCGAAGGGCAGGGTATCGTCTGGGGAGGTAGGCAGCCCCGAACCCATTACGGGGAATTTTTGGCCGAGCCTACGGGCTCGGATTGCCTCACATTAAATTCGGCTTTTTGCCAAATCCTACCTCGTGGAGATGCTGGTAAATATTTCCAACTGGGATCTGTTGAAGACTTACGCGAGAACTACCGACCTTCCAATAGTAGCACTCACTACAGATCCGTTGTTTGTCTCTTCAGTCTTATTTACGGATGAGGCAACATTTGTTTAGCGTGGAATAACAAATTTACACAACCAACATTTGTGGGCGAATCGGAATCGCCATGGCACAATAGACACCAGCATCAGTTTACGATTAATGTGTGGACTGAAATTGTAGGTGACTGTATGGTAGGTCCACATGTTCTCCTAGCACGTCCTAGCTCTGTCTACCGGGACTTTATTTCGAACAAACTTCCAGACCTGCTAGAGGACGTACCCCTGCTAATACAAAGACGCAAGTGGTTCATGCATGATGGGGCTCAAGCACATTTTAATCACATTCTTCGCAATGCACTGGCTGACATCTACCATGAAAGATGGATAGGTAGGGGAGGGTTGGTCTCATGGCCTACACATTCCCCTACCTTAATTCTCTGGATTTTTTTTTCATCCGTGGGATCACTTAAAACAACTGGTCTATGCAGCTGACATTAATAATACAGAACGTGTCATGGAATCCTTCGAAAACATTCCACACATGGTAGGAGTATTTCAAAAGGTCCGCCAGTCAATGATCTGACGGGTGTATGCGTGTGTAAAAGTAAGCGGAGGACATTTTAAATATTTATTATGGGTTGCAATGTTGAGTTACAACAATGGCCTCTGGGACATATGTTTATATGAACTTTTGCTCTTGATTTTGTGTTAGGAACCTGCCTGCAAAATTTGTAAAACTATTTTTGACACATACTGCATATATATATATATATATATATATATATATATATATATGTGTGTGTGTGTGTGTGTGTGTGTGTGTGTGTGTGTGTGTGTAAAAGTAATAGTATATATATATATATATATATATATATATATATATATATTTCGTACAATAATCTATTGGATGCTTTAGTACACATCATCAGTGATGTTTCTAGCCGAGGTTCATTAGGGGTTTCGGGTCTTTCAATATTCATACCTCCTTTCGACAGTGACCCAGCCGATACTGATCGCGTATCGGCTTGCGTACCTTCCATTGACTACAATTTTTGACATCTTCCGAAGTACACACAATATGACTTTTCTTGGCAGTTTATTGTCCGATCCCGGATGACTTCCGGTTCACCAGTAGTGTACGCTCTTCCATAAAAAAGGAAGCAAACGCAGCCACAATTTCTATCTGATCAGGAATATGGCGGCGTGATTGGCTTGAAGTGGTAACTAACGATTTGGTATCCCCCCCCGAGACATATACACACACATGCACACACAGAGAAACGCACTCAAACATCACGTTCTGCTTACAATTATCCCTATTTTCATTCATGTTAATCATCCGACGAAGGAAAAAAAATCCTTTTCCTCTTTCCTACTTTTTTTTTTCATCCTTGACCCTCCACCTATATGAGTTACACACAGGGCACCCCGAGGTGGTGTAATGGTTAGCAAGCTTGTCTTGCTAGAACAATTCCGACTGAGTAGTGAGTTCGATACTCACTGGGTGCCCCATACATTCGGCCTTGTGCCACATCTAAACTACGTTTGTAAAATCGCTATATGAGTTACACACACACACACACACATATCAATGCTGCTCATACACACACACACACACACACACACACCTGCACACACATCTAAAAAAAAACTAAATACCGTAACCCAGTTAGGGGGGAACACAAGTGCTAGATCTTAGCCACGGATCACGCGTAAATAACAATGTTTCGGGGTACCCTAATTTTGTCCCCTAGTCTAGACTCCATTGTCGGGTGTAATTTTAGGTCATACCCAAGACCCCCCTCCAAATATATATGTATATATCAACTGCAACTTTCTTTCATTTACTTAATGACTGCCAATCACTTGATCTTTTCAAACAAACCCATCAAGAAGCCTCTTCTGTTGCCAATGTTATTGAGAGAATAGTATTGTTTTTTACCAAACCTTTTACATTTAATTTTGGCAACATCTTACATAGACATCGCCCAGTAATCGGTTCGCACTGAGCTCGCCAACCGTGTTATATATATATATATATATATATATATATATATATATATATATATATATAGTAATAATATATATGTGTGTGCGTGTTTGTCTGTCTGTGTGTGGATGTGTGTTTGAAAGTGTGTGTTTTATTCATTAAATCAGCAGAAGTTTAATGGACTTATCTCACTGACCGACTTCAGAGTTTCACGTAGAAACCCTCGTCAAGGCCAGATATTCGATAAATCTTTATCGAACATCTGGCCTTGACAAGCGTTTTTCCGTGAAACTCAGAAGTCGGTCAATGAGATAAATGCATTAAACATTTGTTTATTTGTTGAATATTATTGATCTAGATATCAATTTAGCGCTTTTTTAGCGATTGCTGATGGCCTGAAAAAAGTTACCGTGACTTTCACGTATTTTTTTAGTTGTATTTTTATTATTATTACTTTCATATATGTTATATATAATATATATTAAACTCTCTCTCTGTCTCTCTGTCTCTGTCTCTGTCTCTCTCTCTCTCTCTCTCTCTCTATATATATATATATATATATATATATATATATATATAAGTGAACACTGACGTCAACACTCAGTGGCGACAGGCTGTTTCATGCTAGATGCAATCGTCAGGCGGCCTGATTCACCTAAATTGGAAAAATATAATAAAAATTAAACAGACAAACCTTGTCGGTTCTATTTCATCAAACTGAGAAGGCACGGTGGAGTAATGGATAGCAGCTTGTATTGAGGAGTCGGAGAGCCGAGTTCGAATTCCAGTCGAATCCATTACATTCACTTACGTGCTAATACCCTTAGGAAAGGTGTGAATCCTCTTCTCTCCCACCCCGCTATAGCAGGACAGACTGCGTTCTATAGCCTTGGATGGCAACTGGTCTAGGAGAAGGACAACTCAGAAAAAAACCTGCGGAGGGTCGTTTCGGGACCTTGTGGCACGTACTGCACCAGGTCTCTGTATTCGGCCCTTCAAAAAGTGTGGATGGTTCTGCACAAAACCTTCACCACGATAATCAAATCTCATGTGCTGGTGTCGGGCTGTCGGTTTCCTAGGAACTGATCTGCTTGACCCTCATACGTCGAATTCGACGGCAGAGTCGAATATATATATATATATATATATATATATATATATATATATATATATATACACAGACTGTTTTGCTGTATCACATCTCAATGTGGCTAGACGCCCGATCAATTTAAGCCGGAAACTCGACTGATTTGGAAGGAAGGGAATTTTAACATTCAGAATTATATTATATTATATTATGATAATATTATATTACGATTATATTATATTATATTATGATGTTATAACATCAGTACTGGTGTCTTATCAAGTGATGGTGTTGATTGCAAAGTAAAATAAATAAAGGATTTATTTTGCAAGCAACAACATCACTTGATAATACACCAGAAGTGTTGAAAAAAATAATAATTTATAATTTTATAATTTTGAATAAATATTATCTGCTCTACTCGCAATTGAGCACTCTTTTAAGAATAGTGTTTTTGGTTATCGGAATTTTATTCCATCTGTACCAAGCCTGTACTTATATATATATATATATATATATATATATATATATATATATATATATATATATATATATATATATATATATGCGCGCATGTGTGTATTAAATAGTAAACTTTTAAAGTTATTAATATTCTCAATATATATATATAAATATAATACATATAAACGTATATATATATATATATATATATATATATATATATATATATTAGGTTGGTGCAAAAATAATGTCGGTTTTTGACGTTAAAAATACGTCACAAACCGACATTATTTTTGCAAAAAGCTTATATATATGTGTGTATATATATATATATATATATATATATATATATATATATATATATATATATATATATATATATTATATATATATATATATATATATATATATATATATATATATATATCTGTGTGTGTAATGGGTGTAACAACAAAATTGTCTAAATTGTGTAAAATCAAAATTGCACAGTTGTTAGATTAAGCTTTGAACCATTGTATCTTAGAAATGATTAAAGATATCTTACTGGAATTCTCCAGATTTTTATAAAAAGTATTGGACTCTACTTTGAACAATAAGAATGTATTTAGCTCTATATTGAAATGATCATCTCTCTTCATGTTGTGACCTCCTGATCCAGTTTTCCCTTCTACTTCTCCCTCTTTTTAAAACTTATTTGCCATTCTCTTGATAGTTCTTGAATGGACTCTGAAAATAGAAGCCATGTTGAATGTTGGTACCATTACTGAAGACCTGAATAATCTTTTTCTTCTCACCATTGCTCAGTTGGGAAGACATAGTGGAGCTGACACAAAATGATTTTAGCCTATTCTGTTTCTAGCTGAGTAACTCAAAGTTTTTTTAGGTGATTCTTACAACAAATGGTGTCAAGATGGCTAAACGTCTTAGCTAAAAACCTAGAAAAAGAAACTCAATTAGTTTAGTGTTTTTGTTTTTTAGATATTAAACATTTTGTAAGATGGACAATTACCCTATTCTGTTACACGATTTGGACAATTTTGCTGTTACACACGGTATATATCTGTGCGTGTGTATTCCGCCATCTTATGCTCATTAGCAAGTGGAATAGTCCATGATGAGAGCTAAGAATTGGGGATATCAAAATCAAGCAGGTACAGATATTTAACTCCCTATTTGTCTTTACTGCACATTCACTCGTTCAAGTTTACTTGAAAGACATTTTTGCTCAGCTACGTATCTGAATTGTTTAAAAAACGTAGTCTCTACTCAATTACCGGTATCCGTTAAAAATAACGTTTGAAGTAGCTTCCCTCTGCCTTTTCTACAAATATTTTCATGGCAACTTTTCTGATAAGCTTATTTCTCTTTAGTGCTTCGACTGCATGAATTTTAATGTGCTACTAGATTGGCAATTAGGTCTCACTGTTTTACTGTTGAACAAGCTAGATGCAACCACCATTCCTACTCACTTCTACTAAGAGTTTTTTTCTCGCTCTTTTCACCTATAGAACTCCTTTCCAATTTCTTGCTTCCCTGTTAACTACAATATTTAAACATTGAAACCTGTTCCTTTTTTGTCCGTTCTTCAATCAGCCTTAATGAAGTCTTCTCATTCTCTTTCCCTTTCATTACCTGTAACCCATCTCCGCTCTAATGGCATTATCGCTTTGCTTGAAAAGATTAATTAATATATATATATATATATATATATATATATATATAACTAAATAGCTGCAAAAATAATGACGTAATAATGTCGTTTTTTGACGTTAAAAAAGACGTCAAAAAACGACATTATTACGTCATTATTTTTGCACCAACCTAATAAATGCAACCGCCATTTTTACACTAATAATTTATTTTCTTGCACCTCCTACCCGTAGAACACCCTACCAATTTCTTGCTTTCCAGATAACTAAATCTTTAAGCATCTAAATAAAACGTTGATTACCATCTTCTGTCTTCTTGAACCCTGTTCCTATTTTTTAATAGGAACAGGGGTTCCTTTCTTTAATTATCCTCAATAAAATCTTCTTCTTCGTTCGGTTAGCAAGGTCGATTTTATTGTGTTCAAGCTATTAGGTTGGTGCAAAAATAATATCGTTTTTTGACGTATTTTTAACGTCAAAAAACGATATTATTTTTGCACCAACCTAATACAATCTTCCATGAAAAAACAGTAAAATCTACCTTGCTAACCGAACTCTCCTCTGTGGCGAAACCGGTAAAAGCACGTCAGGCTATATGACGGTTCCATATAGGATACAGGTTGGATTTCTGTCAGAGGACGCATATTTTCTATGACAATTTCTCGGACATTCAGGCCGGTAAATGTCGTTAATACTGTTCATTATAAACAGAGCATTTACTTAAATATTTGTATCTGTAAAAAAAGAATGTATAAACATAAAATGTTTTGAAATAATTGTCGGACTTTGTCCATTTCATATTATATTTATATAAAGATAAAGATATATAGATATAGATAGATAGTGAATAAATTTGGGTGGGGGGTTTAGTGTAAGGATCGTTATATATTATTAATATTAATAGAAATCTTATAAGTATAAGCTACTATACTCGCTCGGAAAATCTTCAGTGTGTTGATTTGCAAATAATCAGACCAATACCAAAGGGTAAAAAAGGAATAAAAAAAAAGAACTAAGAACATGTACGTTAGCCGAAAATAATCGTCCAGCATACACGTTCAGGGCCCAAAGAAAAAAACCCCAATGCGAGTACGCAAAATAACAGCCTTCCCTAACGATCCGCTTATGTGAAACCTTGATAGGTTTGTCTGGCTCTCTAGGTTTAATTATATATATTATAATATTTTTTAAAAATAAAAATATTATAAAAAAATATTATAATATAAGCTCTACTTCTGTATGGAGCACTGTCTTCTTAAAAATAAAAACTAAGGAACTCCGGATTATTTACCTGACGTGTTCCTTCCTTTTTTCTGCATACTTGCGCATATATATATATATATATATATATATATATATATATATATATATAGTGAAGAAATTTGGGCGGGGATTTAGTTTAATCATATATAGTAATATATATGCATGTATATATGGGATGTGAAAATAATTATAACGATCCTCGCAAGAAAAACAAGAACAAATGCAACACCATGTAACCAGTGTCTCGTCGTGGAAACAGTTATGTATATTTTTTTACAAAAACTTGGAGTCGGTTTTGAAACTTTATAAAAAGCAAGAATTTCAAAGGTCGATTTTCAGGATTAATACCAACTGAAAGTCTGGTGTCTTGTTTTATTTTTTTTAACAATAATGTTCATTCTATCCAAGCCACTTGAAGTAGAGGATTACAGAGGCAAAGTTTATGGGGATATGTAGGTGAGATAACAGTTAAGTCTAGATTTGAACAGGTTAAGATTACAGTGATCGGGAGAAGCATCAACAAAACATCGGGAAGAAGCTGCTCAAATGGACTTACATCTCCCCAATGGAATACGAACGGAATGATGGTGAGTGGCTACAATGAGCGCGGCATGGTGGGTCTTAGGAGTGAAGGTAAAAACTGTTGGGACGAAGGAATATTGTTTGCCTGAACACTTTCCATAGAAATAGCTTGAGAGCTGCGAGAGGCGTGCAAAGTTTTGTCTGGCCTTGAGTCATACACGGTTGAACTTAGTCGATATCGGCATGACGTTATTCACCAAGTGCTTCTCCTGAGATTGGGAGTCACAAACATAATCTAACAGACAACCAGCCGCCTGTGTTGAAGCGCTGATAATTATCGCCACTATCATGACTGAAGTAGACTCTGGAATGGGACAGAGGTCGTATCGTTCAACATAGCGATCAAGTTCAAACTCCGTTTCCCCCCGCCACTTGACAGTGTTTGGTTGAAATTATCTTTTTACGGACTTTCGACACACGTCTTCAAGAATTATAGACTTATCACAAATTTGGTTTGGTTTGTTTTACGGCATATCAACCTTAGATGGCATCTTTAATGCCGACAAGATTTTTTATTGCTGGTAATATTTGTTTTCTAAAATGTATTGCTAGTAATATTTTTTTCTTCAAAAATGTATTGTTGGTATTAAAACCTATTTTTACATGTTTTGACCCCAGTTTGGGGGTTAACTATTTGTCCATAGCTGAGACCCTAACAGGTGCTACCAACAAGGGTCAGGGTGGACCTGGGGACAACAGCAATTAAGAGGTGGTTCCACGCTCCTCAAAACCGCCTGATCAGAGGCCTTTCTGTTGGATGTATTTTATCGTCTTACCCAGGACACGGATGTTCAAAAGAGCGGAGAGGACTGTGAAGCGGACTATAGGCGCACCTATCTACTCCTGACCGCCAATGTACTGAATACTGAAGGGACACGGCATATCAAATAATAATAAGAAAATTATGAACTTTTGCAATTTTAGGTAAGGGTTTGCCATTAAGATGCAAGCGACTACTGGAAGTGAAAGAGAAAGAGAATAATTTAGAAGGAGCCTGGCAACCAATCCTAAACAGGAAGCAAGAAATAAACCCCTACTCTTGTTCAAAAGACCAAGCAGTAGTGTGAACCAGACGGTAGGCGAACATATCTATTCCTATTGAGAAAAATGAATAAATAAATAGCAAATAAAATTTCAAAGTTTGATCGGTGTATATCGAAGTATTGATCGAAGTATAGAGTTGAAGTAGAATTTAGATGGAACCGGAAACTCAATCCTAAACAGAAAACAAGAGATAAACCCCTACTCCTTTTGAAAAGACTAGGGAGGAGTGTGAGCCGGACGATAGGCGAACCTGTCTATTCCTATTGAGAAAAAAAATAGCAAATAAAATTTCAGAGTTTGATTGGTGACGTTAGAAGTATAGAGTTGAAGTAGAATTTAGAAGGAACCGGAAACTCAATCCTAAACAGGAAACAAGGGATAAACCCCTACTCCTGTTGAAAAGACTAGGGAGGTCTGTGAGCCGGACGATAGGCCAACCTGTCTATTCCTATTGAGAAAAAAAAATAGCAAATAAAATTTCAGAGTTTGATTGGTAACGTTAGAAGTATAGAGTTGAAGTAGAATTTAGAAGGAACCGGAAACTCAATCCTAAACAGGAAACAAGGGATAAACCTCTACTCCTGTTCAAAAGAGAGGAGAGAACTGTGAACCGGACTATTTGACGCACCAGTCTACTCCTAACCACCCACTTACTGAATACTGAAGGGACACCCATCCTGGGTATGACGATAAACTACATCTTCGACAAATTTGGTTGGAACTAGTATCAACTTTTGAAAACAAATTCAACAAATTTATTTTTATTTTCCCCTTCATACGCCTGTCATCTCATATTTCAAGGATGATCAGCAAATTTTCTTTGGTTAGTAATGGTACCCAGGTGCACGTCTTTCACGAATTTTTCTTCTGTTTGTCGTGTTCCTTCAGGATGTACACGATCAAGTCTCTCCACGACTTCCTATCCTTTCTAGCTTTATTTCTAAGCAAGGTTACTCAAGATTTCCCTATTACATTTTTGCTTTCAATATGCCCTGTGTGTGTTAAATTCAGCAAACCCTCTTTTCTCATTGTGTACTCCCGAATTTTCAATTGTCTCTTTCTGATTCTAAGTACAGATGACCTTTTTTATTTTCATTTTCATTGAAACTTGTTGTCAGTATGGTAGGTAATACTTTGTTGAATACATTCTCATATTGTTACATGACATTCTGGAACACTAGAATTCAAGTTTTATTAAAATATACTTGATTTGTATAAGTGACGTCATGGGTAAAAGGTTTTAACAAAATTTATCTGCACCGGAAAAAGAATGCATCACCTATTTTATGCGCATTAGTATTGTTTTTAAACGCATATCTAATATTTTATGCACACTGAAATACCGTCTTCTGTGGTGAAAGTTACTTCATTTACAGCAAGTTGTTTCTTTTTTATAAACAGTTTCAAGTATTTTGTGTCTTTCCTTATAGCGAGTATTTTTTTTATTATCTAGGAATACTAGTTCTATTTTGACAGTTGTATTTTCGTTATTTGTGATGCGATGATAATTATGTTCAGGAATTGTATTGTTTCTGGCAAGTTGCAACCTACGAGGGACAGTAGTATATGTGTAACCAATGTAAGGTTTTAACGGCGTTTTTTGTTATTGATACTGGAGTTGTGAAGGTCATGGGAATACCTAAATCATACACACATGCACGCGCTTTTTACCCCCCCCCATATATATATATATATATATATATATATATATATATATATATACAAATGTAAAAGAACGAAGAATAAAATTGCAACGTTCAAAATATTAATTTAAAAACAGGGCTCAATACAAGAGTAGAGCAATAAATATTTATCATACACTGTAACATTAGAACATTTAAGTAACCACTACAAAATTGTACATTTTGTTTCAACGTTTAATAAAACGTCTTCTCAGGTAGTTAACAACGATGGGACGTCTTGTTAAATGTCGAAACAAAATGTACAATTTTGTTGTGGTTAATTACATGTTCTAATGTAACAGTGTATAATGTATATGTATATATATGCATATATATATGTGTGTGCGTGTGTGTACAAATCTGCATTAAAATATAAAAAGAGGCTTGCTGTTTCGAAACATTAAAATTGCTGAATAGAAAGTAGTCAATGTAAGAAACCATATAAAAATAGAAATCACCCTATAATTTAATATTTTTAGAAAATATAAGTAAAAAAAATATAAGCAAAAAAAAAAAAAAAAGAAAAAAAGCCCTGCAGCTTGCGTAGAATACCAGCGTGTAAAACCCTGTCAAACTCCTTTGAGATATCTAGGGCCACAGCTCGAGCTTCGTCGTTATTATTAAGAGCTTGATATATTAAGAGATGGCCGTTATCATATCAGTAGTAGACCTGGCGAAACTCAAACATTATTGTTTGTTCGAGAGGGGGTCGTATAAATATGTGTTTCCTTGTTGGCTTTTTTTTTAACTGCGTGGTGTGTATGTGAGTGTTACCGAAAATCCTCTATACTTTAAGAGCTGCTTCATGATCTTTTTTGGCATCGTCGAAGATTGTTCCATTGGAAGAATTGTCAGAAAACCTGCGGTTAATTGATTGTAGAATCTGCCTCATTATTGATGGTAGTTAGTTGGAAGATGTGTGTATGTAAAGTGATTTGTCGTTGTTTTTTTTGTTTTGTTTGGGTGTCAGATTTGGAAAGAGTCGGATTAGACTACTAAGGTACGACAGCTCAGAAAATTCACTCCGATTGTTCTGATTTAAAAGAACACCCGAATATGTTGGTGAGGGCCTCAAATTAAACACGAAGGTATAAATCAAGTGCCTTGAGGAGGTAATGCTGTGCTGGGTCAAGAGGGTGGTTTCTGGAAAACTCTATACCTGGCTCCATACCACAGAAGCAGAAGAACCCAGTCATGGCTGTCAGACAATTTCACATCACTCTTAATATCTGGCCACCTATCTCCCCAGACGGCCACCCTCTTGATTATTATGTGTGGGGCACAGTTGAGCGAGAGACCAACAAAACCTCCTTGTAACACCAAAGATGAACTGAAGGTGAGGATTATGGCAGTATTCACCAAGGAGATCGTCCAGAAGAATTGCAGATGATTCCAAATTCCCCTGTAGATCGTGGTTGAAGCCAATGGTGATTTTATTAAATAAATTTACTCTTTCGTATTTCAAGATATTTTTGTGCAATTTTGGTAAATATATCTGTTAAAATGAGAAGTCAATTTTATTTTTATTCTTGCATAATTTAGACGACAATTTATCAATCGCATCATGCATATATATATATATATATATATATATATATATATATACATACATATATATATGCATGACGTACATACACACACACATATATATATATGATGTATATATATATATATATATATATATATATATATATATATATATATATATATATATATATATGATATGCATAATATATATATGTGTGTGTGTCTAAATTATTTTCACATAGAATGTATTTGCAATGGAACAAAATTTTTCTAAACAATATTCGTTTAAAAAAATATTTCTTGCATATTAGGCGCTTACTTTTTATCAGACTTTGAATCCTGGCGCTTTTTGTCTTCCATATGTTTTGACCACCTGATGAAAATTCATGAATGATCTCATATTTAAAAAACATTGATAAAGCAATGACATCTTTGCTTTTGTATATAAACACGTGCAACAAAATAAATCCTTCATTACCTTGATAAATCCTTCAGTGGACGAAACGCGTCGATTAAGAATAGTTTTTCCACTTTTCCTTTTATCCACACTCACACACACATACACGCACACACACACGCACACACAAACACACATATATATATATATATACGCACACACACACACACGCACACACACACACACACACATATATATATATACGCACACACACGCACACAAACACACAGAAACACACACACACACACATATATATACGCACACACACACACACACACGCACACAAACACACAGAAACACACACACACACACACATATATATATATATATATTATACGCAACATATTCACTTTGTCTGTTATATTCATCATTGTACCCACCCGGCTTTCTTTGGGTATTTATCGTACTCAGTAAACCTCTTTTGAATGGAACACCCTATTCGATTCACGGAGTTAAATTGTATTATGCATATCATGCATGGCACCAAACACGTTCAGAAAACTGTCAGCTGTACACAACCACTTTCTAAGATCAATTGGTTACAAAGGGCTTTAAGGGTGAAGCCTGATGGTCAAAGATCATCCGTCTTTGAACATTGTGAACTCGTGCTACAGAATCACAAAGAACTGTACCAATTAACAGAAGCAACGCCACTTCAGGACTACCAACAGCAGCAACAACTAAAATGGATAGCACAAGTAACTAAAATAATGACATAATCAAGATGTTGACCTCCCACCCTACTCCAAATAAAAGGTTAGGAAGGAACCCCCATAAATACGAGAAAGAGCAATAACCTCTACTGGACTTATTTTCCTGAAAAATTGTTTTTTAAGAGAAAGATTTTATAAATTTCAACCGGAAGCAGTATTAGCTGCTCAGCCAAATCTTTCCTTGTAGGGAAACAAGTTAATAGGCTAGGATTTTCCTGTCTGGCAGAATACAAAGATTTCATAACAGATTAAAAAAAAAAGAAATCAGCTTTTGTTCTGGGGTGAAGAGTCTGGATATGACCTTTAACTAAAATCGGCTTAGTAACTACAAGAGAAAAGCTACAACAAAAATATGTTGAAATCAAAGACTGCTCCAAAGTTTCAGTTTTTTTTTTACCTTTATAAAAATGGAGGATGAAGAATTAAGATAGTAAACATTTGAGATACCACAGCGTATGGATTGGTTATAACAAATTTAGTACAAGAGAAAAGGAAACTGAACAGAGAAGAGGCTGTGCCAGAGATGGTTTTGCCTAACACTGTAAAAACGAAAACATCAACCTGAAAACTGGAATCATGTACTAAAATAGTTTCATCAGATCAAGACTTTCATATGGATGTCAAGCATGGCACCAAACCCATTCAGAAAATTTATACTCTCAGCTGTATACAACCACTTTCTCAGATCAATAGTTACAAAATGCTTTGAGAGTGAAGCCTGATGGTCTTGTCAAAGATCATCCTTCTTTGAACATTATAGACTGGTTTTACAGAATTACAAAGAACTGTGCTCAGACCACACCACTTGAGGACTACCAACAGCAGCAACAGCAAAAATGGATAGCACATGTAACTAAAATAATGACAATCCAGATGTTAATAATCAAGAGCAATAACAGCTACTGGACTTAAAGAACCTATTTTTCTGAAAAATTTTTTGTTGCTTTTCTTTGGCATTTTGTGGGGTTTGTTTATGGGTCTTTTTTATTCTTTAAACCTTTCCAAAACAGAAACTATGTTCTGAAATTGGAAGAAAAGCAGGAATGGCATATACCTTGAGTATATCATAAAAATTCAAGATGTGGAATTAGTAAATACTAAACACTTTGAATATATCGGCGTATAGATCAGTTATAGCAAATTTAGTATAGAAGAAAAGGAAATTGAACATGGAATGCGCTAAGCCAGAGGTAGTTTCGCCCAATACCGCACGTTGCTGCAAAACCAAAATATCAACCTGAAAACTCATGTCATGTTGTTGAATAGCCTTGTCATATTGAGACTTTCATATGGATGCAATACACGGTGCCAAACCCGTTCAGAAATATTTAAACTGTCAGCTGTATACAACCGCTAAGATCAATAGTTACAAAATGCTTTGAGAGTGAAGCCTGATGGTCTTGTCAAAGATCATCCTTCTTTGAACATTATAGACTGGTGCTACAGAATCACAAAGAACTGTACTCAGTAACAGAGACCACATCTCTTGAGGACTGCCAACAGCAGCAACAACTAAAATAGATAGCACATATAAATCGAAGAGAAAATAATGACCTAATCAACGTCCCTTACCATTCCAAATAGGCTTACAGTCACATCACGTTGAAACACCGATTTCCGTACGATCACCGAAGTTAAGCAATGCCGAGACTAATCAGTGCCTAGATGGGTCATCGCTTGGGAATATCAAGTGCTGTAAACTTGGATATGCGGGTGGTGTAATGGATAACGGTTCAGAATTTTAATCGAAGATCAGTGTTCCAATTTCAGTTGGGTTCGTTTAAAAAGTTGTTTTGATAGAAAGATTTTATAAATTTCAAACGAAAGCGGTACTGGCAGCTTGGTCAATGAATGCCAAATGTTTCCTTGAAAGGAAAGACGTTCAAAGTATGGCGCCTCATAAGTGAAACTATTTTTTGTGACATGACAAATTTTGATTTTTGGAGGTAACCCCTCGTATCATAGTGTCTTTACTGTAAGTCACTCAACTTTTTCGCTGAAAAACACTATTTCATGATGAAAAAAGGCCTCAAACTTAATAAAAACAAAGTTTTATCGTCAAAATGTTTATGTTATTATTAAGAGGAAAGATCAAAATATTTCTTGATTATGTTTTGAAATTTTTAATCTTTTCTAGCACCTTTCGAAATTTTGGTTAACAATCTTGTTTTCTTTACGTCAGCGGTTGACTTAATAGCTACAATTGTTGTTTTTTCGCTTCTTTCCGGTGAAAAACACATTGATTTTAAAATTCTTGCAAAAATGAAATAATTATCGGATTTTAATGACGCTTTCAGGACATATTTATAAATAAATGAAATTAGTTTTGAAATTGGTAAATCTTGGTAAAAAATATTTTTACATGTGTTACCACCAACTTGCTTAATGTCATGAAATTTTGAGAAATTAATTTTTTAAAGTGAAATTTTTTTAATTAGTTAAAAGCAGGCTCCTTGAAGAATGTAAATCATCAATTTTCTTTTGTAAAACAGTTAACATCGTAAATCTGCTCTGAATTGTAAATTAAAAAATGCAATAAAACTATGACAATATTTAAATAGAAAGGCTTTTAATTGCTTTTCTAGAGAAGATTATTTACGACATTATTGTTGTAAGATGAAAGATTTTCGATGAATAATTAATGTTTACAAGAATTGTTTTCATTTTTTTTAAATTTAATTAATTTATAATATTGTAAAAATCGTTTAAAATTCTGCATTAATTCAAGGGTTTAGATAATATTGTTATTAAGTGTAAACTGCATTTACGAATCAAAAATTGAAAAATTCACAACAGTCGTTTTTACGCAATTTTTTTTTTTTTTTTAAATAAATTATTTTAGTGTACAAACGTTCTCATTTTGTAACTATGGTAATCCATACATGACATTATCCTTAAAATGTGATTTAAGAGTTGTCTGGCATTTCTTTCACTTTGATTATTCAGTTGTTTCATCGTTTACATCTTTGTAAATCATCCCTTCAAAATTTTAAAATAAGTTTTACTTCTTTAAATACTGTTTAGAGAATTCGGTTAAAATAATAAAACTTTAAACAATTATGTAATTAATAATAAATTTTAAAGTGTTATAAAAAAATAATAGAATAGCCATTATGATAACAATTAATAATAAAGAATAAAATGAAAAAAATATATTGAAAAATATATTGAAAAATATATTGAAAAATATAAATGATGAATAAATAAAAAACCATAACATTTCATAAATTATTGTGTTACCTCTATCATACTATTTCATTTCAGTTATTAAATTTTAAAATTAATCTAAGAAAAATTTATATTATTTTAAATTTTATTATTTCATGATAAAGCATCTTCAAACGTAACTAAAAGTCAATAGCATATTAAATAATTGGTGAAAATATGTTCATTTGCAAAACTTACTAGAAACCAAAGAAAAAATATTCATTCACTTACGTTTCATAAATTTATATCAATTCTGCTCACTAGATGTCCACACCTCGTAGCTCTTCGATAACGTGAATAAAATCATAAGAAAAACAGGACCCGTCTTTAAGAAATGCTTGCATACTATTGTTTTATTCAATAAGTAATATTTGTTTCAAATCAGATTAAATTAACTTTAAATTAGCCATTTTTACTCAAATAACGCGTTATAAATATATACTTTATTTTTGGAAAATTTTTAAAAACGATAATTAAATTTTATTTTAAAATTTGTCAAAATGTAAACAATGGCTGCCAGTAAAGAGATCTTTTTTTAAATCGAGCAAATATTTGACATTCCAGCGTATATAATTTCTATTTGAGTATTTTAACTGCTGGAAATAATCAATTTAATCCTTTATCTTTCAATTAAAGCTAAAAAGAAATCTTCAAGAATACGTTTCCATTTTTAAAAATTCATTTTAAACCTTATGTATCGAAAATCTTAGTGAAAAAGTGGAAATATCTACACGGCCTTGAAACGGATTTAAAAAAAGAAAAGAAAATTCCGTTAGAAACAAAGAAAAGAATACTAAACTGTTTTGTAATATCAACCCTTCTATATAGAAGTGAATACTGGACAATCTTCTCACAGATGAAGATGAAACTTGAGGTGATAGAAACTTGAGGTTCTACAGAAGGATGCTGACAATATCCTGGGCTGAAGACATGAGCAACGATTAAGTTTTAGAGAAAATGGAAACAAAAAGTACACTCATACTTAGCACCGGAAAGAGGCAGTTGAAATTTCTAGGGCACATATTGAGGAAAGAGAGCACGGAAAATTTGACGCTCACAGGACATATTGAAAGCAAATTGGGCAGAAGAAAACAGCGCATGGCCTACCTAACTTGCTTGTACAGATCGTTAGCAGAAAAGTGATAAGGAAAGATAGCAAAGAGGTACATATTAAAGAGTTTTAAAGGACAGGGGATTTTAGTGAAGGGACACGGTACGAAGAAGAAGAAGAAGAAGAAGAAGAAGAAGAAGAAGAAGAAGAAGAAGAAGAAGAAGAGGAGGTGGAGGAGGAGGGGGAGATTGAGAAGAAGAAGAAGAAGAAGAAGAAAAAGAAGAATAAGGAGGAGGAGGTGGAGAAGGAGAAGAAGAAGAAGAAGAAGAAGAAGAAGAAGAAGAAGAAGAAGAAGAAGAAGAAGGAGGAGGAGGAGGTGGAGGAGGAGGGGAGATTGAGAAGAAGAAGAAGAAGAAGAATGAGGAGGAGAAGAAGAAGAAGAAGAAGAAGAAGAAGAAGAAGAAGAAGAAGAAGAAGAAGAAGATTCTTAACGTACATTTCCTGCTTTTACTTGTTGGTACTGATGACTAAAGCAAGTTAAAATAGCTAAAAATTTGGAATCGCTTGGCTGTGAAGCCATATTTCGAAGAATCAATTAGGAACAAGATTCTGTACCAAAAATATGATGTCATAGCCTGGAATGCTCATCAGAAACATTTCCAACATGGAGAATTATGGCACAGGGCCGGGAGTGGGGGATAAAAATGGTGGGGCTGGTTTTCATTAACTATCCTAGTCCTAGTCGATTAGATTCACAACCCATTCATTCATTACAATTTGCTCATTCACTAAAAGAACTTATCCATCACGTCTCGATCCCAGCATTACACAGAAGTACCGGATATTTACAGGGAGACGTACAAATCACCCTAAAAATCTGATGACAGTCCAAAATGTCCTTTTTTTTTCACTTTTTGGGTTTTTTTTATCAAAAATATATAAAAAATTCATGATTTATGAAATGATAGGGAGGGAGAAAACCCAGAAAACAAACTAAAATGTAACAAAAAAATAAAATCAAAGCAAATGTTATTAGGACCCGTCCACCCCTCAAAAATAAGAAGAAGGACCTCTGTACTCTGCCGCTAAACAGAATCAAGCAGCACTCACTAACGAAATATCATATCCTTGTTTGAAACAAGGATATGATATAATCTCGTGAGCTAATCAGAGACAATGTTTGTTCACAAGGGTATGACGTCATAGCTAGTGACAGTTTCATAGGCAGAGTTCACTGACCCACAAAGTCGAATTAAATCTGTTAAATATTTTTGAGCGACATAAACTGTGAAAGTGAAAGAAAGAGAAAACTCTGACAGAGAGTGAGAGAGGGAGTGAGGTCAGGCAGAGAAGAGTTCGCGCATATTCAATCTGTTCGTGTTAAGTATATATATATATATATATATATATATATATATATATATATATATATATATTAGGTTGGTGCAAAAATAATGACGTAATAATGTCGTTTTTTGACGTATTTTTTAACGTCAAAAACGACATTATTACGTCATTATTTTTGCACCAACCTAATATATATATATATATATATATATATATATATATATATATATATATATATATATATATATATATGAAGAAAATATACGGAAAAAACAAACAAAAATCCTTATATGCAGTTTTAATGTTAATAATTGCATATAAGGATTTTTGTTTGTTTTTTCCGTATATTTTCTTCCTACTGTCGGATCTATATCCATATATTTGCTTACATATATATATATATATATATATATATATATATATATATATATATATATATATATATATATATATCCAGGAGTTGGAATTTGCGATATGATAGGACGGAGAGGATAGTTAGGTTTATGTGTTTTTATAGTGCCGTATATGTAACCAGGTCTATAATCACCAACAATTTTAGTGAAAAACCCGACAATGAAATCATGGCTTCACTTGATGTTGAAAACTTATTTACCAATGTTCCTGTTAGTGAAACTATTGACATAGTTATACAGATTTAAAAAAAAAACATCAACCTACCTGAGATTCGTTGATGATATTCTTGATCACATAAAGTTTAAAAAACTTAACAAGAACCCGACCAACCAACTAAAATCAAAGCTTAATAAACTTATTAATACTAATAATGCTGAACAGAACTCTTTAAAACTCCCTAAAATTGTTGGTGATTATAGACCTGGTTACATATACGGCACTATAAAAACACATAAACCTAACTATCCTCTCCGTCCTATCATATTGCAAATTCCAACTCCTGTATATCATCTAAAAAAATACATTAACCAACTCATTACTCCTTACCTTCCTAGTAAATATAGTGTTAAGTCAACATTAGAAGTAATCCAAATCCTAAAAAGTGAAAAACCCGACAATGAAATCATGGCTTCACTTGACGTTGAAAACTATATATATATATATATATATATATATATATATATATATATATATATATATGTTTATTACAATAATAGTTATATTTAGTCCCGAAACTATTTACTTAAAAAATTAAAGATTTAAGTTAATAACAAAATTTTTTCAGACATCGAATTTTCTATCAAACATTGTAAGCTATCTTTTACATAATTTTGTTAAAACAAGATTATAACAACTCCATCTCTCTTCCCCCCTCCTATCTCTCTCTTTACCATAAGACTCACTTGTATACATTTTCTACATTTCATTTCCGTTTTGTTAACCATCTAAATAGGTCATGGTTCTGTCACTCCTCCTACTCCAATATAAAACATACTTAAGAGAGATATAAAATTAACCCCTCCCTATACTTTATATTGTCTGTTTAACGACCACTCTCAACCCCCTCTATTAAATTACAAAAATTATACTACCCACCAATTTCTAATCCCATTTTTCCTCTCAATTCGTTGTTGGTAGTTTTACCTGATGATCCTGAATCCTTAAAAAAGGATGTAGGTGAAATAAATTATCGTAATGGTACCTTAAAGTGGTTTGTTTTTCATTACATATATATATATATATATATATATATATATATATATATTTAAAAATGGAAGATTTACGCGTAATCTTTCAAAAGCTTCACCGATTCTCAAAATTAGGGACAAAAACGTGTCCCACATCTGTTAACACCGGACACTACTTTCAGCATCAAAAGGCGGGGACAATCCTGCGTTTTGCGGAACGTTTAGCAATACTAGTCAAAGCCTCACGAACCAATCAGAAGCCAAGCAGTGATTTAAAAACGGGCATTTTTGTTCACAAGTATACATAGATAAAGAAATAGATTATCAGAATAAATTTTATCAGTTTTCCGATATCGTTGTCATCGTAAAACAAAATAGGTCAAAATACTCACGTACAACGCAAATTCCAGCATAGATAAACACTTACTTCGATCCCGGCTTCATCCACTTTCTCGCCGCTGTAACGTAGCTTCTCTGTGCCTTTTCTACAAATATTTTCATGGTAATTGTTTTGATGAGATTTCGTCTTTGTTACCTCAACTTCATAAATTTATGTGTAATACTAGATTGTCAGTTAGGTCTCATCATTTTATTACTGGTATTGCTAAATGTAACCGTGAAATCTTTTCTATTAGAATAGAACTCATGGTTACATTTATCAATTTAGTTTCTTTTCTACAGTTTTCAGCCTGTGGAACCAGGACCGCTGCAAGGGTCTCGTACCCTACCAACCGAATATATATACAGACCCCGCTGAATCTACATTATGAAACCCCCAATACCGTCTTGCACTCTACAACATCTTAATTGCCATAAGATAGTCTAAATATTTATAAAAAATACAAATTTTATTGTAACCTAATTATGTACAATAATGGATCATATGCAATATAGGTGAACAATTCAACATTATGAATGCCAAATAGCTTTGGTTGGCAGCCAGTCTAGAAGAAGGATAACTATGAATCAAAAACCAGTTGAGTGTGTGGCTATCAAATCCAGGGCCAGTGCAAGGGTCTCGTGCCCTGCCCAATTTATAATATAATCTATGATATTTTCTCCCTATCACTTTACTACACCTTTTTTTTATAAGGTACTATTCATATATTAAAATACAAATTTTATTGTAACCTAATTATTAGGTTGGTGCAAAAATAATGACGTTTTTTGACCGATTTTTTTAAACGTCAAAAACCGTCATTATTTTTGCACCAACCTAATATGTAGAATAATGGATCATATGCAATATACGTGAATAATTCAACTGGAAAAATCGCAAAAAAATGCAATGTATCTAAAATACAAATTAGAGACATGTCATAATAGATCCTTCCATATTAAATAAATCAACAATGTTTTGCGGAAATTTTTAATATCAACGTCAGATTTCTCTTGTTAAAAAAATTGAATAATTTTAAAACGTTCAGCATTATGAATACTGAAAAGTGGATTCTATATAGTTTTCTTTTTTTTTTAAATATAGCGTGAGCAAAACAGATTCATGGATTTGGACGAAAAAAAAATGACCCCAGAAGGACGTCAAAATCGGCGAAAATCTTTGATCCTTTAATAGTCAGTTGTGCTTTGTTTAATTTGTAACGTATATAAATGTAGGTTGATAAAAAAAAGTAAATGTTTATAAGATAGCGAGGGTCAAAAAGTACTACCCGGGTCCCGCAATCAAGAGTAGTACGCACCGGCCCTGCGTGGAACTCTTTTCCAGCTTCTTGTTTTTCTGTCAACTACAACCTATAAAATTTTAAATGCGACGCCATCTTCTGTCTCGATGAATATTGTTCTCTTTATTGTCTTTTATCCCTAGTCTTGCGTCTTAGTGGTTTCATAGCCTTGCTTGTGGGTGAAATGATTAAATCAAAACTCTATTTACACAAATGTCTACGACGCATTTATTTATATATATTTATATATACATACCAGGATTCACTACATATGCGAAATGAGTTGAATCTCTGGACTCTTGAGACCACTAACTTAATAATTTCATCCTTCTGTAAATAAATTATGCATTGTAAAAAATATTATGTTCATATTAACTCTCCTTTTGGTTGTCGGTCGGTCAGCCAGCCGGTCAACGCGTTGTGGTCAGCCATCCGACGTGCGCTGAGTTTGCGAAAGAAAACACAATTAACAACGTTCGAAAACTAAATTGAACCGACTCCACGGGCCGAATGTCCACCATGCGGTCCTTTGTCGAGATTGGTCGCGTTGGTTGGCTTGGCGTGCCACGCCTTCTCGGGCGGGCAAAGTTCGAAAACTAAGTGAAATCGACTCGATCCTCGTGCATCGAAATTGTCAGAGGTGCCAGTCGACGCGCGGTGGTCGGACGGTCGGCCAGCTAACCGGGAGGTGTTAAAATTTACAATCTATTTCTTGGCCGAGTTATCAATTACTTGGAAGTCATTTTCGTTTGTGGGTGTTAAAATTTACAAGCCATTTCTTGCCCCAGCTAACAACTGACTAACGGTCATTTTCAAGATCAGTTGTCAGTTTTATTTTGTCGCGCCTATCGGACTTAAGACAGAAGTAAATAGCTAGTTGGGAACTGTTGACATCAGGAAGGACATTGATGAAGATAAGGAACAGCGTAGGTTCAAAGATAGAGCCCTAGGGACTCCTGCCTTCATGTGAAATGATCTAGAAACGTAACCGTTCAACAAGACCGTAATTACCTGGTTTATTAAGAATGATTAGGTTAAGTCAAATATCCGGCCAGAGATACCATAGCCATTGAGCTTGTGCAAAAGGTCAAAATGCCCCGTATAAACGCCTTCGAGACGTCCTGGGTATGACGTTAAGCTACATCCGCGTCCTGGGTATGACGTTAAACTACATCCGCGTCCTGGGTATGACGTCAAATTACATCCGCGTCCTGGGTATGGCGATAAACTACATCTGCGTTCTGGGTACGGCGATAAACTACATCCAACTGCAAGGCCTCAGATAATGTTTTCGGAAAAATAATGTTGCCAGCTATACGTTTTTGAAACAATAATGTTGCCAGCTATACGTTTTTGAAACAATAATGTTGCAAGCTATACGTTTTTGAAACAATAATGTGGCCAGCTATACTTTTTTTGAAACAATGTTGCCAGCTATACTTTTTTGAA
This sequence comes from Acanthosepion lycidas, assembly GCA_963932145.1. Taxonomy (NCBI): domain Eukaryota; kingdom Metazoa; phylum Mollusca; class Cephalopoda; order Sepiida; family Sepiidae; genus Acanthosepion; species Acanthosepion lycidas. Next base: position 4,405,387 of record OZ010603.1, read on the forward strand.
ACCACAATGTTGCCAGCTATGCGTTTTTGAAACCATAATGTTGCCAGCTATTCGTTTTTTGTAAAAAATAATGTTGCCAGCTGTACGTTTTTGAAACCATAATGTTGCCAGCTATACATTTTTGAAACAATAATGTTGCCAGCTATCCGTTTTTGGAACAATAATGTTGCCAGCTTTGCGTTTTTGAAACAATAATGTTGCCAGCTGTACGTTTTTGAAACAATAATGTTGTCAGCTATAAGTTTTTGAAACAATAGTGTTGCCAGCTATAAGTTTTTGAAACAATACTGTTGCCAGCTATACGTTTTTTTTTTTAACCATAATGTTGCCAGCTATACGTTTTTGAAACCATAATGTTGCCAGCTATACGTTTTTGACTTTTAAAGTCCCTCAAAATCATTTTCAGCATAAAGTGACCACTAAGTTTGAGATGCCGTTAAACAAAACAATTAATCAATCAATCAAGAACATGAAGAAATTATTTGCAAAAACTGAACCAAAAATTATATTAGATTTTCTAAAAAGAATTGGTCTCTTACCAAAGATGTAGACTGATGTGTAAACAACATATCCTACCTTTTACCATTTTGCAAATAAAATGCCCTTATCAAATGGAAATTCTTGACTTAAACAAAAATACCTAGGATTATTTTGCAGTGTACAAGCAAATGAGCTCTATCTTGCTAAAAATGTTCCATACAAAATAGGCATTTAAAATTCATATATTTGGTTAATATATATAAACTGGATTTGGCATTAAATAACCCACAGTGGTTGATATGCCATAAAATCCAAACAAACAAACGTCTTCGAGATATCTAAAGGCATTACCTGAGCCTCACCGTTCTTCTTTAAAGCCTGATAGACAAATTCAGTAACAACCGTTTCACCACGACGTGGTGTAATGGTTAGCGAGCCTGTCTTGCTAGATCAATTACTACTGTGCAGTGAGTTCGATCCTCACTGGATGCCCCATACTTTCGGTTTTACGCTACATCTAAGAAAAAAAATAAGCGGTGTAATGGTTAGCAAGCTTGTCTCGCTAGATCAATTACGACTGAGTAGTGAGTTAGATCATCACTAGGTGCCCCATACCTTCGGCCTTGTGCCACATCTAACCCGGGCTTAGAAAATCATTAGAGCACGTAGTGGTGGCGTAATGGTTAGAAAGCTTGTGTCGCTAGATCAATTACGACTGAGTAGTGAGTTTGATTCTCACCTGGTGCCCCATACTTTCGGCCTTGTGCCACATCTAAGCTACGTCTGGAAAAATCAAAATAACCGTTTCACCTCGGCGGCTGACCTTAGAGAAAGGAAAGTCATATTGTTTATCTGAAAGAATATTATGAGAAATTAGATGCTGGACCAATAAGAGTTGGAGCCTGTAGTACTTTCCCCTCCCCCCCAAAAAAAATGGTAAAAGACTAATAGGACAATAATTCTAGGGAACAGAAGGTCTACAAGAGTTCTTAAAGACAGGAACTGCAGAAAAGGATTTCCAACACGCTGGATGAATTCAACACGTGGAGGATTTTAATGCATATGTTTATAATAAAGAACAATAACACTTAGAAAAGAAGAAAAAGATAAATTTATATATATATATATATGTTGTGAATAAATTTATGTATTCACTGAACTCATTTTCTGTCAGTTTGCAAACTGATAGTTCACAGTCGAATATTTGTAACATGGTTAGTGCCTTAATATTCAAGTTATATGCAAAGTCTTATTGAAATTTACCTGACCCTTAAGTATGAGTGTACAACTATGTGTAATGTAGATATCAGTACGGCTTGTGTTATCATAAATCAAGAACGAGAAGGAAAACTATTGAATCGTACATAAAAAGAGATAATTTGTATGTCAACCTCTAAATCTAATTCCAAAACGAGGCTGAATACACCTTTGAATTAATTAATTACAAAGAAGTAAATGTTGTTTTCTATCGCGAATAAAGCCTACTAATTCAACTGGTCACTTACTTAGCACTGACAACGTCACCTGATAAAGTTGTACGTGTTAATTGATAGATCTTGAAGTTGCATATAAATCAAGGAAGACATTTTCATACATTTATCGTCCACCCGTTTGAAGACTTCATTGCAACTCAGAATCTTATGACAAACAGATTGAGATTAAGAGATTAAGAATAGAGTTTCTGATTTGTTTGTCGGACTTTTGGTTTATATATATATATATATATATATATATATATATATATATATATATATATATATATATATATATATATTGACTTGCTTTCACAGCAGCTATATATTCTTCATCACTTGGTTCTTCGAAGATGATCTCCTGAAAGAGGAAGATACAATCTCAATCTGTTCCTTCCTTCCGTTCATATCTATCTATCTATCTATCTATCTATCTATCTATCTATCTATCTATCTATCTATCTATCTATCTCAGCTTGTTCATATCTATCTATCTATCTATCTATCTATCTATCTATCTATCTATCTATCTATCTCAGCTTGTTCATATCTATCTATCTATCTATCTATCTATCTATCTATCTATCTCAGCTTGTTCATATCTATCTATCTATCTATCTATCTATCTATCTATCTATCTATCTCAGCTTGTTCATATCTATCTATCTATCTATCTATCTATCTATCTATCTATCTATCTCAGCTTGTTCATATCTATCTATCTATCTATCTATCTATCTATCTATCTATCTATCTCAGCTAGTTCATATCTATCTATCTATCTATCTATCTATCTATCTATCTATCTAACTCAGCTTGTTCATATCTATCTATCTATCTATCTATCTATCTATCTATCTATCTATCTATTACAAAGCGTGGCCACATAAATCAATAATAAATGAGGGAAAATTTGAACTCGGCTTGTCTTTTCTCACCCTTCCATCCTCATGCACTTAATCTTGTACTAACCGCCATTGTCATCTTCTTCGACTGCTGAAAAATGCTTCGATGATAGAATTTTTTCTCTCATGAAAGCTAGATTTAAAACTTCGTCGAAAACCTTTTTTCACCAAAACTTGTAAACTTTTAGTCAAATGGTATTGAAGAAACACCTCATAAGTGGCCACATGTCATTGCAAGCAATATTTTTTATACTAATGTTCACCCAATACAAGACCCAAGAGCCACACAAGGTAGAGGGTTATTATGTGGTGTTGCATGAGCGGAAGAAAATGAGGCTATACAGGAAAAGATAACGGTTGACTTGAAGAGAATTTCTGGAGTTTAGCGGAATTTAACATTGACATTTAACGCTTATTTCTGAGGTAAAAAGTAAACATTACGTAGGTTCTCTCAGAGCCAATCAGAATGGCACTCAAGAGAGTATAAAAAGACGCAATAAGCCTCTTTTGATTTTATAATAAACCTTTTTGTTTTCTAATATATCATTGTAATAGTTACACAAAAATATATATTATTAATTCCTAATGATTATAGTAGCTATCACCACTCATTCGCTAAAACATTAGCATACCATGATAAAAACAATGTCAGAAACTTAATAAAACCAAAGTTTTATCTTCAAAATCTTTGTTATTATTAAAAGGATTTTTTGATTATTAAATTATATTTTTGATCCTTTTTAGAACGTTCGAAATTTTGGTTAAAAATCTTTTTTTTTTTATTTTGCGTTAGCGAATTTGGGGGAGGGGTCAAATATTAGTCACTGGAAACTGACATTATTTAAAATTCATTTTAAACTTTAGGTATCGCGTTTCCGTGGAGGTACCTAGTCTAAGATGCATTTAAAAAAATTAAAATTCTTTCTTGAAGCTTGTATTTTATTTTTAAGTTCAAGCTAATATATTAAATTTAATATTTCCAATAAGCAAAATACTTTGCTGCATTTAAAACTAAATAAAATTGACTGGAAGAGATTTTTTTAAATTGCTGAAAATTGTTTAAAATAATTTAACTGATCGAATTTAAAACACATTACTTCTTTTTAGTTTCAAATATCGGAGAAATGCATTTTTTTTTAACACAGATGTAGGTGTTTATTTAAGGTGTTGACTGCTTGACAGACAACCGGATGTTTATCTAATGTTTTCTACGGGGAACATATCTGTAAAATTTACTTGAGGAATATAATGTGAGCCCCTTTTTTATAACTTTTTTTTTAACTACTCACTAATCTTAAAAATATAGGAAAATATATTATTAATTCCGAGAGATTATAATAACTACCGCCACTGATTCTCTAAAAAAATAAATACCATGATGAAAACAATGCCCCAAACTTAATAAAAACAAAGTTTTATCGTTAAAATCTTCATATCATTGTTAAGAGGAAAGACATATTTTTTTATTATTTAATTATATTTTTTAATCCTTTTTAGAATGTTAGAAATTTTGGTTAAAATTTTCTTTTTCTTGCGTCAGTAGGGCGAGAAACATTGACGTTTTTTTCCGGTAAAAAATACATTGATTTGGAAATTCTTGCAAAAATCAAATAATTGTCGGATTTTAATGAACCTTTCAAGAATGAATTAAATTATTTTAGAAATTTTCTTTTTCTCTTTTAGAAATTAGAATTTTTACAAGAATTTAAATCATCATTTCTCTTTTGTAAAACAGGACTGCCAATTGCCAAAAATCTGCTTTGAATCGTAAAATACTAAAAAAAGAAAAGAAAAAAATGCAATAAAACTAAGGAAAACTTTTAATTGCTTTTATGAATAAAATATATTATGGACGCTACTATCTAAAGAAAATCTTTTCGATATATAATTAATTTTTACAAGAATGAAGTTTTCATTTTTTTTTTAAATTTTAATTATAATATTTTATAAAGTTTTAAATCTTATAATTTTCTATATTAATTTCACCCTTTTAAATGGTATTATGTACGATTCATCGATCCTCAATATTAAAAAAAAATCGAATTTTTGTCTGTGTGTATGTGTGTGCGTGTAAACGTGCCAATTTTTTTAAATACGGACGTCCATATACAACATTATCAGAGAATAAACGCGATAACTATAGTAAAATTTAAACCCAAAGTAACTAAATTTCAATAAAACATTAGATTGCAGAGAATATTTTCCCAAATTTTTAAGGGTAGTTAAAAATTATATAAAAATCACTCACGTTATATTCCTCATGTATTTTTTTTTACAGATATATTCTCCGTAGAAAAAATTTTGAATAATTTCCGCCTGTCAGTCAACCTGTTAATACCTTAAATAAAAAACTACCTCCGTGTTTAAAATGTATTTCTGCTATATTTTAAAGTAAAAGTTTTTTTTTCAAATCAGATTAATTAAACTTTAAATTAGCTAACATTCCTAAAATAAAGAGAATTACATTGTGATGACTGCTAAATATTTATATCTATTCGATCGTGTTAGCTCGTACATTCATGAGTCTCTCACGCTAACCATCAGGATCCCGCATCAAGGTCGAACGATCATTAGGGTGGCATTCTGTATTATAACGTATCTGGTCAATGTAGGTGATTACTGAGCCACAAGACCGGCTAGGTGTCCAGAGCAGTAGATCACTCGCAAGTTCTCGACAGCAGTGTCCTGCAAAGCGCATTCTAAGTTCGCGTAGAGATTGTAGAGCTCCGATTTAGTTAGATGTTATCGTCAAGAAATTTGAAATATAGCTCTCAGCATCCGAGCGTAGGTTCCATCAAACTTAGAAGGTAGGATTTTAGTTAATGCCCACACAGTGACACCATGCATTAAAACCGCCTCTACAGTGGCTCGAAAGAATCTTTGTTTGAGGTTGTCTCGTAGATCATGACATCCATTTTATTCAAGGCACGCTAGGCTTTAGCTATGCGAATTTTCACATCCTTTTCAGTAGAATTTATTCCCCCGAGACAGTTTGTATTGAACCTTGCTGTATGAAGTTTATGAATTCAGTTTTAGATGTATTGGCATAGCGTCCAACATCGTTGGTAGCATTTTCTAGATGATGTAGGAGAACTGTGGCAATGATAATGATGTCTGTAGTGATAGCTAGGTCATCTGCATAATCAATACCGGTCAACGTTTTTGCAGGATATCGACTTGAGAGTCTTGATGATGAAGTAAAACCCAAATGATGATGTTCGTCGAGGAAAGTTCTCAATCCGTAGTCAAGTGTGATAAAAAAGAGAAGATGTGCAAAAATGTCATCCTGAAGGACCTCTGCTTTGATGTCGAAGAAGCTAGTGTCTTCGTCCGGGGATCTAACCAAAGATTTGGTATTTTTTGTATAGCATCATTATGGCGGCTACTCATCCGCTAGAAAGATATTGTCTATATTTCGGAGATGAGGTATTATGTACACTATTTACATTATTTGGACTATTGTCCTCATCTTTGTCGACATATTTATTACAACGTTTCGGCCTTTCAGTATCTGTCTATATTTCTGAGATGAGGTATTATGTACATTATTTACATTATTCGGACTATTGTCCTCATCTTTGTCACCATATTTATTCCAACGTTTTGGCCCTTCAGTATCTGTCTATATTTTTGAGATGAGGTATTATGTACACTATTTACATTATTTGGACTATTGCCCTCATCTTTGTCGCCATATTTACTACAACGTTTCGGCCGTTGTACTTCTTCAGGTGGATGGAATGTCGAACTGAACCCTTTATTTCGCTCACTGGGGTAGACTCTTCTAGTTCCACGTGACATGTTTAATGGATGTCAGTTATCTCCTGTTAATTCCCCTCTGAAAGTTTTCCACTGCCTTAACCGGGTATTGAACTCACATGGCACAGTGGATAAAGGCGTTAGTTAGATCCGGTAACAGGACCCAAAGAGTGTGAGTTCAATACCTGGTTAAATAGCGTAGAAAGATTTTCCCGATTTCCCCCCTGTGTACAAAACTCAGTAATCCGCCGTACAGTCAGGATTTGTCAAACGGTTGATTTATTTTTTCGAAAGACATTTTGATTTTTTCGCAGCAACTTTTCTACTCCCGGCTGTATTCTGTTTAGAAGAATTGAGTTGTAAATGTTTTATTGCGTTAGGGTTAAGTGTGATTCCATTGTCATATCTTTGACGATGCTAGATCTTTCTTTGAAAAAGGAAGTATGCAGACTTCTGTCTATCCATCACTTCTCCATTATATGTGGTGCTAGTGAGTTGGAGTAGATTATCATTGAAATCCATATTCCTCGAAACTTCCGGAGATATTTTATCAAGACCTGTTCCTTTCCTTTCTTTTTTTTTTTTTTAAGCCGTTTCAAGTTTTGCATCAAGAGGATGTTTGTTAAATAATTTGCTCAATCTCAATATCTAAAATATCAGCTACATTTCTCAAAAGATTTTTAAACTGGTTCTGCCATTTACGTCGAAAATTCCTTTCGACTCTAAGAATAGCTAGAAGCAGGCCCGGTACCGTAAGTGTTGCGAAACACTGCCTATCTCGCGGCCCAAATACAAACAGGGATCAGTTAAATATGTGAGAAGAGAGCTCACGAAACGACTTTGTTCTCAGAAGTCCCTCTCACAAAGGAAAAGTCGAGAAGGGGGGGAAGGCAAGCCTTCAGGTAACAAAGTGGTAGAGCTGCATATTTCACCCCCCTTCTGGTAAAACGATTACAAAAACCAAAGCACGGAGTCGCCTCGCACGGTAAATACTCCGCCTCCTACGTCTGACCGCAACCCACACACGCGCGGGTAATTTCACTTATTTTTTTTCACATTTATTCACTCTGACTATTGGCCTTTAACTTAGATTTGTTTGTTGATTTTTTTGATCTCGTTGACAGTTTTCCAAGCAAAAGCAGATTGTTTTTTTTTTGTAACAGCCGATTTTTTTTCCTGGATGTATTCATCTTATTGATCTTCATATGATTTCTTTATTTGGGCAAACTCCTCATTCAAGTCTCTTGTAGAGATCTAAGAGATGGATTTGAATTTCCTATCGTGGCATTTTCTTTCACGGCCCTTTGTGATTCAAATGCTATTTGATTCCCATCGAATGTCTTGCTGATGTTTACGTTTTAAAGGTATTACATCTGCTGTAGCCTTTAGAAGTAACACAATTATTGTAGGTTGTATTAGGAGATACATCTGCTCGTAGTGTCTCAAATTTATTCCTGATAGCAATAGTGTACTGGTATTTGAGATGACTGTTTGTGGTTAAAACCATGGTGGGAAGGCAGATTGTTTTTTCTTATTGGTTCGAAGGTTAAGTCGGATGGCGGAAGAGACAATTTAATATCTGAAGACAATTCTTCAAATGTGTTGAAGACTTGAGAATTCATAACCCTGTTCTTCCATTTCTTGTTTACTAGGATGTGATCCAGTGGGTCATTGTGCCATTGGCGTGGGTGAATGTTCATTGTTTAGAGCTCTTCTGAAATTAGTGGTTAGGCATACAAGATTAATTTCCTGTATAAAGATTTCGAAAAAGATCCCATTTCTGTTAGAGGACACATGATATGCACATCTGAGCATTCATATCCCCATCAATAATGAGGACATTATAGTTTGGGACTAGTTTGACAAGAGAAGAGAGGTACTGATACAAATGTGTCATCTTTTCTTCGTCGGTAGAGTTTGTTGGTGAATAGCAGATGATGATGGTCATTATAGGGTGGCCGATGATGAGTCTGGGTTCAATTTATTCAATGTTCATGTTTCCTTTATGGGACAGTTTTATTATGCCAACGGACACTCGTTGTCACTTTTGCAATGCTCATTGTAGTAGAAACTTTGTAATCGCAGATACAACTATAGTAACGAGGTGAACAATACTAGTGTCAGATGCCTTCGAATATCACTCGCAGTTAATAGTACTTTCTCGATAATACTAGCACGGAAAATAACCAGAGAATAGCAATCCGTATCGTGATCAGAATAGAGAAATACTATAGTGCACAGCATAGAGAATAGCGAGCCGTATAGTAATAGAGGATAGAATAGAAATGGAGATCCGTATAGTAATATAGGATAGAATAGAAATGGTGATCCGTATAGAAATAGAGGATAGAATAGAAATGGTGATCCGTATAGTAATAGAGGATAGAATAGAAATGGAGATCCGTATAGTAATAGAGGATGGAATAGAAATGGAGATCCGTATAGTAATAGAGATAGAAAAGAAATGGAGATCCGTATAGTAACAGAGGATAGAATAGAAATGGATATCCGTATAGTAATAGAGATAGAAAACAAATGGAGATCCGTATAGTAATAGAGGATAGAATAGAAATGGAGATCCGTATAGTAATAGAAGATGGAATAGAAATGGAGATCCGTATAGTAATAGAGGATAGAATAGAAATGGAAATCCGTATAGTAATAGAGGATAGAATAGAAATGAAAATCCGTAGATTAATAGAGGATAGTGTAGAAATGGTGATCCGTATAGTAATAGAGGATAGAATAGAAATGGAGATCCGTATAGTAATAGAGGATAGAATAGAAATGGAGATCCGTATAGTAATAGAGGATGGAATAGAAATGGAGATCCGTATAGTAATAGAGGATAGAATAGAAATGGTGATCCGTATAGTAATAGAGGATAGTGTAGAAATGGTGATCCGTATATTAATAGTGTGGAGAGTAGAAAGAGTGACCGATTAGACGCCACGCTAATTCACATATACATATTTCCTTGACCATCACGTGGTCTACTTATTCAAAATGGGATCGCTTGATTTTGCTCTCTGGCAATCCTTGTTCAAACTACGGTGTCGGCAGTGACACTTTATTCCTATATAACATACAGTGAACTAAGTAGCATGCCAACACCGCCAGTTGTAGAACCTGTTGCGTTTTTTTTAAGCCGAGACTGTGATGAAGACCCAGTCTTTCCCAACACAGTGATGTTTGACCTTGACACCAGTATGAATATAGCATTATTCCTGAATACAGATGACATTGCTATTCAGTTTAATGGCAGATGAGACAAGTTGATGCAGCTGGAGTTAAGTGTGGGAACGTTGAAGGCTGAAATTAATGCAGTTTTTTGTTTTTTTTTTGTCTGAAAGAAGTTTTGTTTGGTGACCCCGTAGCTGAGGTTTCAAACAGTGTGCCGAGATCGGGACAACAGTGGTACACGCCCCTTTGTGACCCGCATGACGGGTAAAGGGAAATCGGTTTTTGGCACTCATGATACTCCTGATTATCTTTCAGTGGCTTAGTACTCATCTACGATTCGCCATTTATATATAGAGAGAAGCAGTGTCGGTTTTACTGATAGTTTTCCCGGTCTATGTTCACTGACTTGCGTATTATTACGCTTCGAGAAGGTCGTATAAAACCAAATACCTAGTTTATCATGTAATTCTTTCTACGCATTGACTGTCATCCTGCATTCATATAGCAGTTGATTTAAACGGTTTACTCTTAGTTTCATTCGTCCTGGGTAAGACGATAAACTACATCCGCGTCCTGGGTAAGACGATAAATTACATCCAACAGCAAGCCTCTTATCAGAAGGTTTTGAGGAGCGTGGAACCAACTCTTAATTGCTGATGTTCCCAGGTCCACCCTGACCCAGTTTGGTAGAACCTGTTGGGGTCCCAACTATGGGCATGGTAGTTAACACCGAAACTGATGTAAAAAGCATTATGAACGTGTAAAATAGGTTTTACTACCAGAAATACTTTGTAAAAATTATTACCAGAAAGAAATTTTTGAAACAAAAAAACAAACTATTACCAGCAATATGTTTTTGAAAAAAATATTACCAGCAATACATTTTTTTAAATAATATTACCAGCTACACATTTTTGAGGAAAAAAATATTAACAGAAATAGATTTTTGACAAAGCATAAATATTACCAGGAAAAAAGTTGTCGGCATTAAATGACCAATTGAAGTTGATATGCCGTAAACCAAACCAAACCAAACCAAACCTAGTTTCATTAGAGGTTTCGTTCTCAAGGATGGACCACCTTCAATATGGCTAAGGAATTCTATCTACTCCGGGCAGTGACACGTTGTATTGAACTACAGGTCACCGCTTGTGGGGAGCATGAATCGAACAAGAACGATGTTGTGTTGTGACTTAGTATAAGTCCGTCTATTCCTTATTAGTTTAAAGTTTACACTTACCACACAGGGATTGTATGTAGGCAACTGGCTTGTTAAAAATGTACACGTCGACGTGTTTAATAAAAGAGATAAGTTTTCAAATTCCCTTTGTTAATGTTTCATTCATCTCCGGAGCCCAAAAACATTTCGACACCCGACGAGGAGAAGACGGCTGAGAGAGAAGAACGCAGCTTTGTTGTGGAATCGACCCCGTCAACCAAAAGACCACCCCAGAACTAAGGTGATATACAACATTTTGTTTATTTCGTGCAGTGGCCAAGTCCTCTCCAGAAGAGAGGGAGTATGCAACATATGAACTCAGTAGGGTACTTCGAAAGAGAACGAGGGAAGAAAACATTTGAGAAGCGCTGCTTCGGAAAAAAGCACTTGTTGGAAGAGTTGATTGATTGGGAAAGACATTTCTAAATCTCAGTGCTACTAAACTCTGACCCTCGTTACCTGCGATTTTAGGGAGTCATTATATTGTCCTATTTCCACCTGCAGCAGATTACGAATTCACGTGATTTTTTTTCTTCCTTTATTTTTCTTTTCCATCGTTGTACAGGAGTCAGCTGAAAAGTTCCCAGGCCGAACAAGATATAAATGTAAGTAGACACACTAGCTGGGAGACTAAAAGACATGCAAGTGTACCAGAAAACAACAGCTGGTCCATCAGCTGTTGTATTCTGGTACACATGCATATCTTTTCAGTCGTTGTTTTTTTTCCAGCCGATCAATCTCCGCTAATGATCCAGACTGGTGAGGGATGGGTATTTTTTAATTTAAATTTTTTTTTATAGAGACACCATTATACGTACACCGGCCTTAATAAGTAACCCTCTGTCTTCAGTGGATCATAAAGCTTTATTTATTACAACGTTTCGGTCGTTGTACACTCCGACCTTCTTCAAGTGGTAGGAATGTCGAACTGAACCCTTTATTTCGCTCACTGGGGTACACTGTTCTAGTTCCACGTGCCATGTTTAATGGATGTCAATTATCAGTTATCTCCTGTTAATTCCCCTCTCCAAGTTCTCCATTGCCTTAACCGAGGACACATGGCATAGTGGATAAAGGCGTTGGTTAAATCCAGTGACAGGACCCAAAGAGTGTGAGTTCAATACCCGGTTAAAGTAGTGGAGAACTTGGAGAGGGGAATTAACAGGAGATAACTGATAACTGACATCCATTATGCGCTAACTGTAACTAAGGTCCGCTCAGAATAGTTGCTGTATAAATCACAGACGAGCTCAGTGCTGATTAAACACTAATATATCTGAACAAGCGTCTGCGACAGGGATTGGCGAGCTCCATTAAGATTGGGTTGTAGCTTGGAAACGCAGGCCTGGCCATTACTTTAGGTGGGCATTTATCATATATGGATATGGAGTGCAAAAAAACATACCATGACTAAATCTGCCATTTTTAACCATCCATACATCAACTATTCCATGAGGTTCTCGTAAATTTAGACGAGGTTTTATCTCATATTGACAGGGAACGCTAAAAAATAGTTAATTTCTATGAGATACTCGTAACCTTAAGCTGAATTTCATCATATAAAGGTAAAGAAAGCTAAGAACATAGCGTGACATGTTTTGTACGTTATCAAAAACCGGACACTGGCTTTTGTTTGTCCACGTTTTCCTATTTATCAGTCATTTCAACAAAGCATATAGAGATGCACATATAATGAGTTTATAATTTAGCTCAGTGCTTCAATTACTGTTGCCTCGTACCATACTAACCTAAATAAAGATCTTAATAAGCGTCTCGTTGTAGTGTAATAGTTAAGAAGCTGGTTACAATGACCATTACTGCTGACGAGTAAGTTTCATGTTCATTAGGCGCTCCATACTAATGACTAAGCTAGACACAGCGGCTTCCTATGACCCATTAAAGTGTCAGGGTGCCATGCTGAGTAAATTTCCATTATGGTATCTCTGAGCATATTCTAACGAAGTTTATATCTTATGTTGACTTCACATTGATTATCTTGGGAAAGGCTTGAATCAATTCTCCCTGTGCTTTGTCACATTGGAAAGTATCTTGACAAAACACTGCATACTTCGACGGTTAACGAAAGGAAAAGTAGGTGAGTAAAAACATGGGAAAACACGCTACCATAAATGCTTTGTTCGAGCAATCAGTAGCTGCAAAAAGCTGTTACTTCGAAAGAAATGTGGGTAACCTAGTGGCTAGCGACACGGGGATAGGACTCTTCAAAATAACGGGGAAGCTGGTGCCGTAGCCCTAGACATCTCCAAAGCGTTTAATAGGGTTTGGCATGCCGGCCTTCCTCGCAAGCTCCAGGGTTATGGTATTACGGATCCATTGTTTGATCTAATACAACCATTCCTGTCAAACCGTGAATTGAAGGTCGTTCTCAACGGATTCTCCCCCAGTTCCTATCCCACGAACGCAGGTGTTCCTCAAGGTTCCATCCTGAACCCCGCTCTATTCCTTATCTACATAAATGACCTTCCTGACGCCATAAATTCCCAAGTTGGCATCTACGCGGATGACACCACAATTTACTCCTGCCTCAAAAACAAATCTAGTGTCACTGACAAAACTAACCTGGCCGTGCATCTCGAAAAGGACCTCCAATCGATTGTGAACTGGGGCAGGAATTGACTGGTCAACTTTAATGCCTCAAAAACAAAACTGCTTTCTATTAATCACCACAGAGATCCTTCCCTACCCTCCATTAGAATGTCTGACTCTCAACTCTTGTTCCAAATCTTCTGTAACCCTTTGCGTTCTAGTGGCTTCCCGCCTTGCTTGGGGTGAAACGTCTAAATATATATATATATATATATATATATATATATATATATATATATATATATATACATATATATATATATATATTCACATATAAAAAATAATGCTTATGTTTGCCTTGCTGTTTGTTTAAAACAAAATTGTTAATGCTCGACCTACGACGTTTATATATATAGGAGGCACGGTGGTGTAATGGATATATATATATATATATATATATATATATATATATATATATATATATATATATATATATATATATATATAAGGAAACTAGAGACTAATAATAATATACCCAGCAAGAAAGCTCTCTGTTTACCTAGAGAAGTCTTGCGGGGTCTGATATCCAAGGGCTCTAGAACCTTAAAATGATATGATATTATGATGATATGAATCAGTCTCCTCGCGGAAAAAAAAACTTCCCAACAAATTATGAGAGTCCTATTCCGTTTCGAATTTTGTCATTTCTTGTGCTAATTGCCGAACGTTTTCATTAGTAAACTCTATAGAATCCTTTCCACCCATGGATTAGGGTAGTAGCACTGAAATCCGTTACGGCAACAGCAAATGAGTAACCTTGGTCTGTTGGTAGGTTTCGCAAACCAAGTCGTAATATTGGCAAGTCATCTAACCAGTTTTGCTTTCCTACCATTATGGCAGTTTTAATTGTTCTGTGTTGTCTTTCAATTACTCCATTGGATTGTGGTTCTAAATCTGTGAAATCCTATCAGTTTTGATAATTCACGTAAAAGATCACTTTCAAACTGGATTCTTCTGTTGGTGACGAAATACAGGGGAACTCCAAATCGAGATATCCACACATTTAGAAATGACATGTCCACTTTTGTAGCCGTAGTGTCTTGCGTGGGTGTAGCTTCATCCTATCGTGTAGCTCTGTCTATGCATGTTAGGATGCACCTTAATGGTGATTTGTATATTCTGTTATGTTTTATGGTTGATGGTAATGCCCTAAAATATCGATATGGACGGTTTCAAATCGTATCGAGCGTAGCAAGAAAGTAACTACTGCTGTAATTTGTGTGGTGAGTAACCTTACTTTGTTGGCAAATGAGGCACTCTTTGGACCATGAGTTTATGTTTCTATCCATGTCAGGCCAAAAGTAGCAAGATTTGATTAGTTTTACTAGATTCAAAGAGACCAAACTCTTTTACCACTGCTGCGTTCTCTATATCTTCTTCTTTAATAGGTATTTGATGGTAGGTTTGTAGAAGATCTATTTTTGAAAATATATTTTTCTTACCTAACTTGGCAAACAAAAAAACTGTTGATATTCGGTACTGGGTATCTGTTGGGTTTGTCAACACGTTTAAATTCCTGTAGTATACGCAGGCGCTCCACTCTCCAGGTGTGGATTTTGGAGCCATGTGAAGGGGCGATAAACAGGGAGAGTTTGACTGCCTTATTATTCTCGCTTGGAGTAGCGTCGTAAATTCCTCCTTATCAGCTTTGAGTTTTTCTTTAAACATTTGTCTCACTTTAGCAAAGGTAGGTGAACTATCACCTGTATCTATATTGTTTGACTTTTGACAACGTTGAGGTAGATGCCTTGATTTTTGGCGTCAGTAGTGTTGGCAGTTCTAGGAATACGGGACGTATAATTTCTGGGAGAATATCACTGTTATTGATTGATATTTGGTGTATAGGGTCCCTCAACGTGTTTACCTTGTTGGTAGTATTTGATATTTGGGTCTAGCAGTCCTCCATCTTTGCAGTTCACTAGCAGCCCATAGTGTCGTAGAAAGTCTGGGCCTAAAAGTGGGTTGACAGTGTCCGTCATTACTACAGTCCATCTATATGAGCGGGGAAGTCCTACAAAGCCTATATCAAAAGAGGTTTCTCAATAATATCGGATATATTGTCTGTTGCCTGAGGATAGGCAGACTGGTGTTGCGTTTGGGCAGAGTCCGTTGGCATATTTGCTGGGTAGTATTGTTACTGAAGCACCAGTATCAGCGTCATTTCCTAATCCGTATTTCAACTTCAAAAAGGGGCGAATCACGAGTCGCTATGGCAATCCGCCCTAAAAGTTTTTTCCGAACCGGATGCTTCATTCGGTATAGCTTCTCTAGCTGGTGACGTTGATCTGGAATTTGGTTGTATTTTACAGGTTGCTTTGTTTGGCTATTGGCACCAAGGTTTACATGCTTTGGATTTTCTTCCAAAATAGAGGTGTCCACGGCATACTTGGGTCTCTGATTTTCATAAAATAGAAGTACCCCAATATGCAGTATGTATTCAGTATTGGGTTTTGTAGTCCTTTGGGCTTGCCTTCTGTAGCGTTCAGATGTGGTGCTTCGAGCCATATCTGTTTTTATAAATGGCAAAAGTTTATAAACTAGCAAAGTACCAAGTTCATACAATGTCAAGTTCCTAGCAGCGGCTATGACTGATGTTATTGTAGAAGGCATAGCTTGTGTGAAGCGATGCCTGACAAAGTTTTCTCTCACTTCTACAGCTGTAGCCATTAATGCTCTCAGATAGAGAGAAGGCTTGCCTGTTATCTTCGTGTCATATATCAGTTTTTCAAAAGTTCCGACATTGTTTTTTTCATAACTACTGATGACAGCCTCTTTCAGTTCCTCATAATTATTTTTTTATTAAAATCGTCGCATGGATGTTCGTTACCAGTTTCCGAATGAGTTATTTTTTGTAGGCAGAACTGGGCCTTGGTAATAGTAAATCAGCCAGTAGAAGTTTCCATAAACGCTGGACTTTAATGCTGTGTCCATTTCATCCATCTGTAGCATGGTTGTCAATATCAAGTATTCTTTTTTCTTTACATACACACACACATATATATACTCTCGAATTCTACGTATGAGGGTCAATAGCACAGGATTCACACTTTTTGAAGGGCACTACGCAGGTTTTGAATTCAGTGTTGTCCTTCTCCTAGACCAGCTACCATCCAAGGCGAGATTATAGAACCCAGTCTGTCCGGCTATTTACCCATAACTGAAGAAGTGAATGTAATGGATTCGACTGGAATTCGAACTCGGCTCTCCGATTTCTCAATCGGAGCCGCTATCCATTACACCACCGTGCCTCCTATATATATAAACGTCGTAGGTCGAGCATTAACAATTTTGTTTTTAAACAAACAGCAAGGCAAACATAAGCATTATTTTTTATATATGAATATATATATATATATATATATATATATATATATATATATATATATATATATATATATATATATATATATATATATATATATATATATATAGACGTTTCACCCCAAGCAAGGCGGGAAGCCACTAGAACGCAAGGGGTTTACAGAAGATTTGGAACAAGAGTAGATAGGAGTGATAGAGGAAAGGATAAGGAGACGGGTAGTGGATAGATCAAGGCAACTGGAGATGTCGATTGACACTACATTTGAATAGTTGGAGATTATAGCTCCCAGGGAAAATGGAATAGGGAAGGGAGTTCCACAGGCGAGTGGTGCGAGATATGAAGCTATTGGAGTAGAGGAGACGGCTACATTTAATAGTTTCGACAGTGAAAGGGTGAGAGCGGGATGCCAGCCTCGTAGGGCGCTGAATTCATGAAGTCTGGGAACAAGCGAATGCAGCTCATCGGAGCAATTACCATGAAAGTATTTGTAAAAAAAAGACAGTGAGAGGTAACGGCGCTTCCGTGAGAGGGCGACTGTAGACGAGATGCCAGATCAGGACCAATTATATTGCATATCCGCCTCTGGATCTTATCAAGAACACCGAGGCAAACAGAAGGGGCACCAGACCATATATGGCAGCAATACTCCATGCAAGGGCGAATTGTTGATTTGTAGATCTGAAAGATCGATTCCTGGGAGAAAAATTTCCTGGCGCGGCACAGGGAGCCAACTTTCCTTGCGGTGGACGAAGCAGTTGACTCAATGTATTTGTTCCATCTCAGGTCAGCAGTCAACGTGAGACCGAGCAGCCGCAGAGAGTTGCTCTCGAGAAGTTGAGCGTCAGACATTCTAATGGAGGGCAGGGAAGGATCTCTGTGGTGATTAATAGAGAGCAATTTTGTTTTTGAGGCATTAAAGTTGACCAGTCAATTCCTGCCCCAGTTCACAATCGATTGGAGGTCCTTTTCGAGACGCACGGCCAGGTTAGTTTTGTCAGTGACACTAGATTTGTTTTTGAGGCAGGAGTAAATTGTGGTGTCATCCGCGTAGATGCCAACTTGGGAATTTATGGCGTCAGGAAGGTCATTTATGTAGATAAGGAATAGAGCGGGGTTCAGGATGGAACCTTGAGGAACACTTGCGTTCGTGGGATAGGAACTGGAGGAGAATCCGTTGAGAACGGCCTTCAATTCACGGTTTGACAGGAATGGTTGTATTAGATCAAACAATGGATCCGTAATACCCTAACCCTGGAGCTTGCGAGGAAGGCCGACATGCCATATATATATATATATTCTCCTCTTCATTGCCCCATTCGATCAATTTATCTACACGTTTTAATTCCCAGAAGCCGACTCATTTCTCACTTCACCCCACGCTTAAAGGAGTCTAATGGCTGTCTCTCCTTTTTGGATATCTTTGTTCATAAGATTCGTGATAAGTTCTTGACTTCTGTCTTTATGAAGGCTACTTTTTCGGGCCTCTATACGCGTTGACACTTTTTTTGTCCCCCAAAACGTAAGATTAATCTTATTTAAACACTTACCCATAGGACTTTCATGATTTGTTCGGAAGTTTTTCTTCGCGAGGAGACTGATTTTATTAAGATGACACTTTCCAAAAAGGAATATCCCTTAGATGTTTTGGATAGTGTTGTACTTAATGTTATCAATAATATTTATAAGGATAAACTGCATATAGTTAAAAAAAATGTCCTTTTTATTTGCGTCTACCTTTCATTGGTTCCGTGGGTGAGTATTTAACTAGGCGAATTTCAATCGGCAGGTATTATTTTTCTACAGCGAGGAATTGCTTGCTGGGTCTGAATATTATTAGTCGCTAGTTTCCTTAAATATCTTTTCTCTCTCCCTCATTGTCCCATTCGATAAATTTATTTACCCGTTTTTTAATTCCCAGAATAACCATGATAAGCTGGAACAACCGATACTTCTGGCTCTTCTATATACAGGTTCGAGTAATATTTATTACCCGACCTATTCTTTCTTCCATTAGAAAAGATGTCCTTTCCTAACATCATGCTAATTCTGTGATTTATAAATATGAATATAGTTGTGAGCTCGACTACATAGGGAGGACTTTCTAGCGTTTGGATTTTAGAATAAAACAACATTCGCCTCCCATAATTTTGAATCCGGGCTCTAGCAGTAGTCAACTGTTGAATACATCCGGGTCATCGATCGCTCAACATGTTATTAATGCAGAAGTTGTGATGCAGGCTTTAGTGCTGAACGTTTTTCAATTTTGTCCTTTGGTCACAATCATCATATCATCATATCATCATAAGGTTCTAGAGTCCCTGTTTATCAGATCCCACAAGCCTTCTCCCTGTAAATAGAGGAATTGCTTGCTGGCTCTGAATATTATTAGTCACTAGTTTCCTTAAATTGCTTTTCTCTCTCCCCATCATTGTCCCATTCGATAAATTTATTTACAGTTTTTTTTAATTCCCAGAATAAACTCTTGATAAGCTGAGACGAAACCGATTGTTTTTTAGTTTTATTAAATTATATCAAATATACCTTGTAATTTGGATAAGAAAGTACGCTTGTTCCTTGCTGTTTTGTACTACTACTACTACTACTATATATATATATATATATATATATATATATATATATATATATATATATATATATATATATAAAAGAATGTTTGGTTGAATAATCCGAACATATCTATTTTTATTTTAATCCTCTCGAATTTTCTGATCGACTTCTTAATGTTGATTTAAAATTTATTAAGGAAGGCGTAGTAGTTTTTTCTTTTCTTTCATTTTTCTTTTCCTAAGATATGGTGCATATATATATATATATATATATATATATATATATATATATATATATATATATATATATATATATGTATGTGTGTGTGTGTGTGTGTGTGTGTTTTAAATAATAAAAATTATTAAAAAATTTAAATTTTCAGGCACACAGGGTTGTATATTATTATTTTTGTTTTATTATTTCAATTAGGCTCCTCGGCTAGTATATATAGGCCTGACGATTGCGTCTAGCATGAAACTGCCTGTCGCCTCTGAGTGTTGACTTCAATGTTCACTTTTATATTTACATATGCTCTATCTCTGATACTGAGCACTTTATTCCACAAATATAGCACATAACTATATTTCTTCATATATATATATATATATATATATATATATATATATATATATATATAATTTTGATTGCACAACTCGGAGTTTCATACCTTCTACATTATATATATATATATAATTGATTGCACAACTCGGAGTTTCATACCTTCTACATTATATATATATATATATATATATATATATATATATATATATATATATATATATATGTCTGTGTGTGTGTCTGTGTTAAGTTTCGTATACGAAAATAAAGTTAACACTTTCGAGGTCATGTTGGTCATGTTGTAAGTATGAGTGACGTCAGAATACCTAAGGTCCTCATGTATAGCCAGCTTGATAGTGGACAAAAGACTGTTGGACGGCCGTGTCTCAGATATAAAGACAAAATCAAAGAGTAACCTTTCAGCTGCCAGTTTGCCGCATACTAATGTCCAGCGAGCTGCCCTGGATAGGAATAACTGGAGATATTTGTGCCAGAGTGGTATCAGAAATTTTGAAATCAATCGTATCGACCGACTAAGAGACGAAAGACAACAGCGAACGACAATAGCAAAAAGCAGTAAATATTCCTGTAGCTATGTCACGAGATCCTCGCTGTTGCACAGTATGTGGACTTGTATGCGCGTCACTAGCGGGACTGAAGTGTGACATGCTGCACAAACATAAAAAATGAATGAGGTTGTAGGATCTTCATAAGTCGAAATCGACGGGAGATTCCGTCATATTGTTAACGTTTCATATACGAAAACATAGTCAGCACACATGGACCTTTGAGCAGATGTAGGCTTATGAGAAGCTCTGAACAAGAAGATGTGCATTATTTAAAAGAGTAATTGAATCCTGCTTGGATGTGAAGCCCTCTGTAGCCGGGCGGTCTAAAGAACACTGGATCAAAGTTTCCCCTACAAAGAGGAACGCAGTTTTTCTTTATAAAGAGCATGCGCAGGCTAGTTGAAAAAGACAGTCTACTCAAACACGTGTATCGATATATATAAAAAAGAACGTTTAAAGCAATCTTCAGGCACATTTCTACCGCCGTAAGGTTGCCTCTCTGTGTCCTTTCTATAAATACTTTCATTGTAATTATTCGGAGGAGATCTTCGCTACGGTACCCTAGACTTTTTGAACTTAAGCGCAGCACTAGTCTGGCCGAGAGTTCTCATCAGTTTACATTTGATTTGGCGAGACGTAACCGTAAATTCTCTGCTAACACTTTCTTTTCTCGCACTTCTCGCTTGTGGAACCCCGTTTCGGCTCCATGCTTTCAAGCCAACTTTAATCTGCAAAATTAATGTTACCTATTGTCCTCATTATTACTGGTTTTATTTCTGCTCCTAATTCTTCCACACCCGGTAACATCTTGTATCTTAGTAGTTTTACTGTCTTGCATGGGGATATATATATATATATATATATATATATATATATATATATATATATATATATATGAATTGGGATCAAATAAGGATCGAAATCTGACAGAATGATAGGATAGGGGACAAATAAGAAACATTTATAAATCTATGTCTAATAAAGTAAATGTTGCCAACAGCACTTCTGACATCAAAAACAAAACATTCCTAACCTTTCCCTCCAGCAGTCTATCAACAAAATTTGAAAATAAATTAGTTATTCCCAACACTATTTTTTACCACAAACTCTAATGCAATCGGAGATATAGAAGAAAAATAGATCTACCACCACTGTAGATCTCGGGATTTATGAAATAAAAATCCTGCAATGTAGAAAAAGTTACATTGGCGAAACAGCTAGAAATCTAAAAGCCCGCATCTACAAACATGAGAGAGATCTACGTTGGGACAACCCTTTAAACGCGCTCGTAATACACAGGAATAAAAATGGCCATAATTTTGATTTTATAAATGCCACCCTAATAAAAAAAAAATAACGTAATTCTTTACACAGGAAATACTTCGTGGAGTTTTATAAATATTTTACCTTGTATAAAAATACGTCAAACACACTTTATAACATCACCAACTTTTACAAAATCCATACTTAAAGAATCTAAGATATATCTTCCTACTACTACTACAACCGGTGATACGTAACTTTTTGTCCTTCACACAAAACGTCCCCAAATCAACATGCAGACAACCACCAAACATAAATAAATATGCCTACTACACACGCACACACAAACACGAATATACATTATTGTTTGAATCCTGCATTGGCAGACTAGAATTAAGATACATTTATACAGATGAATTATATATACGACATTATTTGACAAGACAGATGCACGTTAACTCTGCTTAACTAATGAAAAATAATCAATACAAAAACTAAAAATGCCAAACAATAATTAGTTATCGTTGGACCGTTCGAAAAATGGTGACTAAAATCATTGCCTCGCGTGTCACGTGACAATTAGATTGATTGATTTGCTTTTTTTTACGGTTTCTCAACCTTTTGTACGTTGTGCAAAGCCAGAAAATATTTTCAGATTACAAGAATTTTTTGAAGATAATAATGATTTTTACTGATGTAAGTTCTACTAATTATCCCATAACTGGAGGACTACAGGTGAATTCATACCTTCCCCGAAGAGCCCTCTCTACTGAGATCCACTGATAGGCAGTTAAGGGTCACATGACCAGACAATCTCATTTGCAAACTAATTGGTGAGGAAGAAGTAAAGTTACCCCCCCCCAACCGTAGTTAGCAGAGCAATCTTCATTACATATTGTTTATTGCGGTTTTGTGTCAGACTAAAGGTGAATTCAATGAATACTCACACGCGTACACTTATTAAAATAAACACACAAACCTGTATGTAAACACATATTAATACATGCACCTACTTGCATAAACACACATCAAATGCAACAACTGTACATTTTCTGTCGTATGTATGTACGAGAAGACCGTAGTCTGAAGTAAGTATTGTTAATATAAACTGTCCACTCTAAGTGTTTAATTTCTCTTGATAAGAGAGGAAATTATGTTGAAAATAAGTAGTTTTTTTTGTGTGAAACAAAAGTTTTTCTAATCAACGACCCAAAATTTATTGATATACATTGTACCTACGTATGCACATATAAAAACACTCGCTGATACGCACACAGATTAAACTCTGAGATGTAGATTTAGTCATCAAATACAACATATGCGTAAATGACATTCCACATATGCACAAGCACAGACATATGATAACAATTATCATAACTCGAGAAGCGTGTCAGTAAATCATTAAAATAAAAGAAAAAAGAAATATATATATATATATAATTGCCTCGTTCAAAATCGTCTGCGTCAGTCAATTGGTGAAATCAACCGAACAGTTAGTTAGGCGATAGTTCTTTCCACTGAATAAGTTAAAAAAACAAACAAAAAAAATCAAAAGTAAACACATACGCTAAAAAAAAGAAGTAGTTTTTATTTTGTAGAGCAATTTTACGGATTAAAAACGGCTGGAAAAATGAAGTTTTATGTTCGAGTACGAAACGAATGGTTGGTGGTACCTTGCACGGGTTCTGAAAAAGTAAGATGGCTTGGCGAAGAGAGCTTACGAAGATTCAAGAACACAAAAAGTGGTTCTAAAGTGGAATCTGAAAAAATTGGAGAGATCAGGAAAGTCGCAAAATTGATACTGCTGGATCCAGACGACCAACTGAAAGATGTGTTGGATGATGGGGACTTCCTTAAAGCAGGTGAGAAATTGACCCATACCAGTTTGCATTTTCTTTATTTTATTTTTGTTCGATAATTATTTTTCTAGATTATGGAAAATTGATTTTTGACTCTGGATATTTTTCCAACAAGAGAAATCTTTTAAAAGACCAAAAAATTATTCCTTCAAGGTTTAGTTTAATATTTTCGATCAACTTTAACTATAAGCAAAGTTTAATATTTAGCACTCTGCATTATTTATTGATATTATTTCCTGTATATGGAATCCCATCAAAATATAGTGTTTTATATATTAGTTTTATATATCTGAAATTGCAGTAGCCTGGCTCTCAATTTCAGTCAAGATTGTTTTAGGCGTTGCCATAGAAGGATATGGATACACAAACAAGAAATTCAAATTTAACATTGGCAAGACTAACATTTTGCTTGGCGAAAATAGTCACCTATTGAGAGCTAAAGCTTAATATATCATTTATTTGTGTTTCTTTTTACTCTAAACGTTATTTTTCGTGGGTTCACGTGTTTGAGTTGCAATCCCTGTTTTTTGTTTTTTTTTTTTTTTTTTTTATTAAATAGTGAAATTAATAACAACCAGTCTAAATTGAGAAGTCCTACTATAAAGAAAAAAAAAGTGTGCCTCCGACAGGAATCGAACCTCGATCCCATTTTTCTTCTTTTTTTTTTCTTTTTTTTTTTTAAGCGTTTCACCCCAAGCAAGGCAGGAAGCCACGAGCACGCAAGGGGTTACAGAGGCTTTGGAGCAAGATCAAATAGGAGTGATAGAGGAAAGGATGAGGAGAAGGATAATGGATAGATCAAGGCAACTGGAGATGTCGATTGACGTTACATTTGAATAGTTGAGGATTAAAGCTATCAGGGAAACAGGAGTAGGGAAGGGAGTTCCACAGGCGAGGGGTGAGAGATATGAAGCTATTGGAGTAGAAGAGACGGCTACATTTAACAGTTTCGACAGTGAAAGGATGAGAGCGGGATGCCAGCCTCGTAGGGCGCTTGAATTCATGAAGTCTGGAAACCAGCGAATGCAGCACATTATGATGCAGGCTGTGCCAGCCCCTCTCTGCCCACGTCACGGTCGATAACCGTTTGCTTCTTTTATTTCGGGCCTTCTCATCTTCTAACCATAATTCCACATGATGACTTACAAAAACCGAAAAAGTTTTCTATCTTTTTTTTTTTTTTTTTGAGTCAAAGTGTATCTCTACCAGTCCGGCTACTTTTATAGCAATAAGCGATAATGTCAGATAAAAAATTCCTTTAAAAAAATGACATTTGTTTACGTTTCGGGTTCAAAACTGAATCAAGCAGATATCAACTCATAGAAGACCCAACGAGAAAAAAAAAATTAAATAAAACGTTCTTTCGTTAAATAGGGAATTCAAACCTCAACCTGTTAGGCTGATCTCCGTGAAGGAACTGTTTGAGGTACACTTTGACTCAAGAAGTAGTTTCCCTGATGGAAAAAAGGGCATACAGGTTCGATTTTTTGAACCGCCAGTGGTAACATTGTCATTTACATTGGTAAACGCTAATGGCAATGTCACCCAGTGGCAGATTGCTGGCTTGCGTGTAGGGTAATGTACCCGTGCCGTCAAAACTGATGGCAAGATGGAATGTATTATAAGTAATCTGTATTAATATTGTAATTACTTTTCGTTTAATCCAAGTGCAATCTTGTAATTTAAAATAGTTCGTTGTTAACATTAATAATTGAACAGTGTACAATTTATAAACGCTTAAGAAAAGATATCCATATCCTCATAAATGTTACATATTTACAACCAAAATTATGTTCACTGCAACAGTTCCCAAAGCACAATATTTTTTGTGTAAACTTTGGAAGATCTGAGTAATCATTGACATTCCGTAGATTCAATCTGGAATTTCAGATTCTGCTAAATTTTCGTCCCACTAAGAACAATGTATCATCACATATATTTTTTTGATTTATTTTTTTTTTGTTCCCCGCTTCTTCAAAGTTTAAAATGAATTTCTAAGAATCAACAAAGCGTTATTGAATAAATATGTGGCGTATTACGAACCCTCTTCGCTAGCGATATCATTACGCGTCAACGAGACCAAGTTAGCACGACACCGGGCGGGTTATCGTTATTTATTATACACAGCTCCTCAATTATTACACACACACACAAAACGTGTATATATATATATATATATATATATATATATATATATATATATATATGTGTGAGTGTGAGTGTGTATGTGTGGTGTATTATATATATATATTAGGTTGGTGCAAAAATAATTTCGTTTTCTCACATAGTAACATATGTTAGAAAACGAAATTATTTTTGCACCAACCTAATAGATTCAACCACAAATACATACTACTAAAACAAAAATATATAATTTTTATCTAAAATTTTGAGATAAGGGATTATCATATAGTGATTTTTTGGGACTAAAGTACTCATCTTTATTGTTATCGTCAAGACGTTACGATCATTGTACCCTCCGACCTTTCATCAGGTATCTGTCGTAGTTGATAACCTAGCAATTTAAGAGTTTATTCTTCACTACACAACAGCTGCTTATTTTGATACCACGAACTAATTTGTAATTGTGATGTTATTGTCTCTCAAAATGATTGGTTGTTTAATTTTGTTTAGCGGCATACCAACACCTCTATGGGTTATTTAAAACACAATTCTATGGCTTCAACTAAATATATTTTGAACGCAATTGTACAAATGGTCATTTTACTATAAATATATATTGTTGGTTGATTGATTTTGTTTAGCGGCATATCAACACTTCTATGGGTTATTTAATGCCGAAATCTAAATATTTTGAACACAATTTTATGGCTTAAACGAAATATATTTTGAACGCAATTGTATGCCTTCAACTACAGATAAAATGTATTGTTGGTCATTTTACTATAAATATGTATTGTTAGTTGGTTGATTTTGTTTAGCGGCATATCAACACCTCTATGGGTTATTTAATGCCGAAATCTAAATATTTTGAACACAATTTTATGGCTTCAACTAAATATATTTTGAACGCAATTGTTTGCCTTCAACTACAGATAAAATGTATTGTTGGTCATTTTACTATAAATATGTATTGTTGGTTGGTTGATTTTGTTTAGCGGCATATCAACATCTCTATGGGTTGTGACGGGTACACACCTGGCCCAGGGTCGAATCCTTTGGTTACGGCGCCAACTGTGACGTCGCTCCTCCTGGTCGCTCCTCCTGGTTCCAAGCGTGCCGCTCCAACCTCTTGGTTAGATGATCACCAGCCTCGCCTTTCCCAACCCGCTTCCAATACCTGGTTGCTAAAGCAACTGTACTGATCTCCGGTCTGTCTACCCACGCTGTGTTTAGATCTTAGACAGACGGGACCAGCAGGGATTGGGCCGTATGCAAGTTGAGTCCGACGGGGGTGGCAAAACACAAGTAAAAGAAAAAAAACAACTCACGAGACAAAAAAAATTACTGATAAAAAAAAGGGTGACAACCTTTTATATCTAATGTCCGTTACATAAAGAAAAATTGTTCTCATTCCCGACCCGCTCTGTGGACTATGGCACCAAGCTTCTATCATACAACTTAACGATTTCGAATTGTCTACTCTCCAGAATTGTGTATGTCGGAGTGTGGTTTAGTTCGACACTGGGGCTAATTTCTATCAATCATTCGCAGTTGATTCTTCTCTTCGACTTGAGTTGTATTTCTTCACTTCGATCTGGTTGGGTCGAATTCTGTTCTCGGCTGGGCTTGATTTTAACTTCTTCTTCTTCTTCCGTCCAGTAACTCTTTGGCCTTGTCTTCGACTTGGCTGCAACTTCTCCGCGGCTTTCGAGTAATCTTCTTCTTCGTCGACTTAGATAGAACTTCTCTTGTCTTTGACTTGGGCCGGAAGGATTTCTTGTTTTCGACTTGGGCTGGAAGGATTTCTTGCCGCAACTCAGCCGCAACTCTCTGTCGTCCGAGGTGATCTCTTCTCGCTGCCGTCCGGGGCTGAACTCATTTTTTTGTCGATTGGGGTCCTGCTTTTATTGACGCCGCAGCAAACCGGGGTGGGTCTGTCGGCGTCAGGGCTCTCTCGATAATCCCAAAAGTCGCATTAGTTCTGATTTCCCATTATCGCTATTATTTTCACCCCTACTTCCTCACAGTGCCTCTGGGGGGAGGACGCATACCCATCTCTCCCGGTCTCTCGTATGTCAGGTGACCGTTTTCGACCAATGGTTTTGATCGAGCATTCTCCCTCCTCTTTCCGCATATCACGTGATCGCTTTCGGCTAATGAGACTGTGGTGGGACGCCTCCCGTCTCCAATCGGGCGTGGCTTACATCGTTCTTGTTCTAAAAAAAACAAAATCTAATTTGGCCTTTTTCACACGTACGAAAGATGATAATCTTGGCTTTTTCTCACCTGGGTTCTGTCAAAACAGCCTGCCGCTAATTAGATGTGACTTCAGGAAAGAATATTGGCGCTATCTGTGAGCCGAGACAATCGTTTTTTTTTTTCCTTCTTTGTTTTTGGTCAGACCTGATAGTCAAAAATCTTAATTATCTGAATTGAAAATGTCTCCACTTCATCATCGTGGGGTTCCAATTTTTAACAGGTCAGAATCTGTATACAGTTCCACCGGTCACCCCCTCAACACAAAAGACACCTTTCCTCCGATTAAAATTTCGTTCCATTGTTCTAAAAAATCTTTATTGTTTCAGCCAACCTTAACAAACTTCCATCCTACGCGGACACGGAATTAGTTCAAGTGCTTGACCTGATAATTTTGACACTTGTTAGGTGCTGGTCGTACGTGTGTGTTTTCGCTTACGACCTGGTTTCGTATTATGTTTCTGTCTTTCCTCTTCTTTTTGTTTTATTTTATTATCTCCAAACTCTATTTCTTCAACCAAATATAACAATTTCTATTTCCCTGGATTTCGGTCAGGTAATTTGACCTGATATATTTTGACACCTGTCTTGTCTTAGTTTTACTTATGACCGGGTTTTGTATTATCTATTCCCCTTTCTCTTTCTTTTTATTATTATTTTTTTTTTTTTTCTCTTTGGATCGCCTAAATACAGTTAGAGAATTATTCTCAAAACTCAATTATTCTTCGTTTCTAAATAACTAACAACTGGTTAATAAACCGAATAAAAATTAAATCATATTTCTATGAATATCTCTTTTTAGTCTTTCTAAAAATGCAGGGTGCCACAGGTTATTTAATGTCGAAATCTAAATATTTTGAACACAATTTTATGGCTATAACTAAATATGTTTTGAACACAATTGTATGCCTTCAACTACAGATAAAATGTATTGTTGGTCATTTTACTATAAATATGTATTGTTGGTTGGTTGATTTTGTTTAGCGGCATATCAACACCTCTATGGGTTATTTAATGCCAAAATCTAAATATTTTGAACACAATTTTATGACTTCAACTAAATATATTTTGAACGCAATTGTTTGCCTTCAACTGCAGATAAAATGTATTGTTGGTCAATTTACTATAAATATGTATTTTTGGTCATTTTTTTTTATATATAAAAATGTATTGCTGGTATTTTACTATAAGAAGGTATTTTTATACTTTCATAGTGTTTTGTTTTTGTTTTGAGTTTTACTATTTGCCCATAGCTGGGACTATAACAGGTGCTACCACCCTGGGTTAGGGTCAACTTGGGAATAACAGCAATTAAGAGGTGGTTCCTGGCTCCTCAATGCCGTCAATCTCTCGATCAGAGACCTTGATGCCGGATGTAGTTTATCGTCTTACCCAGGACTACTCTTCAACTGAACCAGAGTACAGACATTTTTTGCAGTAACCAACCAAGTGTTTGAACCCATTCCTCTGTCCGTACAAGAAGAAATCTCGTATTATTTAATTATTTCCATGTAATTTGTCGTTGTGATGTCGTTTGTCACTTCAACTAATCATTACTGTTATCTATCCTACATATACTCATAATCTGCACTTACTTCCTTATCTTACATCCATGCAACAATCTCATTTAGTAAGCCTTTAAATTGACTGGTTTTTTGGTCTTCTATTTGCTGAAAAATATAGCGTGACACAAGACTATTGACTAAGTCTATCTATATATAAAATACTGTGATTTCTGTTAGTTCATCCGTCACTCCCGCAAAAATAGCCATACATTAACTGATCGAAACCAAACAGTTTAGGGGGCATTTACGCAAGGCCAGTTGTATGTTGCATGCTCAAGAGTAAGAAACCCTAAGAATATATTCTTCGTTGTTTTTTAACATAAAAGGATATAAATAAATTTAGCTCAATGTATAATAATTACCCATCTAAATAATACCTGAATATTAATTAATATATTGACAGTGTCCAGGACACATGTCATAATATGTCAATGTATAATAATTACACATCGGAAAAATAGCTGAATATTGATTAATACAAGGACAGCGCTGAGGACACAAGTCCTGATAGATGAGTGCATAATAATTACCAATCCAAGAAATAGTTGATGCTTGATTAATATAAAGGTATCGCTGAGGACACATGCCCCGACAGATCAATATATAATAATTCCCTATCCAAGAAATAGCCGAAGATTGATTAATATAAGCACAGCGATGAGGTCACAAGTCATATAAATATATATATATATATATATATATATATATAATAATAATAATAATAATAATAATAATTATTATTATTATTATTATTCATCTAAGTAATTGCGAAATATTGATTAATATAAGGACACAAGTTCTAATAATTCAACGTATAATAATTCCCCATTCCAAACAGAGCGGAAGATTGATTAATATAATGACAGCGTGTAGGATACTAGTGCATGTATATCATTGAATAATAATTCCCCATAATATAATGAAAGCGTTGAGTACACAAGTCCTAATAGATCAATGTACAGTAATTACACATCCAAGAAATAACCGAATATTGATGTATAAAAAACAGTTTTGAGGAAACATGTCCTAATATATCAATGTATAATAATTACCCATCGAGGAAATAGCTGAATATTGATTAAAATAAGGGCAGTAGTGAGGATAGAAGTCGGGAAATTTCAATGTATATTATTTCCCCATCCCAGAAATAACAATATATATTAATATAATTCCAAACACGAGGAAATAATACGAATAGATAATTTTTAAATAATTAGCACTCCCAGAAATCTGATTAATATAATAAGAGAAATGCAGATACAACTATGAATAGATTAATATATAATAATTACCCGTTTCAGAGATATCCGAATCTTTATCAACATAATTACAGAAATGAGGAAACAAGTACAAATATTTATTATTACTCACTCCAGAAATAGCAGCATCTTTATTAATTTAACGACAGAGAAGAGGATAGAAGCTGATTAGATCAATGTATAACAATTAGTGAAATCAAATAATAGCCGAATTTATATAGCGATAGAGATCAAGATCAATGTTCAAATAAATCAGTGTATAATAGTTACTTATCCTATGAATCATTATCAATTTAAGGAGAAACATGAGGAAACAATTTCTAACAGACCAATGTATAATAATTGCCCGTCCAAAAAATAGCCGAATATTTGTCAATGAGAGGACAGGAATTAGAACAGCAGTTTGAATAGGTCAATGTATAATAATTACACATCATAAAATAACCAAATGTTTAACTATATAAAGACAGAGATGTTGAAGTCGGAATAGATCAATGTATAACAATTACCTATCCGGGGAATATCCTAATAATTATTAATATAACAGCAGAGATTATAACGCAAGTTCGAATATACAAATGGATAATAATTAGCTTGACTAAAAGTAGCCGAAATTTTATTATGGTAACGACGGAGATGCGGATACAAGTCCAAATAGACCAATGGATAATAATTGCCTATCTCTCCAAATACATAAATATTTATTACTTCAATGATAAAGATAAGGAAACATATCCGAATAAATCAATGTATAATAAATCATTATATAATAATTACCGATCCCAGGTATGGCCGAATATTTATTAATATAACGGCAAAGATGAGGACACAAATCCGAAATTTCATTGTACAATAGTAATCCATCCTAGAAATAGTCTAATCTTTATTGATAGAACGACGGTAATGAAGACAAAAGTACTAATATATCAATGTATAACAATTACCCATGCTATAATGAGCAAAATATTTTTAATATAACGTCAAAAATAAAAATTCGAATAGATTAATTTATAATGATTACTCAACCAAGAATTATCAGATTCTTTAATATAAAGATGGAGATGACGACTCATATCCGAATTGATAAATGTATAATAATAATAACCAATCTCAAATAGAGCCAAATGTTTATTAATATAACGACAGAGATGGGGATACAGGTATGAATAGCGGAAGCTATTATAATTACCAAAATAGCTCAATATCTAGTCAGGTTATAACGATGATGACGACAAAATCGGAATATCATTGTTTATAATAATTACCTATCTCATGAAATAGACGAATTTATGTTAACATAATAACAGTAGGACGGCTCAAATTCGAATAAATCAATGTAATAATTACCTAAGAAATAATGCAACAAAGGTATTGAGGATAAAAGTCCGACAAATTTATAATAATTATAATAATTACCCATAATAAAACCACGAAGATAGCTATTCAAGCTCGAACAGACAAAGGAATAATAATTATTCATCTAAAAAATAGAGGATATAACGATAGAGATGGTATTTATCAATCCACCCACGGGGATCGAATGTGACACAAGGTCTTTTTAATGTGGGTATCTCCGAGCCCGTAGGTCCAGCCAAAAATAAATAACCATCCAAACCCGCCGAGGTGGGCCAGTTCCGTCAACCTCTCCCAACGAAACCCTACCCTTCGGCGGAGCTTCGTCCAGGTTCCTCTCTGCAAGTTCGACAGACACCCGACCGGCAGCTCACAAAGCGCAGATACTACACTTTGATCCTAGCCACCGGGCCGAGCGGGTATTCTTTTATATAACGATAGAGATGAGGACAGATAAATATCAGGACACAAAGTTACTGGACATCGGTGTCAAATTTGTGTATCTCGGTTATTATTATGAACTTAATCGTCGAGATAATATATATATATATATATATATATATATATATATAGAGAGAGAGAGAGAGAGATAGATAAGCATTTCACCCCAAGCCACTAGCACGCAAGGGGTTACAGACAGTTGGAGCGAGAGCAAAGAGGAGTGATAGAGTAAAGGATGAAGAGAAAGATAGGGGATAGATCAAAGCATCTGGAGACGTCAATTGACGTTACATTTGAATAGTTGAAGATTATAGCTATCAGGGAAAAGAGAAAAGGGGAGGAAGTTCCACAGGCGAGAAGTGCGAGACATAAAGCTATTGGAGTAGAAGAGACGGCTACATTTAACAGTTTGGACAGTGAAAGGGTGAGAGCGAGATGCCAGACTAGTAGAACGCTTAAATTCATGAAGTCTGGGAACCAGCGAAAGCAGCACATCGGAGCAGTTACCATGAAAATATTTGTAAAAAAGACAGATGGAGGGGGCAGCATGTCTGTGAGAGAGTGACTATATTTAGTTGAATGGATATGAGTTTGTGACACTGGGTTTCACGCTTCACGTATATATATATATATATATATATATATATATATATATATACACACTACTGTTTAAAGGTCCAATGAATTAGCATGGAATGAACTTTACAGAAAATTGAAACCTTTCCATTCAAAAAATGAAAAAGAGCTCTTAGAGTCATTGAAAAAAGAATGGAATCAATTATCAAACTTATACTTTGAGAATCTTTTGTAATTAATGCCAAAAATTTGTGTTGCAGTAATCAAGGCTAAAGGAGGATATTTTGACGAGAGCAAAATTTAATCATAAATGATTTTTGTCATAATAAAATTACTAATAAACTATATAAATGTGTACAGGGCTGATGGAAAGGTTTCATGATTTCCTGAATCTATGGTACCCTCCCCGCACTCGCCTCTATCTCAATTTTTATAAGGTAGTATTCATATAAAATACAAATTTTATTGTAAGCTAATTATGTAGAATAATTAATCCTATGCAATAAAGGTGAACAATTATCTAGAAAAATTGCAAATAAATACAATGTATCTAAATACAAATTAGAGACCTGTCATAATAGATCATTCCATCTTAAATAAATCGACAATGTTTTGTAGCTATTTTTACCAAGGACTTGAGATTTTTCTTGGTAAAATGTTGAATAATATTTCCATATTCAACATTATGGCTGCCAAATAGCTTTGGTTGGCAGCCAGTCTAGAAGAAGGATAACTATGAATCAAAAACCAGTTGAGTGTGTGGCTGTCAAATCCAGGGCCAGTGCAAGGGTCTCGTGCCCTGCCCAATTTATGATACAATGTATTATACTTTCTCGCTATCACTCCACTACATCTCAATTCTTTATAAGGTAATATTCATATAATAAAATACAAATTTTATTTTAACCTAATTATGTACAATAATGGATCATATGCAATATTTTTTTAAGCATTTCACCCCAAGCAAGGCGGGAGCCACTAGGACGCAAGGGGTTACAGAAAATTTAGAACAAGATCAGATAGGAGTGATAGAAGAAAGGATGAGGGTAGTGGATAGATCAAGGCAACTGGAGATGTCGATTGACATTACACTTGAATAGCTGGAGATTATAGCTCACAGGGAAACAGGAATAGGGAAGGGAGTTCCACAGGTGAGAGGTGCGAGACATGAAGCTATTAGAGTAGAAGAGACGGCTACATTTAGGAGTTTCGACAGTGAAGGGGTGAGAGCGGGATGCCAGCCTCGCATGGCGCTTGAACTCATGACGTCTGGGAACCAGCGAATGGAGCTCCTCGGAGCAATTTCCATGGAAGTATTTGTAGAACAGACAGAGGGAGGCGACGGTGCGTCTGTGAGAATGGGACTGTAGACGAGACGACAGAGCAGGCCCAACTACATTGCATATCCGCCTCTGGAGCCTATCAAGAACCCCGAGGCAAACAGAAGGGGCACAAGACCATATATGGCAGCAATACTCCATGCAAGGGCGAATTGTTGATTTGTAGATCTGGAGGATCGACTCCGGGGAGAAAAACTTCCTGGCGCGGCTCTGGGAGCCAACTTTCCTTGCGGTGGACGAAGCAATTGACTCAATGTATTTGTTCCATCTCAGGTCAGCAGTCAACGTGAGACCGAGAAGCCGCAGAGAGTTGCTCTCGAGAAGTTGAGCGTCAGACATTCTAATGGAGGGAAGGGAAGGATCTCTGTGGTGATTGATAGAGAGAAGTTTTGTCTTAGAAGCCTTGAAGTTGACCAGCCAATTCTTGCCCCAGTTCACAATCGATTGGAGGTACTTTTCGAGACGCACGGCCAGGTGAGTTTTGTCAGTGAGACTAGATTTGTTCTTGAGGCAGGAATAAATTGATATACGTGAACAACTGAACTAGAAAATTTGAAAATAAATACAATGTATCTAAAATACAAATTGGAGAAAATAACAATATCAAAAATCTTTTGCAGTAATTTTTATCATCAACTTGTGATTTTTTGTTAAAAAATTGATTAATTTTAACACATTCAAGATTATGGATAAAAAATAGTGTTTTTTAAGACATAGCATGGGCAAAAGAAATTCATCGATTTGGATTCCAAAAACAGTATGACGTTAAAATCAGCGAAAATTCTTCCATCTTTAGTAATTAGCTCTCAGTTTATTTTGAAAATGTTAATAAGGTAGCTTAGGTCACAAAGCACTGCCCAGTCCCTACAGTTAGTTTCCCCTGTCGGGGTGTATGGGGGTATCTGGCATATATATATATATATATATATATATATATATATATATATAAAGAAACTGACAAAGTCCGACAATTTATTTATTAAAGACATTTTTATGTTTAACGTTATAGATACAAGTATTTAAGTAAATGCTCTGTTTATAATAAACAATATTAAATAACATTTACCGGCCTGAATGTCCGAGAAATTTTCATAGAAAATATTTGTCCTTTGACAGGATTCGAACCTGCATCCTATACAGAACCGCCATTTATCCCGGCGTGCCTAACCGATTCGGCCACAAAGGATCGTTCGGTTGGCAAGGTCGAATTTACTGCTTATAAACTTCAATCTCCCATGAATCTCGTACATTCATAACTGCTCATGGCGTATCAAATGTAAACAAATGACGTCATACATTAAGAAATGGACAAAGTCCGACAATTTATTTATTAAAGACATTTTTTATGTTTAACGTTCTTTTTATAGATACAAGTATTTAAGTAAATGCTCTGTTTATAATAAGCAGTATTAAATAACATTTACCGGCCTCTCGGACATTCAGGCCGGTAAATGTTATTTAATACTGTTTATTATAAACAGAGCATTTACTTAAATAGTTGTATCTATAAAAAGAACGTTATATATATATATAATATTATATATATATTGTGTGTATTTAGGCAGCATCTTTTCATTCATACACGTTTAATTATTAATATAGACAAGTGTTGTCTATTTATTTGATGTAATTTTTTTTCGTAACGTCTGATAAGTTTAATAACATCGTTGAACCAAGAAAGAAATTCACAATATTGATCCATATTTTTTAATACAATCTAAGCTTTCGGCTTACATAAGCCATTATCAAAGATGTCAATTACAACATATTAAAGAATATACGGACAAGACAGTGATGATAGTCTGTCAATGTTTACATAGATGATTTCTAAGCAACGATAAACACGTGCATAAAGACGCTAGAAGCGAATATCGCACCGCATCTCATGACGTCACACATGACCACACGAGAGGGAATTGGAGAAGTATGAAGTATGGAAAGCGGCTGGTATAATGGCTTCTGTTATCAATTATAGACATTTAAGAACATTTGTAGAGATGCCATAATTGATTTTGTTTAGGTTGGGTTTCAACTGTTTGATGTACAATGCTTCAAGGATTTTTAGTTTTTGTCTATTGTTTTCATGGCGAAGTATTAGGTTGGTGCAAAAATAATGTCGCTTTCTCACATAGTGTGAGAAAACGACATTATTTTTGCACCAACTTAATATAATTGTGTTTTCGACATGTATTTTACGGAATTGTGTGTGCGGGCAGGCATGTTGTTTTAAATGCCTAAAAATGTTAGAGTTTTCATTCAAATGTAGTGTCAAGCGTCGTGAAAGCGAGTTTGTGGTGTGACCAACATAAATATTATTTAATTCGTTGGCGATACACTCTCCCTAAGGGCACTTGAATTTATAAACTATGTTGGATTTTTGCAAATCGCTAACTAGTGTATATTCGAGTAGTTTCTGGCTGCCATCTCGGCAGCTTTGAATTCTTATAGACTACCTAACACCGAAGGCTGGAGACCAGTCTACCCTGCTATTTAACCCAATATCAATTACTTTGTGAGATTAATCCTGATACTTTTGGGGATATTTATATCACCAAAATAATCAAATCATATGTGCAGATCTTTGATTGTCGGTTCCTAGGAATTGAATTGCTTGACCCTTATACGTCGGAAAAACGACGAGAAAGTCCAGTATATATATATATTTATACATATACATCAGTTGCTAGAAAACCGACAGCCCGACAACAGCACATGAGATTTGATTATAGTGGTGAAGGTTTCGTGCAGGACCATCCACACTTTTTGAAGGGCAGAATACAGAGACCTGGTGCACTACGTGCCACAAGGTCCCCAAACAACACTCCGCAGGTTTTGAATTCAGAGTTGTCCTTCTCCTAGATCAGTTGCCATCAAAGGCTATAGAACCCAGTCTTTACTCATAGCTGGAGGGAGAAGAAGAGGATTCACACATTTCCCAAGGGTATTAGCACGTAAGTGAATGCAATGGGTTAGGTTCGACTGGTATTCGAACTCGGTTCTCCGAGTCCTCAATCCAAGCCACTATATATATATATATATATATATATATATATATATATATATATATATATATATATATATATATATATATATAATGTATTGTTGGTCATTTTACTATAAATATGTATTGTTAGTTGGTTGATTTTGTTTAGCGGCATATCAACATCTCTATGGGTTATTAATGTCGAAATATATATATATATATATATATATATATATATATATATATATATATCATTCGCAGACAGTACTGTTTTGCTGTATCATAGCTTCTATATATCAAAGTGGACATTGAGATCAACAATCAGTGGCGATAGTCTGCTTCATGCTTAAACGCCATATGCGTTGCGTTTGGGCTTGGTCTTTTATATCTGCTGGTCAATGGTGCATTATGTGTAGTAATGTCTATAGTATTATTCTAATGATTATTCTAGAGGCTAGTAAATATAATTGTGGATGCGTAGCTATTTTACGTTTTTTTGTTATTATTTAATATTGATTACTTTGTTTTTATTATTTATTGTTCATTGTTATTATATTTAATTTTGTTTATGTTTTCATTCGTAGTTTGTTCATTTATTTAATTTGTTCACTTATTTATTGATTTAGATTTTTTGTTTATTTTACTTATTTATTTTTTGCGTATTCGTTTTTAGTTTTCAATTTTTAAGGCACATTGTAAAAATTTGTTTGCGTGTCTACATTCTGTTTGTGTTGGACTGAGAAGGTAAATATAGTTATTTTCTCCTCCAGACAGAGTTTCCAGTTTTGGGATTTACTGTTTTAGGTTGATGCTGTTTTCCTAATTTTCCATGATACTTTTGGTGTGATTTGATTTTTGTTTTCAATTTCCCCACATATATTTAGAAAGCATTTTACCGTTGGTGTATTTACTATTTGTAAGGGATGTTTTCTGTGTGTAGTTTCTCTGTTTTCATAGTCCTTCAGGTACACTATGTATATTTTTTCTTCGTTTTCTGCTGATTTTACAGTTGTTTGGTATATTACACTGTTTTGCTGGCAACTGCCGTTTAGGGGTCATTCGTTCTTTGCTCTACAGTTAAAGGTGGGTTTCATTTATACTAACAGCTGGTTGGCTGTTTTTCTGTTACACTTATTTGTGTTATTATCCAGACGCAACGGTAGCTGATTTTTACTGTATTTCTGTTGAATATCTTAAGGAGAGTGCTTGATACGGGGATGTATTTGCGTATGAGTTTAATTAATATTTTTTCTACGTTTGTTTTTACCTTTTTGCTGTAGGGTGGATTGAAACATATATTTCTTTTCCTGTTGGTATTTTTTGTGCTGTGTGGTATGTATGTGAGTGTTGCCAAAATATTCTTTTAATTCTCATTAAAATTGTATATATATATATATATATATATATATATATATATATATATATATATATACTCGACTCTCCAGTCGAATTCGACGTATGAGCATCAAGCAGATCAGTTCCTAAGTGAATGTAATGGATTCGACTGGAATTCAAACTCGGCTAACCATTATTCCACCCATATATATATATATATATATATATATATATATATATATATGTATATATATATATGTGTGTAAGCAAATATATGGATATAGATCAGACAGTATGAAGAAAAATATACGGAAAAAACAAACAAAAATCCTAATATGCAATTATGCTGTTTTAATGTTAATATAATGTCAACGTCGGACGTTTCGGTCTAGTAGACCATCTTCAGGACATATTCATAAAACATAATTAACATTATATGTCCTGAAGATGGTCTACTAGACCGAAACGTCCGACGTTGACATTATATTAACATTAAAACAGCATAATTGCATATTAGGATTTTTGTTTGTTTTTTCCGTATATTTTTCTTCATATATATATATATATATATATATATATATATATATATATATATATATATATATATTGTGTGTGTGTGTGGTGTGAGAAGAAGGGAATCTATTTTTCCCCAAGAGCGTTAATTCGAACATGAATAAAAGAGACTAGGCTGTAATTTGAACTCGGACTGTCGACTCCACTTTATGCACTTATCACTGTTACTTTACTCGGATAGCTTTCAAGATTTATTTCGCCTTTCAATCGTTTCCAGCTGAATAGTGTGCTCTCTATTCCATGATGTTTAACACTCAATAACTGAATGATGGAGACATGACAATAGAAACGTTTTACAGGAAACAGGAGAAAGACGGAAACAAGTTCGAATTGGTCATATAAGAGTTATTCATGCAAATAAGATTATTCAAATATTCAAGAAACTTTGTGAATAGGTACTTAAACATGGCACGTGGAACTAGAAGAGTTCAGTGAGCGAAAATAAACGGTTCAGTTCGGCATTCCAACCACCTGAAGAAGGCTGGGGCGTACAACGGTCGAAACGTTGTAATAAATATGGCGACAAAGATGAGGACAATAGTCCGAATAATGTAAATAGTGTACATAATACCTCATCTCAGAAATATAGACAG
This sequence comes from Acanthosepion lycidas, assembly GCA_963932145.1. NCBI lineage: Eukaryota > Metazoa > Mollusca > Cephalopoda > Sepiida > Sepiidae > Acanthosepion > Acanthosepion lycidas. Next base: position 4,445,549 of record OZ010603.1, read on the forward strand.
ATACTGAAAGGCCGAAACGTTGTAGTAAATATGGCGACAACGATGAGGTCAATAGTCCGAATAATGTAAATAGTGTACATAATACCTCATCTCAGAAATATAAACAAATACTGAGGAGTGATAAATATGGCAACAAAGATGAGGATAATAGTCCGAATAATCTAAATAGTGTACATAATACCTCATCTCAGAAATATAGACAGATACTGAAAGGCCGAAACGTTGTAGTAAGTATGGCGACAACGATGAGGTCAATAGTCCGAATAATGTAAATAGTGTACATAATACCTCATCTCAGAAATATAAACAAATACTGAGGAGTGATAAATATGGCGACAAAGATGAGGATAATAGTCCGAATAATCTAAATAGTGTACATAATACCTCATCTCAGAAATATAGACAGATACTGAAAGGCCGAAACGTTGTAATAAATATGGCGACAAAGATGAGGACAATAGTCCGAATAATGTAAATAGTGTACAAAATACCTTACCTCAGAAATATAGACAGATACTGAAGGGTCGAAACGTTGTAATAAATATGGCGACAAAGATGAGGATAATAGTCCGAATAATGTAAATAGTGTACATAATACCTCATCTTAGAAATATAGACAGATACTGAAAGGCTGAAACGTAATAAATATGGCAACAAAGATGAGGACAATAGTCCGAATAATGTTAATATTGTACATAATACCTCATCTCAGAAATATAGGTAGATGCTGAAATGTAAGTAAGTTACTTTCCCTTTTAACAAGTGTCGCATTCTTTAAGTAATATATTTATATATATTCTTTACTTAGAATGTTCTTGAGAGTGGGGTTATCGAATCTGACCCAAATATAAATCTACGCACTGGATTTTTTCAAATATCTTCTTTCCTAAATGAAATACTCCTTTCCCAAGCCAACATACATGACTATACAAAAAATAAGAGGAAACGGTTAAATTCAAAACTTATTATTTAAAATATATATTACATAATTAGTTTCTCAAACGAAACTATTATAAATAATAACTAGCAGCATGGACCGGCGTTGCCCGTGCTTGATTCAAAAAAGGTACGACTCATACAGCAATCGCTATCACTTGACTTAAAATATTTTTGCCCTTTAAAGGAGTACCCTTTTCCGTGCTGATGTTGCTACATGCCTTACTTCTTGCCTATCTCACACTGCGAATTTTTTCTAAGCTCTATACTAAACATTAAATCTGTTACGAAAAAAGAACTAAACAAAATGAACACAAAACGATCAGCTTTAAAAAAAGGACTCGTAACTGGAAAAACCAAATGAAAAAAGAATCTTAACAACAAATGCCTTTTCACACCTAACCCAGTTCTGCGGAATCAGAATCAACGTTGAGTTTAAGCAAGCGAATGAGCCAATTGGAGTAAAGTGCCATGCAGATTTAAATTTTTCCCACTTGAGACGAATACAGCTATCGATTTTTTTGCATTCTAGCATGCTAGTTAACATTCGTGTCAGTCAGCTGTTGGCTCTCACGCTGGCCAATAGAATCTTCCTGCCTATTCGTGACAGCCAGCTATAGACTCTCACTCTGGCCAGTAGAAAATGGCCGCAAACTACATGATAACTGCCGTAGAAGCATGAAAGAATCGATTATTTCCACTATCGATGGGAGTTGGTCTTGGCCTTCCCGCTAACTTGGAGCATGTTGTGCATGTAAATTTTGGTGCAAATCCGTCGAAAATTGCGGCCTTGCATACGTTACACACACATCCTGCCTTTTATAGATAGTGATTTCGTACATTATTTTTTAAATTTAATAGTATAAACATTTCCTTATTTTCGTTCATTAGACATTAATTAACATAATTTACACCCATAAATTAACCTTGACTTTCAGTTAGCCTGAAGTATATTTATTAGCGTTTTTATTTTTTTAAATTTTGAAAATCTAACGACTTCTGTACGTAAATACTTATGGCAAAATAATATCCTGACATTTGCCTCGATAAATTCCCTCAGAGGACGAAAAGCGTCGGTTAAGATAAGTTCTCCTTTATTCATGTTGTCTTTTTACAGATATATTTTAAGGTATATCTGAATTTTTACCCCTATCTATCTATCTATCTATCTATCTATCTATCTATCTATCTCTCTCTCTCTATATATATATATATAGCAAAGGTAATAAATCTATTGTTATATAATCCAAGTGGATCCTAGTAATATAAAATATTAAAACTGATCCACAAATAGAGCTCAATGTATTTATTATTACAGAGCAAATAATTAGTACAGAATAAAGTTCAAAATTATCTCATAGGAGGTGGGGAATATGCCTATTTCAACCGACGACAACTTCGTCGGTCTTGTTCAACCCCGCTATAGACTGAGCTTCTGTCGGATTTAGAAATTTAACTCTGATGTCTGTCGAAAATCTAATAAAGAATTTATTCATTTCAATGTTTCAGTCAGACGAAAAGCACGAGACGGTGGTCAGGGGAGGGTGGAACGTATTAGACTTAAAGGGAAGAGGTTTTATAAAATTAAACCCGTATATTAACCTTATGATATTAAATTGCGGTTATATGAAGAATGAAAAGTAAAAATCGAAAAGTTAATTTGAAACTAAGAGAGGAACAAAAAGGGGGTTAATAAAAAAATATAGATACCGTTAATTTTATACACACACACATATATATATATATATATATATATATATATATATATATATATATATATATATATATACATGGTGTCCATAAAGTTCGTGTGCACTTTAAAGTTATAAATTTTTAAAGTGTACACGAACTTTATGGACACCCTATAAATATATATATATATATATATATATATATATATATATATATATATATATAAGTTGCGTCCAAGCTTCTACAATATATCACCATTCTTGGTAGATTTTCTGTTGTCACAATGTGGGGATAGACGTGGCAACATTAACAAGCTCCAGCCGGATGAAACGCGTCACAAAAAATATTTTCCAATTTGACATTTTATATATTTATATATATATATATATATATATATATATATGTGTGTGTGTGTGTGTGTGTGTGTGAAATTTTAAAATGCAATTCATATATATTACAAGACTAAATCTTTTCATAAGCAATTGAAAAATGAATTATTTTAGATTAATTGGTAAATATTTTAAGATGTTATTAAATATATATATTTAAGCGGAAATAAGTACTTTTAGTTTTAATTAATAAACATTGTTACGGCTGAATAGTAAATAATTTAATTGGTAATTAGCAAATAATTTAATGGCTAAATAGGAAATATATTAGCTTAATTAGGAAATTTTATAGGTAATTCTGGAATATTTTAATGTTTTAGAAACTCTATTCGTGACTTATATAATCTATTCGCACTGGTGTACTAATTTCTCTTACTATATCTTCAACATTCAGCCGTTGAATGTCATATCCGTTAAGCCTTTGAGCCCTGACCAACGCTTTACCGTTGGTAGAGAAAAATGACAATGTCCAGCCACCTGTTGAACAGTAGGTAAACATTTGAGTCGGGTTTTGCTATTGGTTGTTTTATTTTGAAGTGCCAATCAGAAAAGCTGTAATATTCTGAGGTCATCAAACGTTATACCAATATGTCCGCGCCTTTTCATTGTGTTTTGCGCATGCGTTTTGGATTTAAAAAAAAAAAAAAAAAAAAAAAAAGATCGTTTTTACTATGAAGCGTGTAGAGTTTCAACCTCGACTGCCAGGAAGCAATATTTTTTGTAACTATTTTTATATCTACCATGAAACATTACGTACCAATTATTTGCGAATTGTGACTCAGGAATTCAGGCAGAAGGGTTAAAATTGTCCAGGAACGCAGGGCTCAAAGTGTTAAATACCATGGAATACACAACATTTTACTCAAATGAAAATGATTTAAATGCGGAATTAAAAAATCACGGCGTTATGATGCCTCAATCCAAAGCAGTAGTTAAACTTGGTTGATCCAGCAGTTGTCGGTAAGGTTTGTAACTCCAAGTCATTTTTGTTTAATTTTTTTAATACTTCATAATATCTAAAATTTATCTATGATAATCAAACCCTTTTTGTTTTTGTTTCGTATTATATTTACTGTATCACTTCCCCTGAATATAAGGGAGACGTTGATACACTTGCCACTTTTGGGAAGAGCAAAGATACTTCGTGACTTACGTGACCCAGGAGTTTGTTTTTCGCCGGTAGTGACGACAACGGTTCTCCTCATTTTAGATGAGAAAAGGCACCGTGACCCTGGGATTCCTAGCTTGTACAAATACAGATGTAATCTCTGTAATATCGAAGCTAGCATGATGGCGGTCGCTGGGACTGGGCAGTTTTTGATCTTGCGCCATTTGCGTACGTATTAGGTCAGGTCGATTTTGGAAACGTTGGACTTTTATTGCACTCCATTTAAAAGTTGCTGTATCACATGATAAAAAACAATTTTTTTCCCAAATCGTTACCGTTTTTTATTTATTTATTTATTTTTTTGAGGAAACGAGTTTAAAGATAAACTTTATGTTCACAATCATAGCGTTGGAATGTTTTCCAAGTGAGCCTTATAGAATTTATGATTTACTGAAGCTTTATAAATTGTATGTGTACAGGATGCAAGGCACACGCACATTCTTAATAAATCATCGTGACATCAAATAAAACCTTCATTTACTTGAAAGGGAAGTTATACTGAACAATTTCGCAGTAATATGGTGATGTATACACTTTTTATCTATTTTTTGTTTTTATTAATTATAATCTAACAAATCTTATTCATTGAATAGAATTTTTGTAACCTTTTATAATTTTTACACCGTTTTTACTTATAGAATATAGCAAAGAAATAGCATATTTTGCTTGTGGGGATTCATAATTTGAATCCTGGTTTAATATATTTTCACTGTATCTAATACAAAATATACTTGGATTTATTCTTGAAATATCAAAATTTTCAGGTCTGGAAGCAGAAACCTACGGAAATTAGTTAAATTCTAAAATTAGTAAAAGTTATGAATGTAATTTTTGGTGTGACTAATTTTATCAAATTTTAGCTTTCACATCGAGTGCCATGTTGATTTTCTACAAACGGTGAAAAATCGACCTGCTGTTATACAGACGTGAATGTTACTCCCAACGTAAAAAAAAAAAAAATCCAGACCTTAATTCAAATCTTGCCTTAGTAGGGAGGCCGAGTAAATATATAGTTTTTGTCTGCAGTCATTAGCAGAGCCGGTTCAAGTTCAATTGAAGCCATGAACACATTCCAACAATTCTACCTCATTTGTTACTCAGTCTCTATAAGAACCACACACACACACACACACACACACACACACACACACACATATATATATATATATATATATATATATATATGTTGCTTTTAGTATAATGTATCCTTAGAGTTCAGATATCTACTGCCTTGTTAATTACTGATTGATTTGTTTCTTACGGGTTATCAGCCACCACCGCTTTGTGTTGTAAATTCAATAAATGAGAAACTAAGAAACTTTTAAAAATATAGACACGTTTCTTTGATACTGCAAAACTCTGGGTATGGCTGGCAAAAATTCTGCCGAAAAAGTCACAATTTCGTCTGCGGGGGTAAAGAAGTCATAACTTGGTTTTGACAAATTGTATACTATCTGAGCAGATTTTTGAACTACTCTTATTCCGTTCAAAAATTTTCATGGCAAGCGGAGTAAAAATTATTTTTCACTGAAACCAAGTTTTGTCTCTCCGAGATCTGGGATTTCCACTACTATCTATACGCTATCTCCGTATTTAAAAAAAATGTCTATTAAAAGAAGATTCCGAAACTGCTAACCTTGTCCTGTGACTATTTAATCGGGATTTATAGTTGAGGGAAATACGACGTTTCGGCGTGACCAATTCGACATTGGAATTTTCGGCAAAGGGACAATTAGGCGTCAGATTATATTACTTCGTCGGTATAGTCAAATCCTCTCTGTTTTAGTCTTTCTCTCTCTCTCTGTTTCATTCATTCATTCTCTCTCTCTCTCTCTCTCTGTTTCATTCATTCATTCTCTCTCTCTCTCTCTCTCTGTTTCATTCATTCATTCATTCTCTCTCTCTCTCTCTGTTTCATTCATTCATTCTCTCTCTCTCTCTCTGTTTCATTCATTCATTCTCTCTCTCTCTGTTTCATTCATTCATTCTCTCTCTCTCTGTTTCATTCATTCATTCTCTCTCTCTCTCTGTTTCATTCATTCATTCTCCCTCTCTCTGTCTGTGTTTCATTCATTCATTCTCTCTATCTCTGTCTGTGTTTCATTCTCTCTATCTCTGTCTGTGTTTCATTCTCTCTATCTCTGTCTGTGTTTCATTCTCTCTATCTCTGTCTGTGTTTCATTCTCTCTATCTCTGTCTGTGTTTCATTCATTCTCTATCTCTGTGTTTCATTCATTCTCTATCTCTGTGTTTCATTCATTCTCTATCTCTGTCTGTGTTTCATTCATTCTCTATCTCTGTCTGTGTTTCATTCATTCTCTATCTCTGTCTGTGTTTCATTCATTCATTCTCTATCTCTGTCTGTGTTTCATTCATTCATTCTCTATCTCTGTCTGTGTTTCATTCATTCATTCTCTATCTCTGTCTGTGTTTCATTCATTCATTCTCTATCTCTGTCTGTGTTTCATTCATTCATTCTCTATCTCTGTCTGTGTTTCATTCATTCATTCTCTATCTCTGTCTGTGTTTCATTCATTCTCTATCTCTGTCTGTGTTTCATTCATTCATTCTCTATCTCTGTCTGTGTTTCATTCATTCTCTATCTCTGTCTGTGTTTCATTCATTCTCTCTGTCTGTGTTTCATTCATTCTCTCTGTCTGTGTTTCATTCATTCTCTCTGTCTGTGTTTCATTCATTCTCTCTCTCTGTGTTTCATTCATTCATTCTCTCTCTCTCTCTGTTTCATTCATTCTCTCTGTGTTTCATTCATTCTCTCTCTCTCTGTGTTTCATTCATTCTCTCTCTCTGTGTTTCATTCATTCTCTCTCTCTGTGTTTCATTCATTCTCTCTCTCTCTCTGTTTCATTCATTCTCTCTCTCTCTCTCTGTTTCATTCATTCATTCTCTGTGTTTCATTCATTCATTCTCTGTGTTTCATTCATTCATTCTCTGTGTTTCATTCATTCATTCTCTGTGTTTCATTCATTCATTCATTCTCTGTGTTTCATTCATTCTTTCTCTCTCTCTCTGTTTCATTCATTCATTCTCTCTCTCTGTTTCATTCATTCATTCTCTCTCTCTGTTTCATTCATTCATTCTCTCTCTCTGTTTCATTCATTCATTCTCTCTCTCTCTTTCATTCATTCATTCTCTCTCTCTCTTTCATTCATTCATTCATTCTCTCTCTCTCTTTCATTCATTCATTCTCTCTCTCTCTTTCATTCATTCATTCTCTCTCTATTAATACTTCGTCTTTATACTCTAATTTGCTCAAATCATCCAATTTAAGAAAAGGAGTAGTTGGAGCCATTTTTAAATTTAAGACAAAGAGGTATTTTATATTATATAAATTTCTCCAAGTGTTGATCGCTGGATATCCCCCCCGCCTCCTAAAAGTACTGAAAGATATCGACATGTTAACGAATGAATAAAAAAAAAAAAGTCATGATGGAAGAATTCGTTCCTACTGAGTTCTTGAATGCAGTTACTCAGAATTAATTACGAAATGAAGTATTTTCAAAGAGTGAAGCTTTACTAAGAAATTTTTAATTTACATTATTCTATTAGTCTTTTAATAGGATCCTTAATTCCTTAGATAAATAAAGTCATATTGAAAGTTGGGTGTTTTCAATGCTTTTATCCTTTTTTGGGGGTGGTGGGGAGTGCCTCCGATCAAAGACAGTCACAGTCTTACGCCTAAATGACTGTGCCAAATAGTCCAATTATTTTTCTGACGCCGAATGGGACACGCCGAAAAGTATTAAGTTGAGAGACTAGTAAAGAAACTACAATTTTAGATGTGCAAGAATGTTCTTAAACGCATGCTTAAAGCCAATTCTCCAACCATTTTTTTTTTTAAGAAATGAATGCCATTTTCTTGGTTCAAGACATCTGCAAAGACAAATAGTTAACGAACAGAACGGGATAAGTAATTTTCACCATTTTTGAAAAAAAAAAAAAAAAAATTTATGCGGCTTTACTGTAGCTTATTTTCTGCAAATAAATCTCAACGAATCTTCGATGGTCAGAACATGTAGGATGAATAGAAGAGTCACTTCGGAAAATAATCACGGGATTGCCTTCTTCGAATGACCAACTCAAAACAACATTGAAAGCCATTGGACTTGAGCCTAAATCCTTTGAAACACAAGCACAAGACCGTACTAACTAGCGATGTTCAATCAGCATCGAAGCCAAAATCTTCGCCACCAGAAGAGAAAAGGAAGAAGCAAAACAACAAGGCAAAGCAAAAATCAACTTCGTCCTCCGCCAACAATACTATGCTGTCAATGCGATCGGCTTTCATGCAAGAATTGGTCTACTTAGTCATCAATGCCATCATCCTAAAGGAAGTGATCAGAAAATAAATTATATTCTTGGATACGAGGTAAAGCCAACAAACCACAACGATAACACGTAATACGTTTTAGATGCGACACAAGATCGAAAATATGGGACACTCAGTGAGGATCGAATTCTCTATTCAGTCGTAATTGATCTAGCAAGACAAGCTTGCTAACTATTACACCACGTCGAAGTGTTCATTTGTCCTAGGCATATGGTGTTTGTTTTTTCCAAGCGTAGCTTAGATGTGGCACAATACCGAAAGTATGGGGCATCCAGTGAGGATCAAACTCACTACTCGTAATTGATTTCTTAGATGTGACGAAAGGCAGAAATTATGGAGCACCTAGAACTCGAACTCGCTACTCAGTCTTAATTGTTCTAGCGAGATAAGCGTGCTAACCATTACACCACATCGTTGCCTAGGTCTATGATTATTTTGTTTAATGCCTAATATGTCTGGTAATTATACTCGGTATATTTTTAATTCCATGTCGTTTCAAGATGTAGGCAGACATGGCTCTTCACAGCTTCTTTTATTCTAACTTTTCGTCAGCACTGCGGAGCATTGTCACGACACTAGAACTGAGGGGTTTTCAAAAACCGTATTTAAAATAGAAATGTATGAATTAATTAATTTTCTTACCATACAGGGTTATTGAAAAGTAACTTCCTATTTTCTGTATGAGTGGCCAGCCAGTGACCTTTTGCGGGGTGTGTTAAAGGAGCAAGTCTACTATACCAGACTAAGACTCTGGAAGAACTTGAATGGCGAATACAAGAAGTTATGTTTTCTACATCACAAGAGTTCCTGGTGAAATCACTTGACGCGATTCCTGGGTGGCTCGAGAAGCTGGTAGCAAAATTTGGTGCCCACATCGAATCATACTTATTATAAAACCCAGGTTGTGTGTGTGTGTGTCTGTTCGTTTATATATTGGATCCGATTTCCTACATTTTTCAACCGATTTCAACAAAACTTCACAGGATTACGTAAAATTACCTTGCGGTGGTTCTGACAGTGACACAAATTGGAAAAACACAATTGTTTTTGCACGAAATCAATTTGAAAACACGATTAAGAGGCATCGCTGTAGCGAGAATGAAAGGGGGACAATTCATATCGAGTTATACTTATTATAAAACCCAGGTTGTGTGTGTGTGTGTTCGTTTATATACGGGATCGGATTTCCTACATTTTTCAACCGATTTCAACAAAACTTCACTTTTTTCTTGGCAGGTAGTGTTTCTTATTGTCTTGCACACTTTTTTCTTTATTTTTACATTCAGAATGCTTTAAAAATTCCATTTACAAGACAATTGTTTATAATAAAATTCTATTCAATCGGTAGACTCATAACGATTGAAAACAATGTTTTGCTTGGGTTTGACCAATTCGTAAAAAAAACAAAACAAAACAAAAAACTAATTGAGACATGCGTGTCCGTCAACCTTAAACAATAATCTTTGTCAATTTTATTTTTCAGTCTTTATGATGGTCGATACTTGATCTGTCTCTTACTGTTACATCCCCCGGGCAACGCCGGGCTCGCTCTACTGCTAGTTTTAAATAAAACCTCATACTAAATGCTTTCCTCTCATATCCATTTCTAAAAATTATGGTTAATTTATAAATTATAAGTGTTTTAAAATGGGGAGTTAACTTTTCAATCGCCCTGTATGAATGTTCTTTCTGCTTTATAGAATAAATAAAAAAAGGAAAAAAAGATTGGATTATTAAATATAAATTTCTAAGTTTAAAAAATCCGAATATACAAAAATAGGTTTAATTTCATCTTCAGCGTGATCTTTTTGAAACGGTTTATAATCAATCTTACTCTTCTTTTTCTTTTTTTTTTTTTTTTCATTATGACAATCTCTACTTTACAGTCACGTGCGTGCAATTTGCACAGATGTTATGACTAAAACCAGAAACTTCTTGCAGTTACTAGAGAGATTTAGAAAGCTACTTGACTAGGCATAAAAATTCGACTTTCCACTTACAAAATATTAAGGTAAAACATTTAGTGAGGGTGCCTCAAATATTCCACCGTATAAACGGAGGATTAAGAACACAGTCATGACTTTTTACGAAAGATATCAATTTCCGGTAGCTAGATATCGATTTCCGGTGGCATTCTCCATGCACTATTCTTGTTTAAATGAGCTACTTGTTCATTTCACTTGCGCAGATGTATTTTCTTCGAGTTCACTCTTTCATAAAGAATCCTATTAACAGTTCACGACAGCTATTGGGGAGATATGATTAAATATACTTTAATATTTAAAAAATGTATTCAATATTATTATTGTTTAGGTAATAAGCATTATAACACAGCACAAATAGCTATATTGTTGAAACGACATTCTTGTACATGGAGTTATGGATAATATTATATATTAATTACTATTTTTTTTAATTAATAACTATTTGTGCCCACTTGTTGACATTAATAGCTAGCTGCCGATATGTTCAAATTTTGGAATAATGCAATAAGAAAAATTTAAATTTCCTCTCTAAATTTGAATACAGAGTAGTCCTTGTCCTAGGCTGGTTGTCGCACAACACTAAGCAGTGCAGTCTGCCGTGCTATTTAACTCGTAGATGGGCGAAGAAGAGATGGATTCATGCCTTTCTCTAGTACAAAGATATTTCCCAGAACCTGTTGCGGAATTCAGGCAATCGATTGAGACGGCTCCGTTTAACAAACTCACTGCACCCGACCAAAATCTGACAGTCGTATTCTTTTGGACGTGTAAATTTATAGTAACATTTTCACTGGGAGTTTGGGTTCATAAGCGGTCCTTAGCCGTGTGTATACACACATTTTTTAGGAGTGCGATCGTTGAGAAAGGTATGAATCCATCTCTTTTCTCCCAAGCTATGGTTAAATAGCAGAGCAGACTAGGTTCTATAGCCTTAAATGACGTACAAAAAATGATCATAAAATCTCGCAATATACTCTAGTATATGCGATATACAATGAGACTATTTTTTCTTCTCGCATTCTTATACTCTCTTTCTCACACACACACACACACACACATATATATATATATATATATATATATATATATATATAATCAATTATGACTACATCCAGAACTGTTATGGATATGACCAGAAACAAAAATTAACACAATAACAATAATCTTGAAAGCATGTACAAGATAAACTCTAACAAATTTAAATGCAATGTCAGTCGCTATCTACTGTCCACTTGATTTCTCTTTTCTTTTCCTGCTCATTATTAAAGTTTCTGTTCCTAATTCTTCCACATCCAGTAAACCCTTGCATTTTAGTGGCTTTACTGCCTTGCAAAAATTTAGATACATTACCAATGGCTATCTACTGCCCTCCTGATTACTCTTTCCTCTTCCCGTTCATTATTAAAGTTTCTGTTCCTAATTCTTTCACACCCTGTAACCCCCTTGTGTCTTAGTGGCTTTACTGCTTTTCATGGGGTGATATCGGTAAAAAAAATCTTGTTGAAACTTTCAAAAAATTACCAAAACGTATTTATGAACATGGAAAAGCGAGGCGCGATATAAATAATGGATAGTGGCTTGAGAATGAGGAGCCGGAGAACCGAGTTCGAATTCCAGTAGAGTTCATTATATTCACTTACGTGCTAATGACCTACTACTTGTACCTGTTGCGGCATTCATCCGGGATCGGTGGAACCGGCTCTGTCAAACGAACCCACGGTATCCGACCGAAAGCCGACCAAGCGTATCAGAGGTCGTCATCATTCGCCCGCATCAGAGGTCGTCATCATTCTGACGAAGCAGAGGTCGTCTTCATTCGGACGTGAAAATCTACAGTAGGAGTTTCAATGGGAATTTGGATTCACAAGCGGTCCCCCAGGCACATGTCTAGGATAGTGCGATCCGGTTTCGAATTGTTTCCTTCTTCTACACTAGTTGCCACACAAGGCTATAGGACCAATGTTATAGAAGTGCGAAAGTGAACGCAACAAGGCCGTTACGTTGACCACCTACTGACACTCAGTATGGACTAATTTTCTCATCTTTGTTGGGTTTTTTATTGTAACATTTCGGCCGATGTAATCCCAGGCCTTATTGGAAGGGATAGCTATCTGCTCAGTAATAATTTCAGTCATTCCTAAAAGTAAACCCTTACATCGGTAAATCAGCAATCCCGGAAACTAATAATCTGTCACTGTACTCCTAAGGAAGCTGCTTGCCTTGAAGTCTAATGGGATTCAAACTAACTCCTTGCCTAAAGTAAGATTCGGATTTACGAACCATATGCTGGAAAATAGACGGTTGTATTGTCCCAAAAGTCCCACTGTCAGTCTTTACAAGAATTAGATCAGACCAAAAATGGAGTGTTGCTGCCATATCGCGGCTCGTACTGCGCAATACCCACTTTTCACTTTCGCAGCCTTGATCGACTTCAAATGAGTTTATTCAGCCTTGAATTGTTTCCCACTTTACAAACACTTTCCAATAGACGAAAACGTTGCTAGACTCTGGCTAGGCTATCGATATTTCGATGGAAAATGTTCAGATGAGCTACATTCCTTAGTTCCACCAGTTCAGACCTTTACAGCTAAGCCTCTCTACTCTATCGTTATTTCCATGGAAAATGTTCAGATTAGCTCCAGTCCTTAGTTCCACCACTTCAGACCTTTACAGGTAAGCTCTCTAATCTATCGTTATTTCTATGGAAAATGTTCAGATGAGCTCAATTCCTTAGTTCCACCAGTTCAAACCTTTACAGCTAAGCCTCTCCCTACTCTATCGTTATTTCCATAGAAAATTTTCTGATGAGCTCCATTCCTCAGTTCCACCAGTTCAGACCCTTACAGCTAAGCCTCTCTCTACTCTGTCGTTATTTCCATCTAAAATGTTCAGATGAGCCCCATTCCATAGTTCCACCAGTTCAGACCTTTACAGCTAAGCCTCTCCCTACTCTATCATTATTTCCATGGAAAATGTTCTGACGGACTACATTCTTTCGTTCTAAGTGTTTGGCCCTTCACTCGACTTGTCACGTCCATAGGGTCGTCATCTTCATTCCTTTCCTATTTTGTTGATAAAGAGATTTTCACACAGTTTCTCCGTCTGAACTTTTAATTTGAGGAATAATTTCCCACGAGCTCTTCGGTCTTAACTCTCTTCAAGTCTTTTGTCAACCGATGTGTCAGGTTAATAATAATATTAAAAAAAATCTAATAACCTTTTATTTTATATAACATCGACGTGAAGTGGCTTAGTTCTAACTTCCCGACAAATATTTTCATGGTAACTACTCTGACGAACTTTTTCTCCTGGTGCCCCGAATCCATGAACTTAAAAGTGCTACTAGATTGGCGTTTAGGTCCCACCCGTTTACTGTTGAAATAGCTAAGTGCAACCATCTTGTCCACTCCAACAGTTTCTTTTCTTGCACCTCCCACCCGTGGAACTCCCTTCCGTTTACTTGCTTCCCTGATAACTATCAGGTCACCCCATAAGTTCTGTCCGAATTTTAACTTTTTGTTAAAATCAACGAAATTTAAAGAGTATTTTATGTCTAATGGAGCTGAACATTATTTTTGTTTAGATGCATTTAAACTGATCAAATTTTATTTCAGAGAACAATAAAATTAAATTTTGTTTAAAACCCTGCTAACATGGAAGTACCCAAGAATCGTTTGACTCACATAATGCTTTATGAGTTCAAGAAAGGAAACTCAGCAGCCGAAGCGGCTAGAAACATTCACTAAGTTTATAGAGAGGAATGTGTGAATGAAAGAACTTGCAGAAGATGGTTTGCAAAATTCAGAGGTGGAGATTTCACCCTTGAAGATGATCGAACCGGACGTCCAATTGAGTTTGATGAAAAGCTTCTTGAAGTAGTCCTTGAAGAAAATCCTCCTTTATCAGTTGAGGAATTGGCAGTGGTTCTCAGTTCAAACCATACAACTGTTCATCATCATCTTCAACAACTTGGAAAAGTTCCTAATCTTGGAAAATGGGTGCCTCAGGAATTGTCTGAAAACAACCTCAAATCCCGAGTTGACATCTGTTCTTCTCTCCATTCTCGCCAACTTGTTTCACCTTTTTTGGATAGACTTTTGACTGGCGACGAAAAATGGATCTTTTATCGAAATGCTAAGCGTCGTAGACAGTGGCTTGGTAAAGTGGAAGGACCCCAGCCACCGCCGAGAAGGGAACTTCATGGACAAAAAGTTCTTTCAATCTGGTGGGATCGCCATGGAATAATCCACTTTGAATTCTTACCACCTAATGCAACAATTAATGCTCAAATATACTGTCAACAATTAGAGCGTTTGAACCAAGCTTTGAGGGAAAAAAAAGACCTGCTCTAGTGAATCGAAAAGGGGTGATGTTTCATCAGGACAACGCGCGACCCCACACAGCAAGAATCACGTCACAAAAGATCGAAGAACTTGGTTGGGAGAAAAATTCTCTCCCGATCTTGCTCCTTCAGACTACCATTTTTTTCGTAGTTTACAGAATCATTTGGAAGAAACAGCTTTTGTAACACAGGAAGAGGTTAAAACTGACATTTGTGAGTTCTTCGAATCAAAGCCAAAAGAATTTTACAGTAATGGAATTAGTAAGCTTGTTAATAGATGGAAGGAAGTCATAGATAATCAGGGAAAATACATTGTCGATTGAATCTGTAATTAAATGTAACATTTGGTCACTTGTTTTCTTTATTCAAAATTCGGACAGAACTTATGGGATGACCTGATACATAACCTAATTTGAATGCAACCATCTTCTGTCTTCTTGAACCTTGTTTATCTTTTGTTTTTTCCTCAATCCTCTCCATTCTCGGTCTACTCTTTCACTTTCATTCCCTGTACCCACCATCCAACTCCGCGTACTACTGGCATTACCGCCTTGCTTGAGGTGAAATGATAAAAACAAGGAAAAAGCAAACAAATTCGACACATTTAATCTAACGTTATTTTTTTCTATTAGTCACTTTAATAACTGTAATGGACAACCGATTTGATGATCCACTCTGGGATATTTTCGTTTTTTTCCAGTGATATGAAAAAACATTATATTAGTACATTATAAAAAAAAATTACTGTGATAATTTTAACCTTTTATTATTACTTCTGTTATTAGTACTCAATTTATTGTGTAAAAAGAAAAAAAAAGTCAAATACTAACGAACAAGAATTTTGTTCGTTTTGTTTTACGGCATATCAACCTCAATGGTTTATTTAATGCCGACAAAATTTTTATTGCTGATAATGTTTTTCTTCAAAAATCTATTTCTGGGAATATTTTTCCATGAAGAAATCTATAGCTGGTAATATTTTTTTCAAAGAATATATCACTGTTTTTATTGCTGGTATTTTTTAAAATATTGCTGATAATAATTTTTCCTTCAAAAATTATTGCTGGTTATAATTTTTTTATTACAAAGTATTTCTGGTATTAAAACCTATTTTTACACAAGTTTGGGTATTAACTATTTGCCCATAGCTGGGACCCTAACAGGTAAATCTGGGAACACCAGCAATTAAGAGGTGGTTCCACGCTCCTCAAAACCTCCTGATCAGAGGCTTTGCCGTTGGACGTAATTTATCGTCTTACCCAGGACGCGTATGTAGTTTATCGTCATACCCAGGACGAACGAAGAGGAATATGAAAAATATTATTTTATATAAGTTAATAGGAGGGTCGAGTTTGCCATGTAAATTCGTTATAAATACATTTTATAGTAAAACTAATATCAATACATTTTTATATAAAAAGGACCAACAATATATTTTATTTGTAGTTGAAGGCATACAATTGCGTTCAAAAGATATTTAGTTGTAGCCATAAAATTGTGTTCAAAATATTTAGATTTCGGCATTAAATAACCCATAGAGGTGTTGATATGCCTCTAAACAAAATCAACCAACCAACAATACATATTTATAGTAAAATGACCAACAATACATTTTATCTGTAGTTTAAGGCATACAATTGCGTTCAAAATATATTTAGCTGAAGTCATAAAATTGTGTTAAAGATATTTAGATTTTGGCATTAAATAACCCATAGAGATGTTGATATGGCGCTAAACAAAATCAACGTCTGTAGTAAAATGATCTTAGCGGAATTGTCATAATTATAAGTAGTTCGATATTTTGATAGACGATTATTTAATATACGTCTCGTCTAAATTGCCAGAAGTGATGCACTCCTCGGTGAATGGTCCCGAATCAGAGAGATCCACGCCACCATGCCGTTCGCATGTCTTGTATGTGTTCAAACCATTGTACGAAGACGGAACTAAGTGCGGGAGTTTCTTTCTTCTTGACGATATCAAAAGAAGGGTTTGTTTTTGAAGTTACATTCTTCTAGCCTTTGTCTGAAGAGGCAGGTCCTAGAAAGCAGCAGGTGGTTTGAATTCAGCTGTCCTTCTCTTAGACGGGTCACCAACCAAGGCTATAGGTCGTAGTGGCACCACATGTACTGCAACCGTAATAGCAGTGCTGTTTCCTGGACAATATAATCTGAGGGGGCCCAACTCTCTCCAGGTTGGTTTTGAATTCAAAGATTTTCCATCACTTAGACCGGTTAAGGCTATAATGTCCGTTCTGTCCTATTATTTATAGTATGTGATAGTTTTTCAGTACTAAGTCAATATTGCTTATTTCCAAGCTGTGATTTAAATGCTAAGATCATTACCACTTTAGGAAGAGAAAATGGATTATTTGAATGACTAAAACAGCCTTAAAAACAATCACTTATTTATGAAGATCACATGTGACCAAATTAGAAATGAATTAAAAAATAGTTATTTAAAATTGATTTTTAACTTTAATATACACATTAGTTATCTCCATTAAGATGTATACTTGCTAGTATCATATTTCACTTGTTTTTGCGTAAGTTAACACATGCGTAACAGCATGCTGTTGCCATAGATAAATAACGAACCATTCCGTGTTTCGATTGTGAGAAAAGAAGGAAGAAAAAGGTAGAGCAGAGGCGCTATTTGATTTTAGTGAGAAGAAAGCATATATGATAAGAATAAAGGGAAGATGGCAATAACGCTCTCATACGTTTTAGGTCTGCTTCAACGAGATGGAAAACTGTCAATTTTTCATTCTTTTCATTTGTACCCTCTTACTTCTTCAAATAATGATCTGCATCCATACTCATAATTGTTGTTAAACCCAAATATTAAACCATGCAATAGGATGTATTTACACTGGCAATGTATCGTAGGTGAACTTGAAAGGAAATTATTCCATCATTAAATTAAGAATTAGAATTTATCAGGAAATTCATATAGGTAAATACAGGGGACTACTAGTAAATGATAAATTTGTTGTAGATTTGAATCGACCCACAGTAAAGAAAAAGGCAAAACTTTTAAATAAAAAATATTTTTATGTATGTGTTTTCACAGGTAAATTTTTCTCAGTGTATATTAGTGTTAAAGTCTCTTTGTAGTTGTCTGTTAATATAAACAGAAATGCGATGTATGTGTGAGAAAAAAGAGGTAAGGGAGAAAGTGAAGAGGAAAGTGTAAGTGTCGCGTAGCTTGGCGAGGAAGTCGAGTGAATGAATAAAGCAATTTCATTGATATCGCCATCATCAACTGATGTTGCCTTTATCCGTCTTTATCTCCTTTTTTAGTCTAGAGACTTAAGTAATCTTCAAAGGGATCACGAAGTATGTTTTTATTGTTGGCGGGAATTTTTTTTTTTCTAGATTGATGCTTGATGTATATTTACTTCTTACCAATACAATGTAATGATCTCTTGAATTAGGTTATATGGTCTTGTCAATCAAAATTTACTGATCCGTTGGGTGAGTAATAACTAAGCAGTACTAAATAAGAACTAGATGAGATATCATTTGCATATAAGTGAATGTAACAAACTCACCTGGAATTTGAACTCTGCTCCCTGATTCCACAATTTGAGCCACTAGTCCATCATGCCTGTACCGACCCAGTTTGTTTTAATTTAAGAACAAATTTTTTCCATTTCACTCTTGAAACTTTAACACGTTGTCTGATTGTTAATCTTTCCATGGTTGAAATTGCCAAAGACTTAAGTTGATAAATCTGAAAGAAAAAGAAAAAAATCCTTAGATCCTTAAATTTAATTCGTGTTTGACTTTGAGATTACAGGATGACGCGACCACTTTTGTTTAATTCATTGCCAATTCTTTAATTATTAAATTTTTCATTCTTTAATTTTTTTTAATTCTTTATTTTTACATATTTTAATCAAATTTAATGAAATACTTGGCTTAGAAAGGTAACTTTTGATGTGATTGGCCTGGGAGAGGCATGCGTCACCATTGGAAAGGGCCTGAAAGCCAGACCATGGTTTCACCCAAGATGGAATTTTTCGTCGATAGTTGTGCTAGCATCAAGCCACAAGTCAACATGACCGAGGGTTTGCGCGTATTCGCCTTTTCCTAATGTTGATCACGCCTGATAATTCAATTTCTCCCCAAAACTATAACTAAGGTTCGCTCAGTATAGTTGCGGTATAAACCACAGATAGGCTGTGGGTGTTGTACAAACACTAATTTGCCTGATCTGGCGTCTGCAACAAGGATTGGCTAGCCGCCTCGAAAACGGTCATACATAATATAAAAAATCTGGGAGCACCTTACTGTGGTGTAATGGTTAGCAATCTTGTCTCGTTAGAACAATTACTACTGAGGAGTAGTGACCGCGATCCTCACTGGGTGCTTCATACTTTAGACCCTATGCTACATCTAAGCTACGCTTAGAAAAACTCTATATGTAATATAAAATATATGGAATGTTCTTTTCTTGTATAAATATTGAAAATATTACAATGGAATTAATATTTATCACCGATAAATTTATAGGGTTGTATGTTGTAATATATAGAACTTAAAGGTTGGTGCGTATTCGTTTATATTGTATTTGGGTGCGTGTTCATATGTAAATAATTAATGTAGAAGCTATACCAGAACTTTGATTTTTACCACACACCGTTTATTCTCTTATTTACATAAACTGTAGGGAAAAAATGTCACTTGGATATGTCTGTTTTCTTTTTTGGTCAAGTACAAATATCGCTATAATGATCGAGCCGAAATCAGCCTTGCGCAGAGTTGGAACGACTAAGGAAAGTTTTATACTTGTTTCATTGTTGGAGGTTTAAACATGGTATTCCGTTTTTTTCTTCTTGGACCATAATTTAGGGTAAGTAGGAATAAACATCGATATAATAGTCGAGCTCACGTCCACCTTGCGCTGAGTTGGAGCGAACAAAGAAACGGTTGATTTACTTCATAGGTGGAGCCTTTGGAAGACATGCGTGAATGCCATGCGGTGGGCAGTGGAGAGAGAGAGTTCAGTCGTCAGTGGGCCGGGGAATAGCAGCGTTTCTTGAATTATTAATTAGATTTATTGATTTAATTATTTCTTTCTGTATTTCATATTAATTATATTTTTGTCTTGGCTACAGTAAACTACATCCAGCATTGAAATCTCTGATCGGGTGGGTTTGAGGAATGCGGATCCACTTATAAGTTGTCGTTGTTCTTAGGTCCATACTGACTCGGGGTTGTAGCACCTGTTAGGGTCCCAGCTATAGGCAAATAGTGAACTTCCAAACTGGGTAAAGAAACTGAAAGTATTAAAAATACATTTTCATATTAAAAAGATATCAGCAATAGGTTTTTGTAAAAAGAAAAAGTAGTCAAGCTCCCAAGAAAATTAAATTTCGGCATTAAATGACCCATAAAGAGTTGATATGCCGTTAAACAAACAAAAAATCGTCCCCAGTCGGGCACCAAGTGAGGATCGATCTTACAACACGATAGTCAGTTTTTTAAACTTTAGTGTTATTAATTAACTATTATTTATTTAATTACTAAAATTTTCAAGAATTATTTCATTTATATACATTCTGAATTTAAAGAAAAGAATGCTGAATTGAACTACTAGGTAATATCCAGCCTATTTACATTATTCAGACTACTGTCGTCATCTTTGCCGCCATATTTATTACAACGTTTCGGCCGTTGTATGCTCCGGCCTTCTTCAGGTGGTTGGAATGTCAAACTGAACCCTTTATTTCGCTCGCTGCGGTAGACTGTTCTAGTTCCACGTGCCATGTTTAAAGCCTTTATTCACTGTGCCTCAGACACACGGCACAGTGAATAAAGGCGTTAATTCGATCCATTGACAGGACCCAAAGAGTGTGAGTTCAATACCTGGTTAAGGCAGCGGAAAACTTGGAGAAGGGAATTAACACCTGATAACTGACATCCATTAGAAATGGCACGTGAGTAGAACTAGAACAGTGCTACCCCAATGAGCGAAATAAAGGGTTCAGTTCGACATTCCAACCACCTGAAGAAGGCTGAAGTGAACAACGGCTGAAACGTTGCGATAAATATGGTAACAAAGATGAGGACAATAGTCCGAATAATGTAAATAGTGTACATAATACCTCATCTCAGAAATATAGACAGATATCAATATCAATCCTCTTCTCTGGAAGTGCATGTTGGACAATTTCCTCATAGATGAAAAGAGCAGTCAGTGTGGATTTGCAGAATAAATTCTGTGAATTTAACGGACTAAACATGTGAGCAGTGATGAGGATTTAAGTAAAAAGGAAACGAAAAGAACAGCTGCTTAGAACCAGAAAAAGACAGATGAAGTTTCTGGGACAGATAATGAGAAAAGAGAGCTTGGCGAATTTGACACTCAGAGGAGATATTGAAGGTTACAGGGAAATAATCTACCTGACAAGCTTGCGTAACTGGACGACAGAACAAAGACGAGGGACGATAAAGCCCCCAAAGATCGCAAAAAAATACTAAGGACGTAACGTGTTCGCAACAGGGAATCGTTAAGGAAAATAGGGCCAAAAAGAACACTCTTTTATTTACAATCAGATAAACACATAACGAGGAAAAAGAGCTTGAAAAGACAAACATTGTTTTGGAGAGCCATAATCACCCACAATCTGAAGTAACATGGCATATAAAAAGAACAACAAAATTAAACGACCTGTCATAAAAGTTTTTTATTTTTTATTTTCGAAAGTGTATCACCACTGTAAGATGTTCAGAAAACCTTGTTCAGCATGGTCATGTGATCTTTCTCTTTGTCAGTACATGAATTTTATTTCTTTGATCTCTCTGATAAGGCGGAATGTGAAACAAGCTCTTTTTTTTTTAATACGGGGTGCCCGTAAGCGTACATATGGTCTAATGCCAAAAAGTAACCAGTCAACGCAATCTTTGTCACGCTGGCGTTAATAATACACCTACCCCATCTTTTCTGTTGCAATAAAGAACGTGCTGCTGCAGGATCGGAATCCCTGGCACCAGTCAGCGCCTTTCATCTAAAATGAGAACAGCTACTACACCTTGACCCCATCCCGAAGGTCGAGAAGCATTGTTTACCTGACGTTCCAACGAGAACGGTGTATGACTCGTTTTTTTTTTTTTATGTGGAGAGTGCGTATATATATATATATATATATATATATATATATATATATATATGGTGGTACTCGCTTGGAAAAATCTTGGATATTTCGACTTGTAATAGAACAAACCAGTACCCAAAGAAAAATGAGGAATAAAAAAAAAAAAGAAAAAAAGAAAGAACCAAGAACATAAAACTAAGGCGAAAACAATCGTCCAGATTTCAAGCATAAAATTCCAAAGAAAAAAACCCCTCCAAAACGAGTAAAAGGCAACTACATAAAGTTCTCAATACACGAAGTAGAGCAAACCCAAGATAAACCTAAAGAGCCAGGTAAACCTACCTAGGTTTCTCCTAAACGGATCGTCAGGGTAAAGCTGGCCAGCATTACCCTTACGATCCGTTTAGGTGAAACCTTGGTCAGTTGCCTGGCTCCTTAGGTTTATCTTATATATGGAGCGAGAAAAAATTGCCAAGTCTCCGTGACTATTGTTACCATGGCGTCATGATTACTTGACCTCTGTTAATGCAATGAGGAAGTTGTTGCTACAGGGTCGAAATTCCCGAAACCAGGCATCTTCCCAACATCTAAAGCGAAAACAGATACTACGCTTTGATTACCTGACCTAGACAAAGGCAGGATGAGACACGCGGTTTTTTATGTGATGGGGTTTATGCATACATATACATATTGGCCAATGACAAAATTTGCCCAGTCCCAATGGCCACAGTCACGCTGGTGTCTATATTACACAGACCTCACTTCTCTTGTTGCAATGAAGAAAGTTCTGTAGCATGGTTGGGATTTCTGGGACTGGGTACCTTCTCTCATCTAAAATAATGAGAAAGCAGATACTACACTTTGATCCCAGCCAAACGGACGAGAAGCCTCATTTACCTGACCTTCACTCTAAAGCAGGATGTGACACAAGGTTGTTTTGTAAGATGTAGTGCCCGTGCACATGAATATGCATATAGAACAAGGGTAGAATTTTCCCAGTTCCCTTTGACCACTGTCACGTATCGTTATTACACCGACCCTGCCTATCTTAGTGCAATGAGGAAGCTGTTGCTGCAGGGTTTAAATCCACGAGATCGGACACCTTCTCTTATGTAAAATAATGAGAAAGCAGATACTATGCTTTCGTCCTGACTGAAAAGTGATTACTAAGTGTAGATTAAATGCGGCCGCAAGTACAGATTACCCAGTGATGACCGAACTCGCTATTCAGTCGTAATTGATTTAGCGAGTTTGCTAACTATTGTACGACGTCCAAGTACCTTTTGCCAGTACATGAAACTGATTCAAAGGAATTGCAAGACTTCTTAAAATAATCAGTTTGCACCTAATCCAATGCGTTGTTTTGTGTCTTTATTTTCATTGCAAATGTTTGTATCTTCTTTATTTTACAGTTATCGAAGGTGATGTCTACAGTTCAAAATCAACAGAGGATTGTTTTTTGGAATCCCCAATGTATCCTTTCTTATTATTCAAAAAAGTAGCAAGTGCGTGCGTTTTACTGTTTCCATTTTTTTTTATAAACCGTTTCTTCATTGACTGATTTATTTTTTTACGGTTTATCAACCTTTTGCAGGTTATTGAAAGACAAGATAATAATATATTGAGATAATAATGATACAGTTCCTACTAATTATCCCATATCTGGGGGTGAAGTAGAGATATAACAAAGACAAACAATATGAAAAAGTAACTAAAGGAAATCGGCTAAATTATATACTTAAAAAATAAAACACTTTAAAAAAATTAAATTTAAATTAAATATTTAAGTGTCCCCACTCCTTCATGCATATATGTAATCATATCAGCCTAAATATTACTTTACTTCGAAGAATTTCTAAAGGATGAAAAGTATCACATAATGAGCGAAATAAAGGGTTCAGTTCGAAATTTCAACCACCTGAAGAAGGCCGGAGCGTACAACAACCGAAACGTTGTGACAAATATGCCGACAAAGATGAAGACAATGGTCCGCATAATGTAAATACTGTACATAATACCTCATCTCAGAAATATAGACAGACTTTAAAGAAAGTGTTGAACTAGAAAGATAGTCATCCTTAAAATCAGAAAGTAACAGACGAAATTTCTGGGACACGTTATGAGGAAAGACGGTCTGGAAAATTTAATACCCAAAGGAAAGAGTGCGTAGAAGGAAACGGCGAACAACTAGGTGAATGGATGACAGAGCAGTGACACAGTAAAAAGATGAATTTTGCTTAGCACTCAAAGAGAAGTTGCGCAAGTCCTGAAGATAAACTCCACACAAATGACGAGGAATTATTTTAATTAGTCACTTATCTT
Source organism: Acanthosepion lycidas (assembly GCA_963932145.1). Lineage (NCBI taxonomy): Eukaryota > Metazoa > Mollusca > Cephalopoda > Sepiida > Sepiidae > Acanthosepion > Acanthosepion lycidas. The sequence continues at coordinate 4,469,833 of OZ010603.1, forward strand.
TTTTATGCGCTACTGGATAAAGTAATGGTTAGTGAGGCTACTCTGGTGAACCATGAATACTGAGTAATGAGTTTGATCCTCACTGGGGGGATCCATACAAAATTTAGTATTAAATAACCTAAGAAGAGTAGGCAGGACGTACGATCAACTAACATATTTTCCAAATAATATATAAGCGTTAAACACATTTAAAACTATAAAAGCCAAACTTATTGGAGGTTTTATTTTATCTAAAGTTTAAAATCTATCCCCGCTTCTTTTTTTTTATTTTATTTGGGCTATTAAATTTCGTAGAAGAAAAATAAGAATAAAATGAAATAGAATTTTTAAATACTGTGATATAAAGTAGAGTTACCATTCATTGTATAGTTATAAATTTTTTGCCTCAGATTTTCTTTCTTTTTTTTTTTTTTTTCCTGACCTCTTTGCAAAGAGCATCGGGACTATTTCAAGCGCGCCAGTAGTGATAAATACAAATGTTATTTTGATGATTTAAATACTTTGGGTTCTTTTTCAAGATTTAGATAACGTTTTTCAAAATTTCGATTTTTTTTTTCACCTGAAAGCGAAACACCCATTTTGTTAGCTTGTTTACACTGACCAGATCTGATCACCTGGTTGGGACTGCTTTTGAATATTTCAAGTCCCTTAGAAACTTAGTTAATTACTGATTATTTTTCTTATTGAAATGATTACTCTTATATTTTCATAGTAGTTTTATTCTACATTTGTCACGGTATACTTCTACTTATGTCCTTGACAAGAGTAAAACAGAGAAACTGCAAAGGTGCCCGATGAAGTAAGTTATTATTTTACTATTTTATTATATAAAACTGTATTATTTATTGTTCTTTGTATTATCATTATTACATTATTTATTATTATCATATAATAATTCTGCTTATTCCTTCGCATGTACGTTACGCCTTACCAATGCCTAATCATTGCGTAACACGATTTTTGTCCTTGGGTAACAACTGTTATTTCCTATTTGTTTACGCCTAGAAAGTATGACAAATAGCTAATATTTCCTTTTGTTGTGTCGGAAACCTACCACCCCTCTTGAAGATGAACTTGTCTGAGTCTGTGAACAAAGACTATAAATAGTGACATGTCAGTCGACATGAGGGAGACCGAGAGCCAGACTCTCGGCGACTGTCGAACGCTCTGCATTAGCAGAGGGGAACCCGGACGAGGCTTTGCCGAAGGGCAAGGTTTCGTCCGGGGAGGTTGACAGGGCCTGAACCCGTCTAGGCGGGTTCAGAAAGGCCATATTTTTGGCCGAGCCTACGGGCTCGGGGATACCCACATTAAACCGGCCTTGTGTCACATTTGGTCCTCGTGGGTGGACTAATAAATACTGAGACCGAGAGACAGAGAAGTTCTTAGCTGAGCTAGTTATTGACTACTCAGGCGATTTCTGTACCTTTTTACCAACCTATTAAAACCCTTTTTATTGTTACGTGTTATTACGTGTTTGTCTCTACTAACCCAAAATCAACATCATACACCTTTTAAACTTTGACTTTGATGATAAATAATATTTTTGAAATTGACCTATTCCCATTGGGAAAGCTGGCGAATATAAACAGTCTCGTTTACACAAAGTAAGAATAAAACGACGTATGATTTAAAAGCAGCATCTATTTACTCTAGGATTATAACCGAGAGACCACAAAAAATTAGAAGTGAGTAGTTTTATGCGATTTACGTTTATAATGTCGATTAGTTTCACTAATCAGTCTTCCAGGATTTACTTTGACCCTCCACTGAGACAGGTTGTGACACAAGGTTGGTTTTTAACTAGAGCTGCGACAAATTGTTTCATAAGCCTCAATTTTAAGTACAGTGGAGGAAACAATATTTTCCTCCCCAGACTGAACTCGGTCCGCTGTGGCCAGTCTCGCCTGAGGTAGCGTGCCGCGGTGAATTTGCTGTCCCAAAGGCAAAGATAACACGGAAAATTGGTAAAGCCGCCTGTGAGACACATTAGGAAATCCCCCATTTTGTAGTCTCCGATAACATGTCAAACGTACTCTTCATATTTCAAGGCATTTAGCAAGATCTTGACACTGCTGTATTCCTCTTTGAGGTGCATCGAGTGAGCCAGGGGAAGTAGCACGAATTTGAGGTTCCTTGATGAGATATCGATGAAGTGGCGCCAATCTTTGGGGTCACAGATAATTCCAATTGTCTCGAATAGTCCGGTCAGAATGTAGCAAAAGCAAAGCCAATCATAACGCGTGTAAAAGCTTGAAAATCACTGGTGACGCTTTCTGTGATCTTCTTGTACATTTTCATCTAACAAATTCTACTGCATGAGCCTCGACGTCAATAGCTCGACATTGGACCTTGTGAGACCAAGATCTCTAATCGGGTCGTTGATATTAGAAGATAGTAGTTTTTCGCGATTTACGCATATAATGTCAATTAATTTCACTAATCAGTCTCCCATGTTTTCGTTATAAAATCCTTGGTAGCGGCGTTCTAAGTCCAGTCTATTCTAGTGGAAGCAATCACCTTGTTCCTCTGATTACGTTAGTGTTCACCCGAATTTATCAAGATGAGCGTCAAGGTATGATGTGAAGGACATCTTGCAGCCCATTTTGCCGTAGCTCTTCACCAGGGTTTCAACAAGGTCCACATAGTTTTTGGTCTTGTGATACCCCAGGGATCGACAAAGTTATTACTCGCTGCTTTCTTCGTCCTAATGAGCGAAAAAAATTCAGAGAAGTCTTAGATGTACTTCCAGGATTTACTATGATCCTCTACTGAGCCAGATTATGACACAAGCTTGTTTTTTTTTTTGTTTTTTTTTTTGTTAACGTGGGGACCTGAGTGCTTCCACATAGGCCGCAGGTCTATGCTGATCTTAGCTTGTCTAATCTCGTCATAGCTTGTCTAAGCTGGTCTTAGATGGTCATAACTTGTTTAAATTGGTCCGAGCATATCTGAGCTAATCATAGCTGATCATACCACCGCTACGGAACAGAGGTTACGAAACAAGACCGAGGATTCTGTTCATACAACGGGGAGGGGGAGAGAAGGCCTCCGGTACGGAATAGATACTACAAGCGCAGCATTTACTCGAAATCAGTCTTCCATCATATTCGCGTTATAAGAAATTGAGTAGGTAAAACTATTCGTAAGTTATCAATGGTTGTCCTGGCAGGAAGTCAAAAGCACAACATTGCACCTTGTGAGACCCAAGATCTCTGATCAGGTCGTTGACATCATTTGGGTTGGGTTAGTATGGATTTCTCTCCTGAGCTGCGCCGCCTCTGTAATCTGTATGATTTTATACTCTTTTGAATTGATTTTCTCTTCTGTCGACGACTGCTGTCTTAGAAGAGCTCAGGGCAGTGTAGCACTGGGCCGTTAGATGACGGAATGTCTGGCTATATGACAGCAGGTACATTCTTGCCCGCTCGACATTTGGAAGGATCCACCATGCAGAAGAAGAAATTGCTTCAGTGGTCAGTTTGTTCCCTCCAAATTCGTACATTTATTATAAACAATTGCATAACATTTCCACTTTCCAAACAAGCAAAACTTTACATGTTACCTTTTAGGTTTTTTGTAGAGTTTGCAGATGAAATGTGGTGCCCAGAGTTTAACGTGATCCCGGACAGGCATGCCTAAATATGCCTCGTAGGCCTCACACATTTTAGCAGATGTTGCCACAGAGTACTTTTCACCTTTGCCTAGGTAAATTCATCACGGACGTAGCAAAATGCATCTGTTGGATGCTTATAGCCTACTGATGCCAACTGTGACGAATGCAACCATCAACGACGGTTGTCTACATCTAGAAGTAAACTGAAATTTTGAGCTTACGTTTCCTGTATTTATACTGCTATCTATATTGCCAGAACGTTCAAGGAATTCTTGAAACTTCTAGAAACTTCTCTTTCACCAACTAGGCACTGAAACTGTCTAGAATGTAATGGAAAATAGGTTAGTTTCAAAACATCGATGTCTAGGTCACAAAAACATTGTTTGAAGGGACTATCGTCGTTTCTTTTGCTTTCTAGACAATACCAATTAGGAAATAGTACTTACTAAGCAAAGACAAAGAAAGTCAAAATGATGTTAAACAGTGTAATGGACTATCAGCAAAAGGAACAGCGTTTTAACAGGACAGGAACTGTAAAACCGAAAGGCGCATTGGAATAGCGACAGTTGCTTTCCAGAAGCTAAGCAAAGTATTAAGAAACAGGAAAATTTCATTAGAAACAAAGAGGGTTGAACTGCCATGTAATATCATTCCTCTTAGATGGATCGTCTCCTCACAGATGGGACCTGCAGGAACAGAAAATGGAGCTCTACAGAAGCCAAGCAAAGTATTAAGAAACAGGAAAAATTCATTAGAAACAAAAAAAGAGGGATGAACAGTTGTGTAATATCAGTCCTTCATATATGGCAGTGAATGCTGGAAAATCTCCTCACAGATGAGGAAGAAACGTGAAGAATTAGGAATATTGGTTCTAAAGACGGATGCTGAGAATATTATGGACCGATCACGTGATCAACGACAAAGCTTTAAAGAAATTGGAAACAAAAACACTCGTATTTAACATCAGGAATTAGCTGAAATTTCTAGGACACATTATGAGGAAAGACGGCTTAGAAAATCTGACACTCACTAGACATACTGAAGGCAATAGGAACAGGTGAAAACAACGCAGAACCTACATGAAAGGCTTTTGTAAATGGTTGGCAGAACAGGGTTTTGGAGATATAGCAAAAAGATAAAATTTACTAAGATCTACAGAGGACAGGAGGCGGAGGAGTTATGATGGCCTACATCCGGAAGAAACACAGCATATAGCAGAAGAGGGAAATAAAGAAAAGATAGATGATGAGTCAATAACCCTTTCATGAAAGGGACACAATATGGGAATTTTCAAGGGTACTTTATAGTGGTAGAACTCGAAAGAAGCTTATTCAATTATTAACTTAATAATTATTAATAATTAATATATTAATTAATATAAATAATATGTTATTTAATATATTAATTATTGTTAATAATTATTAACTTAAGAAATATGATTCATTAGAAAATGAAAATAGGAAAACCGTATTTTTTATTGGTTTGTTTGTTTAACGGCATATCAACAACTTATGGGTCATCTAATGCCGAAATTAAATTTTCTTGGGAGCTTTGAAGTAATAAAAATGTCATTCTGTTTTCACAATTGAGTACATGGTAGATGATACTCAGCTTTTGTGCATTTGTATGTTTGAAGCGGTGATATGTATTTTATGTTGTAGCTCTGTTGAAGTTATATTTTGGAATAGTTTGATTTAAGAAATTGTAGGATATTATATGGATGAATGCCATGAAAGTTCTTTCATGTTTGTTGGATGTTTTTCTTTTTGCGGCATATATCAAATTCTATGCATTATATATCAACACCTCTATGGGTTATTTAATGCCGAAATCTAAATATTTGGAACAAAATTTTATGGCTTCAACTGAATATATTTTGAACGCAATTGTATACCTTCAAGTACAGATAAAATGAATTGTCGGTCGTTTTACTATAAATATGTATTGTTGGTTGCTTGATTTTGTTTAGCGGCATATCAAAACCTCTATGGGTTATTTAATGCCAAAATCTAAATATTTTGAACACAATTTTATGAGAGTGATTTGATTTGTTTTACGTCATATCAACTCCTCATGAGTCATTTAATGCCAAAATTTTTTTCTTTGAAGTATTAAAAATGTGATGATATTCTGCTTTCACAATTGAATACATGGTAGATGATACTCTGCTTTTGTGCATATACATGTTTCTGTGGGCATAATCATGAGAGATGGTCATATGTGTGTTATATGCTGTTTTGTTGAAGTTATATTTTGGAATATTTTGGTTTAAAGAATTTTGTAGGATATTATATGGATTAGTGTTATGAATGCGATTTGGTTGGGTAATTTTTTTTTTTTTTTCGTCATATCAACACCTGATTTATTCAGTACCGGAATCTAAATATGTTGAACGTAATTATTTTATAAATAGGAATTATTGGTTATATATATATATATATTTTTTTTTTTTCTTACTAAAAACATATTTTGCTTTTTTTTTGGGGGGGGGGGGAGTTCACTATTTGCTTATATCTGGTACCCTAACAGGTGCTACTACCCCGGGTTAGGTTGGACCTGGGAGCAGCAGCAATTAAGAAGTGGTTAAACTCTCATCAAAACCTTTAATCTCCCGATCAGAGGCCTTGCTGCCGGATATAGTTTATTTGTTTATTGTTACTACTTGTTGTTGTTATTATTATTATTATTGTTATTTAAATGATTTGTTCTTAAACGTTTCTTTCTCCAATCCTCTTTTTCAGATATTTTCGTCGGTTGTTAAAATTGCAGTGGTAAATGAAGCAGTGTTAATATCATATGTTTACGTTTTGGTCTATTATTATCAGATATTATATGGCCATGTATTTCCGAAAAAAGAAAAAGGCGGGCATGTGTTAGGTTGGTGCAAAAAATAATGACGTAATAATGTCGTTTTTTGACGTATTTCTTAACGTCAAAAAACGACATTATTACGTCATTATTTTTGCACCAACCTAATACTTCCGAAAAAAAAAAATCCATAAAAGTTTTTTTTTTTTTTTTTTTTTTAAATTAAAGAGTTTAAAAAAAAATCAGAAAGTTAAAAAAAAAAAAAAATAATGCAGATATCATTGACGCTATCACAGTTTCAAATTCGACATTTTAAATAACTAGTTCCAATAACTCTGAGGGACTGGTTTGAAACAGAGCTCACCTTTTAAGGCAGTGATTCTTCACCTTTTTCTTTTGGTTCGTGCCCCTTTCAAAGCACCAACCAGTTGTCAGACCCACTTCCAGAATGGATGAAAAACAATATTGATCTCCTGTGTAGATAACAAAACCATTGTTTCTTTAAACTTTATTTTCCCTTAACTGACAATAAAACAAGGCGTTACAAAAACCCAGTTTATTGCATATTAGCAAAAAAAGAAAGAAAAGGTTATTATGATGGTATCAATTGGTAAACTTTCTACACTGTAAAATTTTATTTTAGATCGCCAAATATACTAGGTTATCCTTAATAAACCAACACCATCCTCGCACTCGCTGGGAATTGATATCGCACCCCTAAGTGGGTACGAGTAACCCTGGTTAAGAGCCACTGTTTCTAAGGTGATAACATTTTTTTCGTTTTTGCCAAGTGTCGCGACCCAAAGAATGTCTGAAGTATGTATGATAATCTACAAAAAATATTAAAAAAAAACATTTTTCCAATCTTTTAGGAGTGAACCAATCTATTTAAGATGATACTTTCGGAACAAAAAAAAAAAAAAGCAACATGCGGGCATGTACTACCGGAAATAAAAAGCAACATGCGGGCATGTACTTCCGAAAAAAAAAAAAAGCAACATGCGGGCATGTACTTCCGAAAAAAAAAAAAAGCAACATGCGGGCATGTACTTCCGAAAAAAAAAAAATCCATAAAAAGACATTTTTTTTTTTTTTTTTTTTTTTAACAGTTAAAAAAAAAAATGCCAGCTGCTAATGTGAGTGAAAGGCAAGGTCAAACAGGTTGATGATTACAATATGGCCAGCAGGAAGAAAGAAAAAAAAAAAAAAAAAAAAAAGCAATATTGCAAACTTTGAAAGCCTTTAGGTGACCTATGGCTAGGTCGTCATTTTAGAGCAATCTGTTCGCTACTCGAAGACCTGTGCAAATTGAGTGGTTGTTGCACAACGAAGAAGACAACTGTTCGTCAATTATGATTAAAGTACGAACTTGGACAGGGTTAAGAAAACAACCAAGAAAGTACTAGGAGGCGGCTATACATGTCTTCATTGAACGGTATGGTAGCGCCTGTTAACGTTCCAGCTGTGCCGCTGAACCCCCCCTCCCCGCAAAAAAAAAGAAACTATGAAAATGCAAAAAACACATATAGTAAAATTACCAATGAATAGTAAAGCTACCAGAATACATTTTATAGAAGGAATCTCAACAAAACATTCTATAGTAAAATGACCAAAAAATGCATTTTTCTGTAATTGAAGGCATAGAATTGCATTGCAAATTATTTAATTAAAACCACAAAATTGTTAAAAATACTTAAATTTTGGTATTAAATAACCCCTAGAGGTGTTTAAATGCCGCTAAACAAAATCAACTAAACGACCTTCGTTAAAAGGTGAAATACCTCGAGTAAGAATAGAATAGATTTATGAAGTTAAATTTGTCTTCATGAGGTTTTAAAAACTGAATAGGACTTTTTTTTTTACTAAGCATCGAATATATCCATGTTTTATATATATATATATATATATATATATATATATATATGAGAGAGAGCGTATTTAGGCAGCAAAAGTTCTTAATGTCAATAAACTTTTTATTGATCGACTTTTCCAAATGACTAATAATCCTTCTAAGGTATGCATGTATATTTCTGTATGTTTATATCTTCGCCAATCGATGGAAAGATGGGATTTAGATAGATAAAATCTGATGGAGATAGTTTACGACATTTCCAAATAGTTGGTTGGCTTGCCTTGAAAATCAGGATTTGACTCCTCGGGTCGAATTTTGAAAATGGCTATGTGGCAGAAATAAAAAATCTCTCAATCTCTAAACAGGTTTACACATAAATCCATTAAAAGCACACCATGAATAGACTATGAGATTTTCTTCATTCAGTATTATTTACAAGATGTATTTTTTCTTCATTAATTTTAGTATTTGGTACTTGATGGAAATTCACTATCCACGAATGACCTTGTACAATTGGGAAAAAGAGAATTCTTGATTAAGGTAAGAAAAAAAAAACTACTAAATATTCTGTTTATTAATTCTTTCTAAAACGAAACCAAACTTAATAGCAGAATATATATATATATATATATATATATATATATATATATATATGTCTCATTAAATAATAGTTTTGTCGACTTATTGTTAATAGGTTCCTCTCATATTTACAGACGAGTTTCTTTATTAAAGGAAGAAAGTAAGTTACCATGTAGATGTATATTCATTTTATTCGCAAGTACTTTTGACATTAGCACGACCCTGAAGATGACATTGTGCTGATATTGAAACTACTCAGGAATAAAATGGATATACATCAACATACTAACTTTTTCTTCCTTTAATAATGATACTAAGAAACTCGTCCGTACATATGAGAGGATCCTATTAAGAATAAGTAGACAAAACCTGTCCAAATCATATAATGACATGTCTTAATGAAAACATGCTACCAAAATATACGATATATATATATATATATATATATATATATATATATATATATATATATATGTGTGTGTGCGTGTGTGTGATGAGAGAAAATTTTTCTCTCCAGAATCTGTTATACATATCTATAAATCTACCATTCGTCCAGGCTTAGAATATTGCTGCCAAATATAGTCTGGTGCTCCTACTATTTACCTTGAGCTCTTTCATAAAATTCAAAGAAGAATCAGCAATATTATTGGTCCTGATCTGGTGATTCGGCTTCACTCACTTTCCCACGTCCACAAAAATGCCAGTATGTCTTTTCTATAAATACTTTCATAGTAATTTGGGGGATGAGCTCTTCACTGTGGTACCCAGACTTTTAAAATTTAAGCGGAGTCCTGGATTGTCGTCGAGATCTCATCAATTTACACTTGAGCTGGCTATAACCGTAAATTCAATGCTAAGTTTCTTTTCTCGCACTTCTAGTTTGTGGGACTCACTTCTGGTTCCATGTTTTTCAGCCAAACTTAATCTGTAAAAATTTAAATGCAATGTTAGTTGCTATCTATTGTCTTCCTTATTACTCTTTTTTCCTTTTTTTTTTTTCGGCATTGTGTCCATTCGACACTTTGTTCGTTTGATAATTAGTCCTTTCGACATCGTCTGTTCAACATTTTATCTCTTCGTCATTTTGTCTTTCAACACTTCAGCACTGTGTCTTACTAGTCAATCCCTCCACATACAGGGTGAGGTAAAAGTAACGCCTCTTTTTTATTAATTAACTTTTAATGAACTAAAATAAACTACAGTAGTTTAAGAATATTTATAAGCATTGTCACATCAAAACAACATAATTTTTTTATGATTCCCAAACTATTTAAGACGTTCAAAATGTCCCCATTCATGTTCTGAAGCCTATCAGCAACACTTCTACAAACCATTTCACATATTTCTACATTAATTTCAGAAAAAAAAAATGTCAGAAATTGCTTGCTTTAATTCAGGAATTGTTTTCGGTTTGAGTCTGTAAAAATATCTTTCAGTACAGCCCACAAGAAAAAAGTCTGGTGGGGGTTAAGTCTGGTAATAGTCATCGCCACTCAATTAATCCACGTCGTCCTATCCACCTCAGGTCGAAAAAAAGGGCGTAACTTTTGCCACGCCCTCTACTTTGATGACAGAGCAATGGATCTATGCATCAGCCTCAGACAGACATGAATATGCAAAGATCAGCGGATAGACAGAATGACATAATTTTTTATGATTCACAAACTAAGACGTTCGAAATGTCCCCATTCATGTTCAATACAACACTGAAGCCTATCAGCAACACTTCTACAAACCATTTCACATATTTCTAAATTAATTCCAGGAAAAAAATGTCAGAAATTGCTTCTTTGAATTCAGGAACTGTTTTCAGTTTGAGTCTGTAAAAAGGATCTTTTAGTAAGTCTAGGGTTAACCACTATCTTCTCGCCGCATAAATAGGCTCTTATTGTAACCCACTACATTGAGTGGCCCCGGCTTTTGTGCAGGCTGAACCTCACTGAAAAACAAACAAAAATACACCCAACTAGTTTTAGGTTTGGCCATCGTGCTCCCCACACAATTGCTGCCCGTCGCTCTATCCATCTGTGCTCCTAAAAAAGCGCGTTATGTTTGTCGCGCACTGTAGATTAAATAAAGAGTTCAGTTCGAAATTTCCTGAAGGTTACCCTGGACGACAAGCATCTGATGAAGGCCAGAGTGTACAGTGACCGAAACGTTGTTGTAATAACAAATATGTATGACAATAACTCCTCATACCATAAATACTGGTAGAAACTTTATCAATTATTCATTATTTCCCAGTTTTCACAGAACATTCCACACGTTTGTCGGCATCGTTTTTTTTTTTTGTTTTTTTTCTCTTTATGGAATCTAAATGCCAAGAAATTTGGGTTAGAGCCTTTGTTTCGGAAGAACAGGTTGACTTTTGGTCGATTTCTCTCCCTGCCTTCCTAAAATGCATCCAGTTTGCATTGCTTGCTAAAGTCTGTTACATTATTGTCTTGAATATTTGTTTTTATATTTTATGATCAGCTCGGCGAAGACGCAATCCAAGCTGTTGTCAAAGCCCGAAAACTTTTGGACGAAATTGTAGTTAGCAATAAAGGTAAGACGAAGAAAACAATCTTACTAAAGATCAGATATGCATATATCATTCCGTAACTTTCTTTTATGTTATATATCCCTTCAGAACATGATCTATCATGACTCTTCACAGTTTCCTGTATTCTGTTATACTAAATAACTTTACGACACAATTTTTCTTCTTTTTATTTCAACTAGTTCCCTAAAATTTGTTAAGTCTGTTATTCGCTGTTTTTCTCTCTTTTCCTCATATCATGTGAGTGTTAAATTCTCTAGGTCTTCTTTCCTCATTATGTCTTCCTGAAATTTTAACTATTTGATTGTAAGTATAATTGTCGTTTTAGTTACTCTTTTCTTTAAAATTTCATCGTTATTCACGTCTTCTGAACGTGATATTCTCAGCATTTGTCTTTGGTTTATTCCTGCCGCTTTAGGACCTTCCATCATCTGTGAGGACATTCTCTAGAATTCACCGCCATGTAGGCGATTAGATATTCTGTAGCAAGAGAATGTGATTCTTTATCTTTTATGTGCCATGTCCTGCGATTATGACAAGGCGGGTACTTCGACGTGGTGTAATGGTTAACAAGCTTGTCTCGCTAGATCATTTATGAGTGACTAGCGTGTTCGATCCTCACTAAGTGCCCCATAGATTCAGCTTTGTGCCACATCTAAGCTATGCTTAGAAAATCATTTGTTCATCATATCGACGTGGTGTAATGGTTAGCAAGCTTGTCTGGCTAGAACAATTACGACTGGATAGTGAGTTTGATCCTCACTAGGTGTCTTATACTTTCGACCTTGTGTCACATCTAAGCTATCCACAGGAAATTACCATAAAACTTTTGTCTTTTGTTGCTCTAAATAAATGTTGACCATTTAAAATCCCTATTTGTCCCCATTTTTGTTATCAATTCGCTGACATTCGTTAAGTTGATGATAAAATCCAAAGAATCTGCAATGTTATCATTCTTGACCTGGCATCTCGGCTTCAGTCCATTTCTCGACCCCGTAACCTAGATTCCCTGCGCCTTTTCTATAAATATTTTCATGGTAATTGTCCTGATGAGCTTTCCTCTTTGAGGAGAGTTCTTTTGTTTCTGACGGTGTACGACCGGTGCGCGACGATTTGTGATAGTATACGAACTGTTTATTGATCTCAACCTTTGGTTCACGTTAAGTTACTTTTAATTTTCATTTTCTTTCGTTTAATTTACTGACGTTTTTTTGCCAAAAGTTTGATTTTTTTTTCTTTCTTTTCCCTCCCCTTATTTTTTTTAATACTTTATCCCTTGTTATTTCTTTATTATTAATTTTCATTTTCTTTTATACGTATTTTTGAGTTTTAATTTTCATTTTTAATTTTTAGTAACTTCCCCACGCCAAACTTTATTGTTTTTTTACTGTTTATTTTGCCCCACGTCGGACTTCGTTTTCCTTGTTTACATTTTATTTCTACGTGTTTTCATTGTTCTCTGTTGTAATTAATTGTTAATTCTGTGTTTCTTTATTTAAGTCTTTTTCTGTGTTTATTTTTGCATTTATTTTCCGCATTTATTGTTCTATTCGTTAGTTGTTCTTTATTTTCGTTTACGTGTTTTCGTTCGTTTTGGGCTGACTAGAATTTTCTAGTGGCAGCCATATTGTATTTGTGACTTCATTTGGCATTTTTTTTTGTTTCGTATTTTTTGTTGTATTATTGTAAAAAAAAAAATACCTTTTGTTTATTTTTCGTCTTAAAATGTGATTTTCATTTTCGTACTCGCTGTTTTGTAAACTGTAATTGTTAACTGTTTTTATTTTTAACGTATTTTGTCGTTTTAGCGTACGTGTTTTTGTAATTTATTTTTTGCGTGTTTAAATGTTTATTGTTTCTGTCTCGTTGAATTTCTTTTTGTTATCGTGATTTATTTATCTTTTGTTTAAATTATACTTTTATTTGTTCTGAAAGGAAAAAAAGTTTTTAAAAAGTCTTGTTTTTAATTTAAAAAATGGGTCCAAGAAGAACTGTAAGAAAGAACCTATTTGGTTCTAAAAAAAAAAGGAAAAATACCCACCCGATAAAGATTCGCAAGAAAGCCCAAATGGTGAAGAATAATGTATGGTGTCCCCGAAAGGTGGAAATTTAGAGGATGGAAACAATAGTCCTGAAAAAAGTATGGTGACCTTAAACAACCAAAATACCGAACAAAGTGTTCCTGACCAGAATATGGTGGCCGAAAGCAGCCTAAACTCTAAAATCAGCCAATTAGACAAAAGTATGGTGGCCGAAAGCACCCAAACCACCAAATCAGACAAGAGTATGGTGGCCGATAGCCAAAAAACAACCGACCAGACAACTCCAAAAAATGACGGAAACCTAGCGGCCGGAGAGACGCCCTCATGCTGGAAGTCCCCGCCGAAATGCAAAATCAACATTACGGAATTCCTGGAGAGGGCAAAGAGTTACGCACATCTGGTGACAGCAGATGGGCTCTTGCCTAATCCCGAGGAATTAAGAAAGGTTAAGAAAAGAATTGTGTCAGTCTTTGTGGTCGACAAGCGTTCGTGCAAGATTTGTCGCTCCACAAAAGACACTGTGATCAAAGCCTTGACTTCTCTGGGCTTTAGCTCAGAGGGTCATTAAAGGGAAAGGCTTTTTTATGTGGGACGTACTGTTACCCACGCCTGCCGACTGTGAAGCTGCTGCTACTCGCGACCTAATCACTAAAGATCTAATATTGAGGACCAAGTATGAAGGCAGGCGAAGGACCAACGTTTCGGTATATGAGGTTCCTCCTCAGATTGTCGGGGAGCACGTGGCCGCATATCTGTCCCAGTTTGGCCAGATACTCAGTGCTTCCTCAGATGATCTGACCGGGGGGGTGGAGTTTCGAGATTATGATCAATCAGGATGCCTTCCGCTCCATCCTGTAGTGGGCATGCCAGCGACCCGGACCGGAGTGGAAAATCCCCCGGTTGGGTCCAAATCTCAGCCCCCATTCCCCGGAGAGCCTTTGCCCACGGCTAGTGCCGTTAGGGAGAAGGGAGAGGGGGAATGGCAGGTCGTTGGTAGGACTAAAGGGAAGACCCAGGCAGCGGTTCCTCGTTCCACACCAAAAGCAGGAAAAGACACAGACAGTCCCACTCCCTCTACCAGTGCAAAGGGCAACTCTCCGGCCAGCTATTCGGAAAAATTAAGAAAAAAAATGATTCAATACGAACCATCGTTTGAAAAAAAGGAAAAACTGCATCAACTGAAAGAGGCTCTAAAATCTAAAAGGATAATTTCGGAAGGAAAATCTGCCACCTCTTTCTCGGCACCGTCTTCCCCTGTCTCTAAACTTCATCCCATGGTCCCTCCCCCTATCGTTAAACCCATCCAAAACGTCACCTCAACCATGAGCACTCTGAAGAAGGGACATGCACCAAAATCACCGGCCAAAAAATCATCACCCAAATCTTCACCCATGCAAACTCCCAAAAGCTCTCCAACAAAAATAGAAAAACAAAAACGACAAAGTCCATCATCTGATTCGTCTGAACCTACACTAGAGAAAAAAATAAAATCAAAACCATCTTACAATACAGGGAAGACGTGTGCCGAGTCTCAAAAGAAATCGAGGAGAAGGCACTTGTACACGCAAAAAAATTAAAAAACTTAAAGACTTTACTTAATTTTAGAAAAATCAAAGATTTAGACGTTGAGAACCCCCGAAACTTCCCCAATGCCAAAAGGGTACTCACGGTGGTCAGATCCGGAGTAGCTGGCCAGCAAATATGGGCCATGATGGCCGATGCTAACGAAACATTCGGCATGTTTCCTCCAATGTCATGTTTTGATGACGACAATGTTAAAAAATTACAACCATTTTGTTCAGGGAGGTTCCCGATTTTTGTTCACCCCTCCCTGTATAGAGCGTTGAAATTAACATTCCCCCTGGACATTGGCGGCCTGTCTCCTGATGGCACCATCAAAACTGAGATGGGTACTGGCTCAATGGGAGAGGCCGTCAGTGTCCTGACCCCGGCCATGTTTAATGCAGGAGAGCAACCCTAATCGGTTTTATCATGGCTCTCTGGTTAGCAAGTGTGAATGCCCGAGGCCTGAGGTCAGAGTCTCGCAGGGCGAAGCTCTCTCGTGACCTTCAGCGTCTCGGGGTGGATAACTGTTGCGTACAAGAGACCCGTTTTTCTTCTCGTGACTATGAGAACATTCTGTCTAGGTGGTGCTCCCTCTATTCAGCATGTTTTGATGGACGCTCGAGGGGTGTCTCTTGGCTGGTGAGCAAGTCATTTAAGGCTGCGTGTGTTCTTGTCTTCGCAGATCCGGCGGGAAGACTTTGCGTGCTGGACGTTACCATAAAGGATAAGGCTCTTCGTCTCATTGGGGTTTATGCGCCCAATGTCCATTCTGAGCGGCCTGCTTTGTTTCGGCAGATCGAGCAGTTTTTGACGACATCACGTCGGGTAGTCTTAGTGGGTGATTGGAATGCCGTCCTTGATCCCGTTATAGATCGTATAGGGACAAATTCGGGTACTAACAACCGGGACGTGAAACCATTTCAGGACTTTATCGACAGGTTTGATCTTGTCGATAAGTACCGGAATGAGCACCCTCGGGAGGTAGTGTGGACTTGGACTAATAGTGGCGGCTCGGCTAGTTATCTAGACCGAGTCTTAGTTAGGAGAGTCGATGTAGGGCTCTTAGGTTGTCCAAGTTTCCATGAGATAGTTTATTCGGATCATAGGCTTGTCCGGGTCCGTGTAAACTTAGATAAGCCTAAGGTTAGGATGGCTGGCTACTGGAAATTAAACTCATCATTATTTGGTGAGCAAGATTTCCGGGACCAGCTTCTACTAATGATACAGAGGGAACTGACGGGAGCGGTTGTGGGAAATGCCTGGTGGGATAAATTAAAATCCAAAATTAGAACGTTTGCTGCTGAATATAGTCGACGGCTCAATCTAGATAGATTAGCGGCGCAAACGGCTTTAGAGCAGAAAGTTGATCGGGCGGTCAAATCCCGTGTTAGTGGGGACGTAGCTTTAGCTAAGGCAGAATTGGCCTCCTTGCTTATCAAGAAGGATCAAGCTCTGGTAGTTAGGGCTAGGTTAAAAAGAATGTCCTCTGAGGCGACGAATATGGCCGCTGAACTGCGTGCAGAGGAAGCTCGGAATGCATCTCGGCGACATATCGCAAGCGTCACATTGCCGGATAATCGGACCGTGACAACAAACGAGGGCATATGTGAGGCTTTTCGTGACTACTTTCAGGAGCTTTTCACCAGGGAGCCCGGTCTGAGCCATGCTCAGTTCGACGCCTATTTAGCTGACTTTCCCTGCCTTAAGGCAGCTGAAGCAGCTAGGTGCGAGGGTCCAATTACAGAGTCGGAAGTCTGGGAAGCGTTGAAGCAGGTTGGCCTGGACAAATCTCCGGGACTAGATGGTCTTCCGTACGAAGTGTACTTGAGGCAGTCGCCCGTTTTTGTTCCGCTGCTGGCACTGATTTTCGGCAACTGGATGAAGCAGGGGTCTATACCCCAACGCTTCACCAGGGGCGTGATCAAGTTGTTACGCAAGGATAAAAACGGTGGGGATGGGTTAGGTAACTTTCGCCCTTTAACTATGTTAAACACAGAGTTAAAGATTTTGGCTAAGATCTTGGCTAACCGTTTGCAGCTTGTCCTGTCTAGTCTGATTGGCTCGGAACAGACTTGTGCTGTGAAGGGCAGGACTATTCAGGACAACCTTCATATGGTGCGCCTGATCATCGAGCAAGTCGACAATGAAGCCGCGCTGATCAATTTAGATCAGTCCAAGGACTTCGATAGAGTTGACCATCGTTTTCTGGAGGCTGTTCTTTCGCACCTGGATCCGACTTCTGTATGCGACTCCCGGTGCGCTGGTGGAGGTGAATGGGGTACGATCGGAGCCTTTCCTATTGTCTCGCTCCATTCGTCAAGGTTGTCCGCTTTCGCCTTTGATTTACGTTCTTGCGTTGGAACCTTTCCTTCGCAAGTTAAAGGCGAATCCGGTCCTACGTGGAATTGCCCTGCCCGGTGCTACCACATCGGCCAGGTGTTCTGCCTATGCTGACGACGTTTCGGCTCTTGTGTCGAGCAGAGCCGAGATTGACGAAGTCAGCAAAGAAATCAGTTGTTATGAGATGGTGACAGAGGCCAAGATCAACCGCGATAAGTCTGTTGGCTTGGGGTTGGGTGCGTGGAAGGGAGTTTCTCTTCCCGGATCTTTCCGCTGGACGGATGGGCCGGTCAAGATTCTCGGCGTCTGGTTCGGTCCTGATCTCCAGTTGAAAATGAATTTGTCGGAGGTGCGAGGGAAGGACGAGATCGCAATTAATTTGTGGTCTCGGAGGAATCTTTACTTAAAGGGGAGGGCGGAAGTTTGTGTTTCAAACATCTAGCCGATTTTCCTTTAGCGACTCTCTGTGCTTCCACTTCCGTGTGACACTTTACTGGCGTTAGTGAAGCTCTTGTTCTCCTTCTTGTGAGGAGGCAAGGCTGCCAGAGTCAGTCGGGAGATCTGTTGCCTTCATCCATCTGAAGGCGGTCTGGGCATGCCGAGCATTGAGATTCGTCAATATATGCTTTGCATTAGCTTTCGTGCGAGGAGGTGGCCCGCCGTTTACCCCGAGCCGAATGCTCCTTCTATCGTGAATGTCGTATTGCTCTGAAGCGTCTCTTACGGGCGTCGGGTGGCCTCTCCAACGTCCAGGCGTTGTCTCGTAGGGCATTATATCAAGTTTTAGTAAGGGGAGGGCGTGCATGATGATCTGATTGACGATCTCGGTCTGACGAAGCAGAAGGCTCGCTCGATATGGCCTTGGGCGCCCGGGTTGAAATGTCTCGATAACGATGAGGCATCTGGCTGGTGATTCGTAGGGCCCTCTGGGTCGCCAAGAGACTCTGCTCAGCTGACGAAGGCTGAACAGTATGTGTTCCACTGCTTGCTAGGCGTTATGAGAGTCGTAATTTGGACGACACGTCAGAAGGGATTCTATGGAGTTCACCTCTTCCCAACTGATCTTGTACTTTAAGCATCAGCTTAGTCAAGATTAGGACGGAAAGGCGGCGGCTCTCTTCATCAGAATTCAGCAAAAGGTGGGTGAATCTTGCGCGCTTGTGTCGTGTGAAAGGGGCTGACCTTGAGTGGCACATTGATGCCGGTTAGGCATCAGGATATTGCTCTTCCTGGGTTGAACTTGTGCAACCCATCCCGAAATTAGGCTAGCTTAGGTTTCCTTTTTTGATGCTTTAGTTTACATTTTCAGTTAACTTAGCTAGGGTATGTATGCTCATTGGCCCCTTTTATTTCTGTCCCTATTTTTCTTTAAGTTTTATCTCCCCATCCCCTCCCTCGTTAGGTGGTCAGTGATGTCAGTTCGCTGGTGGATGCGGGGCGCCTTTCGTTTCGCGTGAGTGTTTTTTTTTTTTTTCGTATTTGTTGTTGTGTCTGATTGAGTGCATGTCCGTGTGAGTACTTGGGATGAATGAATGTTTTTTTACACTATTATAGTCCCGCATTGATTTCGGCCAGTGAAGTGATGTTTCTGTCACATTTAGTGATTGTGTTTGTTTTGTTTTTTATTACTAATCTTTTCTTTAGTTTCTTGTAAATACTCATTGGGGTTAACTTTTAGAATTGTTGTTTTATTCCCCTCCCCCCACCCCACAGACAACGAATTGTAAATATGGGGACTAGTTAGTATTTTCATAGAGACAAAGAGGTATTATGGTGGTTGTAGTAAGAAAGGTACGTATGAATGTGTTGTTTTGGTGTAAGGAATATTGTTTTGTACGATTGGGTCAGTGCTTGCGGCTAGCTAAGTTATTGTTAAGACAGAAGAAGACTGTCTTTTCCCCAATCCCCTTTTCGGCCTTGTGCCACATTACTGTATTGTACAGAATAAATATCGCTTTCTTTTTTGGTACATCGAAGGTTTACGACCATATAACGTTGAAGCACCGGTTCTCGTTCGAACATCCATGTTAAGTAACATCGCGCTTGGTCAGTACCTAGATGGGTGACCGCTTTGGAATACCAGGTACTGTAAGCTTGGCTATAAAGGTAAAGGAAAATGGTTAGCGGTATCGTATTGAAAATCGAATTCGCTATATACTCTTATGCGCAAATACGCTTGAAATAGTTATGACTAACTCGTCTCCCCAACTATGGGTTAATTAGTAGAATCTATATCAGTAAATCATTATCCCCCAAATTCTTTAAAATCTAAAGATATATGTATTTGTCTATATTTCTGAGATGAGGTATTATGTACACTATTTACATTATTCAGACTACTATCCTCATCTTTGTTGCCATATTTATCACAACATTTCGGCCGATGTACTCTCCGGCTTCCTTCAGTAATGAGTGCCAGAGAAAAGCAGTAATAACAACGAAAATTCCAATATGAGCTCTGGTAAAAAACTTGCAATGATAAAATGATTGCTGATGACATAAAGTTTATAAGTCACAGAAATTCATACACACATATCCTTAAGGCACATGGCACCGTGGATAAAGGCGTTGGTTAGATCCAGTGACAGGACCCAAAGAGTTGTGAGTTCAATACCTAGTTAATGGGCATTAACAGGAGATAACTGACATCTATTAGACATGGCACTTGGAACTAGAACAGTTTATCCCAGCGAGCGAAATAAAGGGTTCAGTTCGACATTCCAACCACCTGAAGAAGGCCGGAGCGTACATCGGCCGAAACGTTGGGATAAATATGGCAACAAAGATGAGGACAATAGCTTGAATAATGTAAATAGCTCTAAATAAACTGCGAAGATTTGATAAGCCGTAAAAAAAAAAATCGATAAATTTTGGTTCCTAGATTTATGAATTTAAGCTTTTTTTCCTTATTTACAGTTAAAATGACTATATGTAACCGTAAGTTCTACGCTGACAGTTTCTTCTATCGTGCTTCTCGCTTGTGGAACTCTTTTCTTGCTTTCCAGTTAAATTTGATCTTCAAAAATATAAATGCAATGTCAATCATTATCTTCTGTCTTCTTAATTCCTGGTTTTTTTTTTTTGTTCTCTCGTTATAATGTTTTCTTTTTCTCGTGTTCTCTCACATTCAGTAACCACCCCCACCTTGTCTTAGTAGATTTATTGCTTTGCTTGGGGTGAAATGATTTTAAAAGCGGTTTCTTGTTTTAAATTGTTTCTCTTGCCTTGAAAATGTGTTTTGCGTGTTATTTTCTCTAGGTCTTCTTTCCTCATTATGTGTCCTCAGAACCTATTCTCTTTCAAATGGGGATTTCAGAACTTTTCAGCACCTTCTCGTATTCATATTTTAACATAATCTCTTTCCTTGTAAATGCACTTAATAGGACGCTTCTCCATTGATAACATTAATCGAATTTTCTGCAGGGAAATAGAAGAAAATTTAACTAATATCTGAGCCAAGCAATTGACTTGTTGAAAAAACTTTCTACATTTGAAAAAATCTCTCTCTTTTTTTTTCTCTCTCTTTTTTTTTCTCTCTCTTTTTTTTTCTCTCTCTTTTTTTTTCTCTCTCTTTTTTTTCTCTCTCTTTTTTTTCTCTCTCTTTTTTTCATTATTTCCTTCTTCCGCTCATTCATTCTCTTTTTCTTTTTTCTTCTTTCCTCTCTTTCTTTGATTTCTTTTTCTCTATATCATTATCTCTCTCCTTCCCTCATTTTCTTTTTCGCTTTTTCGTTTCGTTTCTTCCTTTCGTTCGTTCGTTCATTCGTTCCTTTCTTTTTTCCTTTTTTTTTCTTTTTCCTTTTTTTTTCGTCTTTTTTTTTCCGTCTTCTTTTTTTTTTTCGTCTTTCTTCTTTTTTTTTCTTTTTTTTTCGTCTTTCTTCTTCTTTTTTTTTTTTTTTTTTTTCGTCTTTCTTAATATTACTTCCGTTATTTTGCAGTTGTGTATGGCATTACCACTGGATTCGGTAATTTCGCGCGGACTTTAATCCCTCCCGACCAATTGGTGTAAGTAAATTTAAAAATAATAATACAGCGGGAATCTTGAATTAACGAGAAAGCCATCGACGAGTTGAATAATTCAGAAATTATTTGGACGACGATGCTTAATTGACTAAGGATAATGATGACCGAACTAGATTTCTTTTCGATGATTGTGCATGAGGTTACAAAAGGACGAGAAAGAGAACTTGACGATAGTACAAACTCCGAAAATATTGGTAAATGAATGTCTGATTTATTTTAGTGTTCCTGTGCATTGATTTTGACAAGTTTTTTTAGATTTTTTTTAGTACTTTTCTTGCTTCTCAGTATTTGTCAGTCGAGATTTGCCGATTTAGTCTGTTCAGGCAAACTTGTCGAACTATCTGCCTTCTGGCAGGGAGGAACCCAGACGAGACTGCGCCGTAGGACAGTCACGTTTGGAGAGGTAGACAAGCTTGACCTTGTATATGTGGGTCTACGGGGAATTTTTGCCTAAGCCTATGGGCTCGGATTTGCTCCACATGAAATAACGGCCTTGTGCCACATCCTGCCCTTGTGGGAAGGCGAAGTAAATGACCTCAGTATTTGTTAGTAATTTTAGTATATGCATAGATCGGATTTTGTATTGGTGTCCAGGAGGTTATGCATAGGTTGGATTTTACATTGGGGTCGAGTCGAGAATATGCGTAGGATCGGATTTTGCACTCTTATCTGAGGTGGGTATATGCATAGGTGGGATTTTACATTCTGTGTTCGAGGGGGGGGTGCGTATGCGTAGTACCGGGTTTTGTATAGGTGTGCGAGGGGGTTGTATACGTAGGTCGGATTTTGTACTGTGTCATGGGGGTATGCGTAGACTGGATTTTACATCGGTGTCCGAGGTGGGGGCGTATTGAGTGGGGGGTGTATACGTAGGTAGAGTTTAACACTGATTTTGTAAGAATCCGCCTAGAAGTAGGCCGCCTCTTTTGGGTGGTGGATCTTACCTCACTGGCAGGATAACTTGCTGCGATAACGCTCCTGGACTTAAGACAGAATAAAAAGCAAAGATTAAAGTTGCAGCTGGCATTGTCTCGTTGATTTGTCTTTTTTCCAATTACGTACCTGCAGCCAAGACGATTTGCATCGAGTAGTTATCGATGATATATTTTTCAATTACCTCACTTGTAAATACGACCTGCTGGAGTAAGGAAAAATGTTTGAAAAACTCTATATTCGAGCTTATTTGGACGAAGGGCAAAAAGTGGGCTTTTATCGTCATATGGTCGAGTAAGAATAAAAATGCTGTTGCCGATGATGATGATGAAATGCTAAATTTTGATTTTGTTTCATTCCTGTTTTCTTCAGGGAATTGCAAGAAAACCTCATCCGGTCACATGCTGCAGGTAAACATTTTTTTTTCTTTTACATATTTTACTTTTTTCCTTACTTTTTTTCCTTACTTTTTTTCCTAACTTTTTTCTTGACTTTTTTTTTGACTTTTTTCTTGACTATTTTTTTTCTTGACTTTTTCTTTACTATTTTTTTTTTTGACTTTTTTCTTTACTATTTTTTTTTTTGACTTTTTTCTTTACTATTTTTTTTTTGTTGACTTTTTTCTTTACTATTTTTTTTTTGTTGACTTTTTTCTTTACTATTTTTTTTTTTTTGACTTTTTTCTTTACTATTTTTTTTTTGACTTTTTTCTTGACTTTTTTTTGACTTTTTTCTTGACTATTTTTTTTCTTGACTTTTTCTTTACTATTTTTTTTTTTGACTTTTTTCTTTACTATTTTTTTTTTTGACTTTTTTCTTTACTATTTTTTTTTTTTTGACTTTTTTCTTTACTATTTTTTTTTTTGACTTTTTTCTTTACTATTTTTTTTTTTAACTTTTTTCTTTACTATTTTTTTTTAACTTTTTTCTTTACTATTTTTTTTTTTGACTTTTTTCTTTACTATTTTTTTTCTTGACTTTTTCTTTACTATTTTTTTTTTTTTTGACTTTTTTCTTGACTATTTTTTTTCTTGACTTTTTCTTTACTATTTTTTTTTTTTTTGACTTTTTTCTTTACTATTTTTTTTTTTGACTTTTTTCTTTACTATTTTTTTTTTTTTTGACTTTTTTCTTTACTATTTTTTTTTTTTTTTGACTTTTTTCTTTACTATTTTTTTTTAAGTTTTTTTTTTTTTTTTGACTTTTTTGTTTTAGTTTTTACTCGTTTTTTTTTTACTTTCTCCTTTCGCCTTTTTTCAATATTATATATTGTGCATATCTTTAAAAGATGTCATAATGTTCATGTTTAAACTCTCGCAGGAACAAGTTGATTTCGATTTGAGAAAATTTTAAAGATATGCGTCAGTTGAATGTTCTTGAGGAAAAAAATTCTACATTTTCATACGTACCATTGTCCTAATCTTTGTTGGCCGTTTTCTAGAATTGAAAAAAAAAAAACACTATACTTTCCAATCGAAAGTTAGCTGAAGTGAAATTTGAATCCAGATTTATATGGATCCGGACTCGCGTATCAAACATGTCTCTGTCTTATTTGCAGATGGCAATCATGTTGACTTTAACAGAAAATGTACTGCATTGTGCCAGTTTTTAGGACACGTTTTTTACGCAAAAATTGTAGGGCGCACTATACATGGGTACTTTTTTTTTTTTTTTTTTTTTTAAAGAGGTCAAAAATCATGTATTTTCGGTAACCGGTTGCACAGGTAATTCTTTTCTGGGCGGGTTAAAATTCATGCATTTTCGGTCACCTTACCCTACCTGGTAGGCCTACAAAATTAGGGTATCTTCGGCTAAGCTTAACTAGATTCTTTCTGTTTCTACATGAACAGCAAAATGTCATTCTACAAATATCATATAGGAATGAAGAATTAACAATTTTTTCCTTTCTCCAGTTTGCGTTCATCGTGTCTACATAGTTGAGGTATTGCAAAAGAGAAAGTCACTTACTGAGAAAAAGGTAACGTGTGTTCTGTACGATATGTCGAAGACAAAATAAGCAAAACGGAAACAACTCAGTCGCAACTGTTGCCGTAAATGCATCGCAAATATGCTAATATTGGGAGTCCTCTCTCATCTGTCGACCAATGAAAAAATTGTTCTGTCGATAAAAGCGATTGGCGTTCTCGAATAGGGAGAGTTTTTTTTTTTTATATCTTTTCTACGCACCATCCGTCGGCTGGCAGGCTTTCTAGCTATCTAGATTTTTGACTGTTTTAATGTATTCGAATTTGTGACATTGGACTTGCGATTCGTGATTTCGACATTTCTTTTGGCCCCTGGATCTTCGAGTTCGGACTTGCGAGTTCCTTGTAGAATTGGGCTCCCTATATCATTTGAACACATTGTTTGCAAGGAAAGAAACAGTTTAACCCTTTGATCCCCGACCTCCGGCGGTAGAGAAAAATCATGTAATGCCTAGCCACCGATTAAACGGTAGGTAAACACTTGTAACTACTTTTTATATCTTCCCTACTGCATATCTATACTGTTTATGCTTCAGTCGGGTTCATTATTCTGTCTTTTTATATATTTTATTTAATATATTCGTCGCATTCACTGATATTATGTTATCTTATAATTCTTCGTTAGGTATTCTTAAAATATCTTGACAAGGCACACAGCAATATAGAACAAATGGTGATTGGACAGGTGGAAATACCAAATGGATTTTGATTCTAGTAGCTTTATTTACGGTATACAGTAATATTATCAATAATAATCAACAAAATTGAGGAACTTTGTAAAAGCATATCCCACTACTCACATATGAATTATGCACAAAGTATTACGATACATACTACACGAAGACATTATTGACGATACTACAAAGAAAACTTATTTTACTGACCCTTTATTAACTGTACGAGAATAAAATTATTTACGATCAGTCAGTTAAATTCCATATGTGATAAACGTTTGGACGATCATGCCTCTTTCGATTCGTGACTGACTCAGTAGATGTTCCCGCAGTAAGTTGCCGTTTCTTTCTACGGTAGTCTGGCTGCCAAACAAGACTACAGGATGCAGTCCGTCGTACTATTTAACGCATAGTTGGGGTGAAGAGAAGAGATAGATTCATATTTTTCACAAGTGCATTTACGTGTAACGGAATTGACTGGAACTTGAACCCAGCTCTCCGAATCGATCGCTAAAACATTGTATTGTATTTATTTTTTACCAAAATGTCTTAGTGTCAACCTCAGATTAATCTGGAAGTTTTTGGTTAAATCTTTTGAAGGTGTCGGAAAATCTTTGTCTCCAGATAGAATTCGGATGCTGTTCGCACTGAGAATCAATATTTTGGCCAAGGGAAACAGTGGAATTTCTCTGAAAACGCTAAATCAATACATAGAGGCTTTCAACAGTAAGTATTACCTTTTCATTTAAAGCTTTAATACTTTTGTTTCAAAAAAATAGGGTCAGTCTGTGAGAGTCTTTTAAAATATTGTTAAACTAGCGCATATTTCTCATTGTTTTTCTTGCACACAAATTCGCATATATATACTAGCTTAAAAGCCGCCATATCGGGCGGCATTTAAGCTAGCTCTTGCGGAGGGTTTTTGATTGGAACTTCATCATAATAGCTAGAGAGGAGTAGATGCGATAGGCAACGCTACACTACAAAAGACCTTAAAATTGATCACTGCATTTAAGTATTGCATAAATATATAAGTTTATCTTTTAAAAGTTCAACGATAATTCTTCTGTCGCCACTTAATTTAAAGACAATTTGATGTGCGTAGGTCCTTACTTTCCGTACAAATAATTATTTTTATTTCACGGGTGACTTTTGCTGGATTTTGTAATTTATTTCAAATATTCTTAAATTATATATATTACGAAATGGACAAAGTCCGACAATTATTTTAAGATATTTTTATGTTTATACATTCTTTTTTATAGATACAAATATTTAAGTAAATGCTCTGTTTATAATAAACAGTATTAACAACATTTACCGGCCTGAATTCCCGAGAAATTGCCATCGAAAATAAACAGGCTATATGATGGTTCCGTATAGGATACAGGTTCGATTCCTATCGGAGGACGCATATTTTCTATGAAAATTTCTCGGACATTCAGGCCGGTAAATGTTGTTAATACTGTTTATTATAAACAGAGCATTTACTTAAATATTTGTATCTATAAAAAAAGAATGTAAAAACATAAAAATGTCTTTTATATATATATATATATATATATATATATATATATATATATATATAAAATTATTTATTTAAAAATATGATTCTATCGCTACATAAATAAATATGCTCTACTTTTGTATCAAACATTATTTTTAAAAAAATAATAACAAATATACCAAAGAACTTTGGATTATTTACCTAACGAGTTCTTTCCTATTTTCTATATATTTTTACATATATATATAAACGTGACAAGTTACAATTATCTACTATGTGTCTTTGTCAGAATCTTGTTTACCGTGGATTCCGGAAAAAGGAACTGTAGGTGCCAGCGGTGATTTGGCACCATTAGCCCATTTGGCGCTTGGCATGATGGGAGAAGGAAAAATGTGGAGCCCGAAAAGTGGATGGGCCGATGCGAAATACGTAAGTTCAGAGTTTGGTCTTCTTCACTCTCCAAAACCCACATTAGACATTAGTATACCCGTGATTAACTAATACCTTAACACGACGGAAGGAAGAACTAGAATAGCCCAAAGAAATGAATTCCCAAAACAGGCTATTCCGGAAGACACTAGAATAATTCAACTATTCCGACCATGAGACCCGGATCAAATCTCATCATTTGTCAGGAAGATGATTTCTTGGTGTTATTGCCTACTAGAGTCTCTCAGCGTAGGGCACCTTCGGAGAGTGCCTGAAAACCATGTCACGGCTTGATCCAAGCATTGTGAGTGAAACTGTGTAGCCGTAACTGTTCGCGAGCTGTCGGTGGTGGCGTTAGCACAAAGTCACAAGTCATCGTGGCCCAGGGTTTGAGCGTACTAACTGCTAATCATGACAGATTATGCGTTCTCTCCAAATGTTGGCCCAGAAGAGTTGCAGTATAAACCACATGTGGACACTCTTGATGTTTAACAAACACAAATTGTCTGAGCAGGTGTCTCTAACAGGGATTGTCTCTAGCAGACAGGTGTGGTCGGAAAACAAGTGCAACCAGGCATTTGATATATTAGCTTAAAAGCTGTCCTATCAGGCAGTATTTAAGCTATCTCCAGGGGAGGGCTCTCGATTGGGCCTTTATCACAATAGGTAAGGATCAGTAGATGCGATAGGCAACAATAAACTACAGAAAAACTCCGAAATTAGCACTACATTTAAATATTGCATTAATATTTAAGCTTATCTTTTAAAAAGATCTCAACGATACTAAGAAGTATCGTTGAGTTTTTATTTCAAGACAGCTTGATAGACATAGTTCCTTACTTTGCATGCAAAAAGTTATTTTTATTTCATGAGTGATTTTCGCTGTATTTTGTAATTAATTTTGATTTATTTTATTAATTTATTTCCAAGTTATAAAAATTAGTCACAAAAAATCACGTAAAAATCGTCGAAAACTATTGCAGTAAGGAAAACTTGAATTAAAAATTTCAGGATTACGGACCCGGAATTGGCCAGAAATGTTTTTAATTTGCTCACGGAGTCGGTCTGATTCCAAAATGGTATGATATGTTGGGTTATGGTTTCTTGGAGTAAAGTTGAAAAAGTGTGACACACAGACATTCGCATTTATGAGATATATGTGTGTGCATCACAATTTGTTTCACAAGGAGTAATTGAAAATACATATACAAAACAAGTGGTATGTGAAGAGTTGAATACTTGAAAGTCATACTTGTAATGTCACCAAGAGGGACACAATACTACCCTGGTGATATATTTTTTATTTAGGGCACGTAGCATTCGCTCATTTGCCAATCTGTCACTGGTTATTACATATGTCTCTCTTTAGCTCTAAGCAGCAACTGACCTATCATAACCAACGGGCTGTCATGGGAATATTTAGACGCCCTTAGGACGTTAGTAAATATCTCCAGTAAAAGTGGGATAATAGCTTTCTGCAACCCTACACTATTTTTTTTTTAATCATAATTATCATTTATGATACTATCTTTATTTGTACTTCCTTTTCACAGCAGTTAACTCTCTACCTTGAATAAGCCAATGCCTTGCATTAAAAAAAATGTCTTCACTACTCCAGCATTTTCCCCGTGAGACATTGGTGGTTCATGTTCCCCCATCAAGACTACTTACACAATGTTCAATGTAGGTAGTGCTGGCAGACTGAAAGTATATCACTTGTGTTTGCAAATGTTCCGTAATGCCACACTATAATTTCCTGACAGATATTTTCTAAATGGCGTTCGGTGCATTTTCGGGTGAAACACCTGCACTTCCTCGCCACGTGAGACAGGTCATTAAATCACGCTCAGTATTTGAGATAATTCTAATAATGCTGTTTTTTTTTGGGGGGGGGCTTCTAATTGGCATGGGAATGATTGTAAAAAAACTTCTGCCCAAATTTCTAGAAAAATTGTACAGATGCATGCTGGGATTACTTCCTTCTCGGCCCGATCTGCCATATTTTTTTTTATTCTTTCTTGAAGTCAAAACGCTTCGAAGACGTATCTGTGTCTATTTTGTGTGTTAACATCATTCTTAGTTTGTGAAACTTTTTTCTCTCCGTACTTTTGCTTTGCCTACCTTTTTGTCTTTGCATGTGTGTGTATATATATATATATATATATATATATATATATTGTTGTTTTAGTATTATTTTTGACCTGTTCTATTCTTTTCTTTTGTTGTTGTCTATTCGAAAATTTGTCAATTCTGTTTGTTGGGCATTTCAGCCAATTACATTTAACCAGTCGGTTATGTGCCGTGCGTGATACACGCTTAGGCGATCATGTATCTTTCGATACATGACTGACGAGGCAGAATTTTTCCTGCAGCATGTTGCCATTTGTTTCTGCGGTAGACCAGTTGGCATCCAAGGCTATAGAACCCGGTGTGTCCTGCTATTTACCCATAGCTGGGTGAAGAGGATTCATACCTTTTTCCTAGGGTATTAGCACGTAAGTGAATGTAATAGATTCGACTGAAATTCGAACTCGGCTACGAAAGGAAGCACGTAATGGATAGCGGCTCGGCTTGAGGAATCGGAAAGCCGAGTCCGAATTCCAGTCGAATTCATTATATTCATTTACATGCTAATAACATTGGGTAAAGTATGAATCCTCTTCTTCTCCCCCATCTATGGTTAAATAGCAGGACAGACTGGGTTCTTTAGCCTTGGATGGCAATTGATCTTCTCCCACCAGCTATGAGTAAATAGGGGGCAAACCGGGTTCTATAGCATTGGATGTCAACTAGTCTACAGCAGAAAAAAATGGCAACCTACTGCGGGAAAAAAATCTGCCTGGTCATTCATGTATCGAAAGATACATGATCGCCTAAGCGTGTATCACGCATGGCACATAACTGACTGACATTTAATAATTTCCATTCTTAAGATTTGCAATTTTTATAACTTATCTGCATGATTATTCAGGGATACTCTAAATGCTACAATAATGATGTACCCAATTGTCGCTTTCATATTCCACAATTTGTTCAGGTTTCTCTAATATAAAGATTTCCACTCCCACTGTGAGTTAGGGAAAGGGGAATTCAACCCACTACTTTCTAAAAATAGAGGTACTACTACGCCTTTCAGTTGTTAAAAACCTGGGCTCCCATTGTTCAATGACTGACCAATCACGTACTCGTAAATTTAGGGGTTCGGTTCGTTTGACGTGCTCTCAGCCTCTTTACCTACTAAGCTTTGAGGGTCCAACATCGGGTTAGAGCCGTCTCTAGGTGTCAAGAAACTAAACTTGAACAACCACGATTTACCATCTTAATGTTTGTTAACTGAACATTCTTCTTCGACAAGATAGGTAATTCGGCAGATACACACCATATTTGCACTCCCACTTAATATTCGTCTATTTATTGCTTGTCTTATTACTTGCGGTACACCGTTCTGGGTAAGACGATAAACTACGTCCGCGTCCTGGGTAAGACGATAAACTACATCCAACAGCAAGGCGTCTAATGAGGAGGTTTTGAGGAGCGTGGAACCACATCTTAATTGCTGGTGTTCCCAGGTCCACCCTGAACCGGGGTGGTAGCACCTGTTAAAGTCCCCACTATGGGCAAATAGTTAACTCCCAAACTGAGGTAAGAACACTATAAAAGTATAAAAATAGGTTTTAGTACCAGATATATTTTGTAAAAGAATATTACCAACAATAAGTTTTTTAAAAAAAAATATTACCAGAAATAGATTTTTGACAAAACAAAATATTACCAGCAATAAAGATTTGGTCGGCATTAAATAACCCATTGAGGTTGATATACCGTAAATCAAACCAAGCTTTTGTATGTTATAAATACATTTTTGAATTACATTTTCTTGTTTGTCCGTTATTATCTGCCATACGTAAATCTTCATACTAATGGCCGACATATTTTTAGCTATTTTTTATGTTTACGGTCTGCTGAGATATCATTATTAAAATGGGTTCACGAATCTTGAAACGAAACATTTGTTTAAAATGTACCATAAAATTTTGTTTGATAAAATAATTGATTTTACTATAGTTATTTCTCATTGTCTGTTTTAGGTGCTTGAATCAAACAGTCTCCAACCAGTGAAACTTGGCCCCAAAGAAGTAAGCTTTTATCTTTTTTAATTTTATTTTTTCATTTACTCAAAGTCAGGACTGGATGTGCGGATGGCGTATTAAGTAGCAATAAATCAGAGAGAGTTCAAATTATAGTCATTATATTCACTTGTTGTGGTTGTTCTGTGTTGTGCCGGTCTTGGCTGAATGTACTTCCTCATATATATATATATATATATATATATATATATATATATAATAGACTCTCCCGTCGGTTTCGACGTATGAGGATCTGACAGCTTATTGATTCAGTTATGAAAGTTTGTGCGATAATCTTAAGTGGCATTTAAGACCCGCTAGTGATTTACAAAGGAGGCCACATATGGAGCAAGTGTGAGGATTGTGAAAGGAAATCACTGTTAGATTGGATGACCTTTTAGAACTTGCTCTCGCTTCTTGAAGATGATTCAGACAAGCAGATTGAAAATTGCTGAGTCCACTAAAACACATTGATCTCCATTCTAGCCGCTCCAATGGATAGCGGCTCGGATTGAGGAATTGGAGAGCCAATTTCGAATTCCAGTTGAATCCATTGCATTCATCTATGTGCTAATACCCTTGGGAAATGTATGAATCCTCTTCTCCACCACCTTCCGCCCAGCTATAGGTAAATAGCAGGACAGACTGGGTTCTATAGCATTGGATAGCAACAGGCCTAGGAGAATGATAACTCTGAATTCAAAACCTACGGAGGGTCGTTTGGGGACCTTGTGGCACACGGTGCACCAGGTCTCTGTATTCGGCTCATATTCTGTGTGGGTAGTCTGCGGTTCAGTTCAGAATTGTTGTCTCATACGTGACATAAACATAGAAACGGAACACTGAAAAATACCCATACGTCGAAAAATGATGGGAGAATATATATATATATATATATATATATATATAGATTGGGGGTGAAAAGGCATCATCAGCCTCACAAAGGAAATATAAAAATTACAAAGAAATCATTTACAATATACAACACCACAATAAACGTAAACAAAAGCGATTAAAGGCTTTCGTCTACATTTCAGAGAAATGTTTGTATAAATCAAAGTGCATATACGTATACAGAGATAAACGAAAAATGTTTCGCTTATCGGGTAGGAGCCACATGATCTCTAAGAGTGCTGTCCCTGAACATCTACGTTTTTAAACTGTCGATGGACAGTTTTTTTTCTTTTTTTAATTAGCAGAAAAAATGCCTGTCCGGGTGCATGATGGGAGCTTTCATATTTATTTAACTAGTTTTTATTAGGTTGGTGCAAAAATAATGACGTATAATGTCGTTTTTTGATGTTAAAAAAATACGTCAAAAAACGACATTATTTCGTCATTTTTGCACCAACCTAATATAATGTCACTTTTTCTTTATTTATATAGATAATAATGATTATTATCTATATTTTTAAGTAATTTTATTATTTTCAATTTTTCTTTTATTATTAATTTATTATTTTGATTTCATATTCTACATAGTCTAGTATTAAGAGTTAGATGTTATTTAGGGATTTATTTGTTGCTTTACACTTTGTAAAATGATTAATGCATCTATAGGTAAATAGCATGCCAGTCTGAACTCTATAGCCTTGGTTGGCAACTAGTCAAGGAGAATGAAAACTGAATTGAAGCGAGCCTGTAGTGGGCTGGTCTCTGTCAGACTATCTTACCCAAGACACATAACTGCTGCCATGGCTGCAGTACATTGGTGTCCCTACAACTCTAACGAGTTCAGCAACTCGTGATTGTGACCAGTGAAAAGAATTTGAGAATAGAATTAATCTGAAGAGGGAATAATGACAGATCAACCTAGTAGCAAAAGTTATAAATGCAATGAAGCCCACATTTTTAAGGGCTGCACATTTCCGGGACCTCAAATTTTCGAGGGCTCCGCATTAAATAATTTCAAACAGTCTGTGAGATCAGCATCGTACAGTTTGGCAGTGTTAATATTTACATAAGAGCTGCAGCTTTGACTATTCATCACTTCTAGTGACATTATATCTAGGCTGTTAAATCTGTCTCGTTAGAATCATTTGCTCGTATTTTTCAAGTTGATAGAAATCATATATTTACCCGTTTTTTAAAGCTCTGTCAATTATAAAAGGTGCCTTAAGTTAAAATATACACAATATAAAATCATATTAGGTTGGTGCAAAAATAATGACGTAATAATGTCGTTTTTTGACGTTAAAAAATACGTCAGAAAACGGCATTATTACGTCATTATTTTTGCACCAACCTAATATGATTTTATATTGTGTATATTTTAACTTAAGGCACCTTTTATAATTTATGCTACAGACTATACACTAGCTTAAGCCAGATCTACTTTTATATTCAGGAAAAACAGATCTATGAAACGAAAAATATATGCCATAAATACGTTTTTATTTAATTGCAAAATATTGTAATTGAAAGTCTTGTTCAGTTATTAAATTAATTCGTATTTCTTTCTTTCCTTGTTACCATGTCTTTTGTTCTGATAATTCTATAGCCTTCTTTAGATGTTCAATCCATAAAGATTATATCTTTAATTTTAGGAAGAGTCATTGGCATTTTAATATTTTCCCGAACTGTTAAATTTATAGTTTAACCTTTGTTTTCGTTGGTGCCAGTGTTTCTATTGATCTATTCTATGGCTTTCTTCTCCTTCTGTAATTTTGAGAAATGTCATTATCATTCGTCTAGACTATTGATCTTTCTTTCATTCTTTTGCTTGTTAATCTTTTTCTCATTTATGTTGACAACAAAAGCTGGAAAATAAAAGCATGATTTCAATTGTTTAAATAATTCTAATAATACTAATATGATATATAGTAAAACAATAACTTTTCAGTAGTATTTTCAGATTTTATTTAGAAGAATCGTTTTCGAAATTTGCTCGAGTTTTGCTTATAACACAGAAATCTGAAGTTACTTTGGAATAGCAGAAGTGATTTCAGGCGACTAAGCAACTTATTAAGAGAGGGGAAAATTAGGTTAGACACAAAGAAAAAATGTACTGAACTGTTACGTAAATTCTAGCGACCACCTGTTAATTGCTGTTGCTTCCAGACCAACCTGGAGCCGGTGTGGTAGCTACCTGTTAGGGTCCCAGCTGCGGGCAAATACTGAACCCCCAAACAAAAACAAAACACTATAAAATTATAAAAATACATTTTATAGTAAAATTACCAACAATACATTTTATCTGTAGTTGAAGGCATACAATTGCGTTCAAAATATATTTAGTTGAAACCATAAAATTGTGTTCAAAATATTTAGATTTCGATATTAAATAACCCATAGAGGTGTTGATATGCCGCTAAACAAAATCAACCAACCAACAATACATATTTATAGTAAAATGACCAACAATACATTTTATCTGTAGTTGAAGGCATACAATTGCGTTCAAAATATATTGAGTTGAAGCCATAAAATTGCGTGAAAAATATTTAGATTTCGGCATTAAATAACCCATAGAGGTGTTGATATGCCGCTAAACAAAATCAATCAACCAACAATACATATTTATAGTAAAATGACCAACAATACATTTTATCTGTAGTTGAAGGCATACAATTGCGTTCAAAATATATTGAGTTGAAGCCATAAAATTGCGTGAAAAATATTTAGATTTCGACATTAAATAATCCATAGAGGTGTTGATATGCCGCTAAACAAAATCAATCAACCAACAATACATATTTATAGTAAAATGACCAAAAATACATTTTGTCTGTAGTTGAAGGCATACAATTGCGTTCAAAATATATTGAGTTGAAGCCATAAAATTGCGTGAAAAATATTTAGATTTCGGCATTAAATAACCCATAGAGGTGTTGATATGCCGCTAAACAAAATCAATCAACCAACAATACATATTTATAGTAAAATGACCAACAATACATTTTATCTGTAGTTGAAGGCATACAATTGCGTTCAAAATATATTGAGTTGAAGCCATAAAATTGCGTGAAAAATATTTAGATTTCGGCATTAAATAACCCATAGAGGTGTTGATATGCCGCTAAACAAAATCAATCAACCAACAATACATATTTATAGTAAAATGACCAACAATACATTTTATCTGTAGTTGAAGGCATACAATTGCGTTCAAAATATATTGAGTTGAAGCCATAAAATTGCGTGAAAAATATTTAGATTTCGGCATTAAATAACCCATAGAGGTGTTGATATGCCGCTAAACAAAATCAATCAACCAACAATACATATTTATAGTAAAATGACCAACAATACATTTTATCTGTAGTTGAAGGCATACAATTGCGTTCAAAATATATTGAGTTGAAGCCATAAAATTGCGTGAAAAATATTTAGATTTCGGCATTAAATAACCCATAGAGGTGTTGATATGCCGCTAAACAAAATCAATCAACCAACAATACATATTTATAGTAAAATGACCAACAATACATTTTATCTGTAGTTGAAGGCATACAATTGCGTTCAAAATATATTGAGTTGAAGCCATAAAATTGCGTGAAAAATATTTAGATTTCGGCATTAAATAACCCATAGAGGTGTTGATATGCCGCTAAACAAAATCAATCAACCAACAATACATATTTATAGTAAAATGACCAACAATACATTTTATCTGTAGTTGAAGGCATACAATTGCGTTCAAAATATATTGAGTTGAAGCCATAAAATTGCGTGAAAAATATTTAGATTTCGGCATTAAATAACCCATAGAGGTGTTGATATGCCGCTAAACAAAATCAATCAACCAACAATACATATTTATAGTAAAATGACCAACAATACATTTTATCTGTAGTTGAAGGCATACAATTGCGTTCAAAATATATTGAGTTGAAGCCATAAAATTGCGTGAAAAATATTTAGATTTCGGCATTAAATAACCCATAGAGGTGTTGATATGCCGCTAAACAAAATCAATCAACCAACAATACATATTTATAGTAAAATGACCAACAATACATTTTATCTGTAGTTGAAGGCATACAATTGCGTTCAAAATATATTGAGTTGAAGCCATAAAATTGCGTGAAAAATATTTAGATTTCGACATTAAATAATCCATAGAGGTGTTGATATGCCCCTAAACAAAATCAACCATAAAAGAACTCTTTCATGACATTAATCCATATAATATCCTGCAATTTCTTTAAAAAAATCAAACTGTATTCCAAAATATAACTTTCAAAAAACCACATCATAAAACACACATTTCACCACCTCTCGTAATCATGTCTAAACAAATATCTGTATGCACAAAAACCACAATGTAATAAATTGTTAAAGCAGAATAATATAATATTTTTATTACTTCAAAGCTCTCAAGAAATTTAAATTTCAGTATTAAATGGCCTATAAGGAGTTGATATGCTGTCAAACAAACTTGAATGCTGGGTAATCTCAAAAGATGAAGAAAAGACTTGAAACAACAGGGATGTGGTTTTACAGAACGATGCTGAGAATGCTATGGACAGAACATGTGAACAGCAAGAAGATTGTAATAAAAATAAGAACTCTAAGAAAATATTTAAAAAAAAGACAGCTGAAATTTCTGTGACAGAATGAGGAAAGTGAGAATGGAGAATTTAACACTCACAGGACATACTGAAGGCAAGAGAAGCAGAGGCAAACAGCGAGTAACCTACTTAACGAGTTTGAGTGAATGGATAGCAGAAGAAGGACAAAGAAGGAAGGTAAAGGGTCAAAAGTTACTTAGAGCAACAAGAAAGAGGGCATGGAGAATTTAACACTCACAGGACATATGGAAGGCAAGAGAAGCAGAGAGAAACAGTGAGTAACCTACTTAATGAGTTTGAGTGAATGGATAGCAGAACAAGGATAAAGAAGGAAGGTAAAGGGTCAAAAGTTACTTAGAGCAACAAGAAGGCATGGAGTACGTAGAATAAGAAAATCCGGCGAGTGGCCTGATACAGGTATATGGCACATTTAATGTTATTACAAATGGTTATCTTAAAACAGCAAATAATGTCTATTTTCACTCCTGCAAAGCTCTTTAAGTTCTACTACAGCACTTGTATTAGCCAAAAAGAATACAACAGATATATCATCACCATCCCTATCATGGCAAAATATTTCAGTATTTATGACTTTCTTTTTAGGGTATTGCACTAATTAATGGCGCACAAATGATTGCTGCACTTGGAGTTGAAGGTTAGTGCATTTTTATTATACTTTTTCTTATTGAAATCTTTTCTACATTTAAACATGTAAATATATAGATATATTTCTCAAAAGTCTATATCAACTCTGTTTCATATCTGAAATGTGAACAAAGTAATTCCTGAAGAATTAATGAATTTATTTTTAATCCAATATTTCTATTACTTTAAATGATGTTATTTAGCAGATACTCGTATTTGAAATGGATGTCCTACAGCGGAATCGGATAGCCGAGTTCGAATTCCAGTCGCGTCCATTGCATTCACTTACGTGTTAGTACTCTTGGGAAAAGTATGAATCCTCTTCTCCACCCAGCTATGGGTAAATAGTAGGTAAGACCGAGTTCCATAGCCTTGGATGGCAACTGGTCTACTGCAGAAAGAAATGTCAACCTACTGCGGGAAAAAAATCTGTCTCGTCAGTCATCTATCGAAAGATACATGATCGCCTAAGCGTGTATCACGCATGGCACATAACTGACTTTTATTTTTACTTTAAAGAGTGTGTATTGTCTGAGCATTCGAGAAATCTTATTAGAGAAAGTTTGCTCTCCGATAGAGATTGAGCCAATATCCTGCTTTGTAAGAGAAACAACTGTTTGATCTGGCTTGTTTTACCGCTCGGCTACAGAGTGTCGCTGTTCAGTTAGAAAGGTAAGGAAAGCGCCCTTTCTCATCCAGATATTTTTCATGAAAATATGTTCGATTAATAAATTCCTAAAAGTAAAATATATATAATACATTAAACTGATAACCAAACAAATAATAAATAAAATTATAAAACTTTTGCCGATTCGACAATGAATGTTAAAAAATAAACAGTAACTATTTTAAAACATTTTGTTTATGAATATATTCAGTAATCTGAAAAGTTTTAATTTGGTATTTTTTGACAGCACTTGAAAGGGCTGAAGCCATCGCACGTCAGGCTGATATAGTGGCTGCTGTGTCACTAGAGGTACTCAAAGGAACAACTCGGGCATTCGATAAATGTAAGTAGAAAAAATGGCTGCTAGGTTTATCCTGCCATATGTTCTGTGTATCTATTTTAAAAAAATGAATTTTTAATTATTTCTTTTATTGTTCTATTCGGTTATTTTTACTCTGGCAGTGAATCCGAAAAACAACTTGGAATGAGATGAAAAAGTGAGCCATGATTGTAGAGGGGGAGCCGATGTAATATCTTGCAAGGAATGTCTTTGTTCTAAGTCTTCTTACTCCAGCAGTTAATTTAAAAAATTAAGGTGATGAAATCGATAACTGTTCGCATATAAATATCTCGGTACACAGTTGTCAGTGGTTTTATTCTTTGACGCATTAAATAATTTTCTCTTTGAGTACTCTTGGACTAAATAGACTGATTGGGTACTCTCGCCTTGGAAACCAGTCTCGGAAAAAAATCATTCTGAATTGAAGACTTGGAAAAGACAATGAGAAACCATTCTCCTCTTTTGGAAGAACATCCCTGGTGATACAGTTTAAATCTCTCTATCCAAATAAACAGAAAATTCTGTCTGTCCGTGTGACAGAAATCCCTCCAACTCCGACCATATTTGCCCTAAATAGAGATGTTACATTCTTTTTAGAATTAGGATGATCGTGGGATTGAAAATCTGTCCTTCATCTGGTGCTTGAACATCTAGTGTTGGGATTTATGTCTGGATGAGGAGAAATAGTTGAAAATTCAAATTTTAAAAGTTTTTAATTTATATTGAGTTTAAAGAAACATAAAACCTTTGTGAATTTTAAAAAAATGTTTCAAATTCAGTTTAAAATATCTCCAAGACCTTGTGAACTTAGGAAATCAATTTTATTTCTTCAAAATGCCAAGGAATAAATGTTAAAGTGCGAGGTTTTGAAGAAGTCAGCTTTCAGCCTGATTTGGAATTTCAACCCAAATCGGTCTTTTGGCGGGAATTGGACTTAAAGCCCGAATCAAAGTTAAAGTAAGGTTTTGAAGTTGCTTGGTGTGAATTGAGGAATTCAAAAATATTATTGATGTTTTCTAAGCTGAACCAAAGGGCCCTTTAATTTTGAGCCAAATGTCCAATTAGCGCCCCTCGACAGGAGTTAGCTTTAAAAGTTTCCACGGAAAGCGGCCTTTAAGCTAGTATTAAATAATGGAAGCCATGATCACCTATATTTTGAAGTAGCATATCACTTAAAGAAATAAATGCAATATCCGTATTTCTGGGCTTCTAAGAATATATTCAAAATTATAATCCTGATTATTATAAAGGTAATCATGGATCTCTATACATTCGTTTCCTTTGTTCTCTGTGAATTGTCCTGACTTCATAAGAAAGAGAAACTGGTTTCCCATTGGCTTTTCAGCCGTTTTGAATTCCATCTTCTCCTATACTGGCTAACAACAAAGATTAAAGGTACCTAGTTAAATCTGTTTGCCATATCAGAATACGCATTTGTCCATTTTTCTTAATTTTTATTTTGCGTGTGTTTTGTGACAGCCGATCGGCATGGGGAGAGAAATCGGTAAGCCAAGTTGGAGTTTTGTCCACTTTGCACTAATGCCCTTATAAAAGGTATCGATCCATTTCTTCTCCCCAACTATAGGTTAAATAACAGGACAAACTTTTTCACTTGACAGTTTAACACTATACACTATACACTCTTTATACTCCTTAACTCTATTGGCTCATGTGTCTTACTAAGTTTGCTACACTACAGTTCAAAAGTTAATGCCAATTTTTTAAAAATTGGCACCATATGTAGTTCTTTGTACTTTAAATAAGAAAATTATTATACATGGTTTAAAAAGATGAGACATGTTTTTTTTATTAGAAATTTTATTATGACAAAAAGAAAAAAAAACACTTTATGATTAAAGTTTGCTCTCGTCAAAATATCCTCCTTTAGTCTTGATTACTGCAGCACAAATTTTTGGCATTCTTTGCAAAAGTTTCTCAAAGTATAAGTTTGATAATTAATTTAATTCTTTTTTTTTCAGTGACTCTAAGAGCTCTTTTTCATTTTTTTTATTTATTTATTCTTCTATCAAGTTCGCCCCATCCTAAATCTGGAGCTGGCTTCAAACTTTTGAACTGTACTGTATATATTCCCAGTTGAACACGGGGAGTGTCGCAAGCACACCATGTGGTTTTCATCCGCAAGACAATTTTTATTATAACCGAATTCCTTCCAGAGATTCACCTTTCCTTATATTTATAGTTGGAGGGAATAATGGAGTCATGCCTTTCTCAAAAGCTCTATTACAAAGAGAATGTAAATTGTCTCAGCTGAAGTTAGAACTCTGATTACGTAATTCATTAGGTCAATTGCATCTCTATCAATATCTGTTAATACAGATATACCACTGTTTTTCAGGCACTCTTAGTTCTGGAACTGTGCCGGGTCATGCTTTTTGCTGAACCAAGAGAAGATAATAACAATTCAATGATAAAGGACACGTAGCACAGTGGATAAAGGCGTTGGTTAGATCCAGTGACAGGACCCAAAGAGTGTGAGTTCAATACCCGGTTAAGGCAGTGGAAAACTTGGAAAGGGGAATTAACAGGAGATAACTGACATCCATTAAACATGGCACGTGGAACTAGAACAGTCTAGCCTAGTAAGGAGCGTACAACGGCCGAAACGTTGTAATAAATATGTCGACAAAGATGAGGACAATAGTCCGAATAATGTAAATAGTGTCAATAATAAACCTATGACCAACTAATTATGTATCTCTACAGCATCTACAGCTGTTAGAAACTTACATTAAACTATTATTAACCATAAATACTCTTTAGGCAACTTCATTTACCAAGGAAAGCATTTGTTCTGCAATGACAGTTGCCTCCAATTGCCAAATAACAGTATATTTCAATTTCACGATTGTGTTGTCACGTCCTGCTATAGCAACAACAAAAAACAGCTTTGATTTAAATCAAGATCAAGGCTACTTTAGTTTGGTTTGATATGTTTTACGGCATATCAACCTCAATGGGTTATTTAATGCCAACAAGATTTTTATTGCTGGTAATATATTTTCCAAAAATGTGTTGCCGGTAATAATTATTTCCTTCAAAAATTCATTGCCGGTAATTTTTTACAAAAATGTATTAATGGTATTAAAAGTGCTTTAACCCCAGTTTGGGGGTTAACTGTTTGCCTATAGCTGGGACCTTAACAGGTGTTACCGCCCCGGGATAGGGCGGACCTGGAAACACCAGCAATTAAGATATGGTTCCACACTCCCCAAAAGCCTCCTAATCAGAGGCCATGCTGTCGAATGTAGTTTATCGCCATAACCAGGACGCGACTACTTCAGTTTTTATTTGAAGAGTCACCATATTTAGTGAAATGAGAAGTAAT
The DNA here is from genome assembly GCA_963932145.1 of Acanthosepion lycidas. Taxonomy (NCBI): domain Eukaryota; kingdom Metazoa; phylum Mollusca; class Cephalopoda; order Sepiida; family Sepiidae; genus Acanthosepion; species Acanthosepion lycidas. The sequence goes on from OZ010603.1 coordinate 4,511,367, forward strand.
ACTTATGAATAATGTAGAGTGCTAAATGTTAGGTTGGTGCAAAAATAAAATCGTTTTCTCACATATGTGAGAAAACGACATTATTTTTGCACCAACATAATAAATTACATGTGAATAAAATGATTGAATTAAACTGGAAAGAGTATGAAATTCGAATGCTTACTTGTATCAGGTTGGTCCGAAAGTAATGTCCAATTTCAAGGTCTATATTAAAATAAAATTAAAAAAAAAAAAACAGGTTTATGAACATATTCGTTATTATAACTTCGTTCGCTTTTTAGATCCTCATTCAATCTGTTAACAAACTTATAAGTGCCCACGCTTGTAAAATTCCTTAGTTTTGAAGCAAAATATGAATCCAACTCATTTCAAACTTCTTCTCTTGATGTCAACCTAACACCATCTAAATGATTATTTAGTCCTCGAGACAAATGACAATAAGAAGGAATAAGATCATGAAAATATGGTGGACGAAGCAATATTTCGCAACCAAACTCTTCCAAAATTTTTTAGCCAGCAGAGCTATGTGAGGACGAGCATTATCGTGATAGATGATGACACCCTTTCTGTTCACTAAGGAAGGTTGCTTTTGGTTCTGTTTTCAAACGACGAAGTTGATCATAATACAGATTAACTGTAATTGCTTGATTGTTGTTTAACAGTTCGTAATGGACAATTCCTTCAATATCCCACCATACACACATCATTATCTTCTTTGGATGAAGTCCTCTTCTTGGTTGTTGAACTGATCTTCCTCCTCGACTGATTCACGATTGGTGGCGTTTAACATTACGGTACAGGATTCATTTCTCACCCGCACTGTAAGAAGGTCTACCCCTAAAAACGGTGCCTGAAGGTATCGTGAAAGCAATAATTCCCAACGAGCAACACGCTGTTGCAGATTCTCTGGAGACAGTTCGTGTGGGAAGTATTTCCCAAACACTGTAACCTTTCCGTTCCTTTTTCATTGACGTAGCACGGTTGTGTGGTCGACGTAAAATTGTTCTACGAGCTCTCTAAAGATAATATTGTTATTCTGACAACTGCTTCCAACTGGACAACCCTCTTTTTGTTCGTTTTTCAAACTGAAATCTCCACTTCAGAAATGGGGAAAAACCACTTCCTGCAACTTCTTTCATTTAGTGCATCATCTGCATAAGCGCTCTGAATAGAATTTGCTACCGCACTTGCATTGATACCTTCATGACACTCATGCAATAAGATTTGCCGAATGTGATCTTTAGATGGGACGAACATGGATGCGAATATTGCAGATTATAATCTGAAAGAGAAAGCTATAAATAATTTATTGTGATATTCTTTAGTGATAACGAAAAGCTCAAATTTCATAAATACTATCTATAACTTCTTTTTTAAAAATCAGACATGACTTTTGCACCAACATGATAACTGTAACCAGATTAAAAGATATACCGGAATCGATCGCCGGAAAAATCGGTGGTATATAAATGTATGGAAATATTCTTTGTTTGTTATTTTATGCTATTTTTTATCATCTTTTAGCCATTCACGAAGCTCGTCCACACAAAGGCCAGTTGAAAGTAGCAGCACGCCTGCGTTCGGTACTACACTCGGATATTCATCCGTCTGAAATCGCAGGTCAGTCATATAGTTGAATCAAAATGTGTATGTGTGTATATATATATATATATATATATATATATATATATATATATATATATATATATATATAAATTATGTTTATATCTTCAAAAGTATCGGGCCCCAAAAATATAAAGCAAGCAAACCATATATGCAAGGCAAATTAACAGTAATATGACAAAAATCACAAAGTAAGAATTGTGGTTGACATACACAAGCAAGTTCGGGCAAAAGACCAGACAGACCGGGACTGAATCAGATGAAACGGAGGACGGGTTATTTTATTGGCTAAGAAAAATTCCCAGCGTATTTTTGTGTGGTTCTGTCTGTAAAATGGTGAGGGGCAACTATTTTACAATCATTACCCAGAAGATTGCAATCAACACACTATTTTGCATACGTGTAAGGGTGTAAGGAAAATGAATTAATTTCAACAGGCCGATAGATTTTATATGCTTTTGTTTTTTTAATATAACGGCGTATAAAGACAAAATACACTAGTATGTATGAAAAAGAAAGAGTGATGAATTATTTGGGCGATACACGTGAATGTGTGTGTGTAAGTTCAATTACTAGGGGAAAGGATACCCCCCTTGCTCGGGAAATAGGTCATGTTGGAGTTACTTCTGCCGCATGCCAGAAGGAAAAGAGAGAAAGAGTACAGGAAGTATTACCTTTTTTTTATAGTTGCTTGACAGCGCCACTTAACGACTTCTTGGCGAAACTAGGAAAGCTAAAGTAGGGATAACAAACAATATAATTGTAGTACAGTGCAACCCGGATATAAGAAAAACCCGGATATAAGAGATTTTCTCTGGTCCCAAATTAGAGCCATACTTACCTAAACAAAATAGACCAAACCCGGATATAAGAGAAAACCGGATTTAAGAGACTTCTTCTCCGGTCCCGACAACTCTCTTATATCCGGGTTACACTGTAACACATTATTGAAGAAAATTCAGAAAGAAAGCTCGTTGAGAGTCCCGTAATTGAAACCTTGTGTTAAAGATGACAATCATTGTATAGTAACAAGGAGTATTAATTCTTCTTGTCGTTCAATTTCTTTCTTTGTTTCTGTGATTCTCGTGTTTGTCTTTCAGTGAGTCATCGTTTTTGTAATCGGGTTCAGGATGCTTATACTCTTCGCTGTACTCCTCAGGTGAGTAATTCCTTTGCTTTTGTTCATTATTTTGATCTACGCAGCCTTGAGATATATTTAGAGATGCAAAGTGAAAAATAACTAAGTTGTTTATAAAATATCTATACTACAGTTCAAAGGTTTGAAGCTGCATCCAGAATTAGCATGGGATACACTTGTTAAAAGAGCGAAAAAATATTTTTTAAAAATAGTGCTTGGATTCATTGAAAAAAGAATGGAATCAATTATACTTTGAGAAACTTTTGCAAAGAATGGAAAAAATTGTGCTGTTGTAATCAAGTATGCGATTTTTTATACCCTTTCAATTTATGTGACCAATAATTTGTCCTCTGTAGAAAATAAGGGTAAAAAGAGCATTGACGCGACACGGCGAGAGAAAACAGGACAACACCAAACTTGAGTGGAAAAAAGAAAGGCTTTATATCAGAAAGAAAGAAAAGGGAAGATAGAAAAATTGTTTAAAAAATCGTTGCAAAAAAACAAAAAACAAAAAAACAATGGTTTTTGCGAGGACTTAACTGGTGGCAGTAAAGTTCGTTCGGTTAACAGTTCTCATTTTTGTTGCAACGTCGGAATATATTCCTTTTCAGGTTGAAGGAGGATTCAGTTTTTGGATGCTTTGCTGCAACTGTTGGGACATCTTCGTTCCTATGTTGTATTCTTGGCCGATCCATTTTCGGACACCAGCTGGCTGCTGGTTGAGTTTTACGAAGCTAAATTTGTCCGTGTTGACTCGTCTGTGGCACAGGGAAAAAAAAGAGGCCGTAATAGGGTGCTTTCCAGGGGCCGGTGATAACTATCCCTACAAAGGGAGGCAATTCATTTATCTATATAATATTTTCAATACAAAGCTAAAGGAGACAAGAGCAAAATGTAATCATAAAATGCTTTTTTTTCTTTTTGACATAATAAAATTTATAATAAAAAGTCCTGTCTCCAGTTTTTTTTTTTAACCATGTATAATAATTTTCTCTTATTTAAAGTACAAAACATCTACTTATTGGGCCGATATTTAACAGTCCCCCCACGAGGAATGCATGTGGCACAAGGCCGAGTTTAACGTGGGTTTCTCCGAGCCCGTAGGCTAGGCCAAAAATATTCCCTTAGAACCTGCATAAGCGGGTTCGGGATCTGTCTATTTCACCGAACGAAACTTTGCCCTTCGGCAAAGCTTCGTCCGGGTTCCTCTCTGGTAAAGCAGAGAATTCGACAGAAGTCGCACACAGTCATAGACTGTGTGTCGACTGCCTCAACGCAATCGTCAGGCCACACAGCTACTTTTTGGGCCAATTTAAATAATTATCATAGGTGCCCTTAAACGTTTGAACTGTAGTGTGTGCGTGCAGATTTAATCGTCTGTTTAAAGAAATTCGAGAGATAAAAAAAAAAAATAATAATAAAACAATGAAAATGATAATACCATTGTTAATAATAAGACCAATAATATTTAATTAATATTACTAAGCCCTTTGACTAAATGGAAGCATGTTGAGAAGAGTTTTAAAGACGGAATTTTCGGAGACGCCTTTGCCATTTATCAACTACACAAGAAATAAAAACAATGAAGAGGAACTCTTTTTTTTCTAAGGAATTTCTCTCCCTTTTCTTTTTTTCTTTGCCTACATGTAGTCAAAAGTCCTAATAATATAAAATAAATATTATTAGTCTTATTAATAATATTGCTATTAACATTTTTATTGTTTTATCTCTCGAATTTCATTAACCGGCCTTTCAAATATACTTATTATAAGAAGCATAGGTGGAATTTCTTTCGTTATCCCTCTTTCTGTCCTTACACACACATATTTGTGTGTGTGTGTGTGTGCTGATTTGAGACAAAAAATTAACTTCCACAAGTCGGAAAATAGTTAAAGCACTATTTCAAACCGGTTAGCTATCCCTAGATCTACGGTGCAGTCCGTTGTAAAGAAATTTAAATAGTTTGGCACGACAGAGAATTTGCCTGGGCGTGGAAGAAAACTCAAATTATCACCGAGAACTGCACAAAAAATTTTGTCAGTATAAACCCAAGAGTTGTTTTGAGAGACATCGCCAAAAGTAAATATTCGCACAATACAACGTAGTTTAAATAGAAATTGCTTGTGTGGAAACTAAACCCACTTCACAATCTATATCACATTGTTGCTCGGTTTAATTTTGCCAAAACGTTCTTGAACCAAGAAAAATCGATTTCGGGAACAAGTACTATGGAGTAATGAAACAAAATTGAACTTTTGGGACATAATGATGTACAGAAGATTTACCGCAAGAAAGGTGAACCTTTCCTCCCAAAGAAAACAGTGGCAACATTAAAACATAGAAGCGGCTTGAAGATGTTTTGCGGTTGTTTTAGCTCAAGGAGGACTGGACAATTAATTGCAATAAGAGGGATAATCGAATCTGTAGACTGTATCAAAATTCTGGATGAAATTCTAGAACTATCAGCGTAAAATCTACATCTAGATCAGCAAATTACATTCTAGCAAGATAATGATCCTAAACATACTAAATCAGTGACTGCCTGGCTTCAGAAAAAGATCAAAGTTCTGCCATGAGTCCTAACTTGGATCCTATTGAAAATCTATGGCAAGAATTGAAACTTCGAATAAATCGTTGGTCACCAAAAACCATTGAAGAATGGGGGAAAATTCCAGAAAAGTATTTTTCAAATTTCATCAAAAACTTTAAAACCGATTGCAGCAAGTTTATAAAGATGATAGACAATGGTATTTCTATTAATATTGTAAAAATTGGTCAAATTTTCTATTTTTCATACTGTACCAATAATTTTTTCTTTTCTTATTTTACATAATTCGCCTGTCAAATTTAACATATTGTTCTGGAAATTGTTTTTATATTTCTTTCTTGTGCTACTTAACATATAAAACAAATCTGGCATCATATGGGTATTAGAATCTGAGAAATGGATAAAAAATATTCAAAATCGATGGGTGTACGAATAATTTCGTCGTCAACTGTATATTTAAAACTTTTTTCGTACTCTTGGACTTAATATAAAGAATTGTCTTTGTATAGATTTACATTGTTGTGCAATATTTGAAATTATTCTTTTATTTTTAGGTCCATGGAATTGTCAATGATACAATCGATTTTGTCAAAGGTATCTTGACAATCGAAATCAACAGCGCTGGCGACAATCCTGTATCCTTTTTATTAACAACTAAATACATGTTGTCTCTACATGCCTCTAACGATATTTTTTTTAATTTTTCTGTACAAGATGTCACACACAGATAACATCCAAATTGGCTGAAAACTGTTATTTTAAATCTAGTTTTATATCCGTCTTCTTTTACAGTATGAACAGTAAAGGATCTTGTCTAGTTCATGAATTTTTGATTCTCCGTTATTGTTGTCTCTTTCCCATAACCTTTTCGAACACTCGAGTCTACGACATTTTTTTTCTGTCTGAATTTATCAGAGTAGATGTTTCTCGTATGAAAAAAAAAAGAGATAAGTGAAATTGTAAAAGCATCCAGTGAGGTGTATTACTGGGGCGACGGAGTTCGCAAGCTGGTCGAGTTTGATATCTTTGGAGGTGGGAGGTTGCTTTTCTTCAAATGTGTTAACTCTGGTCAAGATGCTGTCCAACTGCTTAATCTACCTCTGATGGGCTTTTATATCCTTTTGAGGCTCAAATTGATGCAGAGTTTTCATTTTGTTTCTTTAGTCAAGAGTGGGTGCTATTGGGTGAAAATTCCAGCTTGTATAACTTTTTGTGAGTGAGTAAACATAAGATATGTGTGAAGCCTTGTACAACTGATGGAGTTTTAGTTCAGTTTTGGATGTTCGGAGAATTTACATCCGGCCAGTGGTGGAAATTAGTGTAGCGGAAATCAGAAGATCTGAATTTGGGAAGAATGTAGCAGTTTTTTTTGTTTTGTTTTTTTGAAAATAATGGTTTAGTGATACAAGCTTACTAAGTAAGCCATAGTTGGGGGTGGGGGAAAAGAGCTGGATTCATATCTTTCTCAATTGCATTTGCCTGAGAGTGAAGATAACAAAACTAATGGTAATTAGAACTTGTGTCCTCGATTCCAAATTCTGAACCATTATACACTACACCACCCGCACCTCCAAGTTTACAGTCGTATGGGAATCGGTGTTTCAACGGGATATGGCCGTAAGCCTGTCAACAGCTCAATAGGGAAAAAACTGCTTAGTAACTTTCAATATCTGTAATATATATATATATATATATATATATATATATATATATATATATATATAACACATTTTTTCACAATACACATTTCATAAGCAGAAGTTCCGAGAAGCTATATTAGTCATAATTAATCTAGTCCATTTTGATGACGACGCCTAATCACAATAACAATAATGTTGGTGTTAGTAGTAGTAATAATAATGGTGGTGGTGCTAGCAGTTATAATAATAATAGTGGTGGTTATAGTATTAGTATTAGTAGTAATAGTAGTGGCAGTAATATTAGAAGTAATAAGTGATAGTAGTAATAATAATAGTGCTGCTAGTAGTAGTAGTAATAGTGGCAGTATTAGTAATAATCATGGTAATAATAATAGTAGTGCTAGTAGTAGTAGTAGTAGTATTAATAATAATAATCGCAGTAGTAATGATGTGATAAGATTTTAATTACTATTGTTGCAGGTGGTGTGATATGAAAAGTTATTGTCTGCGGAAATGTGTTTGCAACGTTATTTTGCCATGACTTTCATTTTCAAGATGGTTTTTGCCGAAAAAGGAGAGATTATTTCAGGTGGAAACTTTCATGGAGAATACCAGGCAAAGGTAAAAAAAATTATTTCAACTCTTTTTTTTTTTTTTTTTTTTTTTTTTTTTTACTTTTGTTTTTACCACAGCGTTTCGACCTTCTCCATGTGTTAAATCCATACAGTAACTACTTACTGTAATTTAGTGAAGACCAACTTTCATTCCAAGAGTTCTTCAGACAACCGAATAATAATAATATCCCGACACTGCTCTCCTTTTATAGTTCTGTCTTTACCTGTACCATCTTTACCCCCGCCCCTCAAAAGTGGTATTCTTGGCGTCGTCACTTGGAGATGTTTTTGCTCTTCATCGTCAACGCACGGCAACATCAGCAAACCTGTAAGCGTGGGATCACATTTTACGGCTGTGACTCCCAAACATTTTTTTTTTCTCTCTGGACCACATTTTCACAATTAAAATTTGCTCACGCCTCAACAAATTTTATGTGGTAAAAATACATATAAGAAGACACCGACTCTGGGGAATGGAAGTCCCGGTGAAAAGGCGCAAGCAGCCCTACAGCAAAGAAGGCCCAGAGGAAAGGTTAAAGGGAGATAATCACGGATTCGAAGTCGGAACATTATCATTAATAACTCTCTCCTCCAATTTGCAGACCCTAGTTACTATATTCATAATACTTGATATATCACAATGATAAAATCGATCAATAATGATTTATAACTATTTATACTGGGACTCATGCATACACTTAAAAGTAATCCATGATAATATTTTAAATTTTGAAATCCTATTTAGTTTTGGCATATGATTCTTTTAACAATTGTTTCTAAATCTTTGTCTTTCACTCACTCCGCCTCACCTGCTATCTTCTTCCGCGTCACTGTTCTACGGGGATTCCACCCAATGGTCGTAGTGATTCCACTGAAATTTCAGTTGTGAAATCTCTGCGGCCGTGGTAACTTTTTTATGTCTCTTCTGAAAGACCAAATTTCAAAGCACAAACCAACAAGCTCTCTTGATAACTAACAACGGCTTTAATAAAAACAAAATGAAAACTTTAAAAGCACATAATGAACAAAGACTTGTACCTTGTCTTTCTTTGTAACTTGTTGATGATCTTTTAGCAGGAAAATTATTCTAGCAATAAATTGTAATCATTTAAAGACTTTGGTCCTGGCACTGTATTATCGTCTATCAGGGCTTGTATCTTTGGGTTCATTAGTGACAGAATCAATGGCACCACCAAGAAGAATAACGGTTTATACGGACCAATCTACTTTTAATCTTCTCTCTTGTCTGATTCCATCTGTCTCTTTGGCTTTCGCTCATCTCTGGCTTTGATTTAGTGAATTTTTTTTTTTCCATAAGATATTCGGGATCTTTCTTTGTTCAATAGTGTAAACAATGATAACACCTCATCCCAGGAATTTAAATAGAAATTAAAAACTTCAAACGCCTCAGAGTATAGACCCCTTATAACATAGCAGAAAAAAAAAGGTATAACGCGTCTATGCAGAGCAATCGTAGTCCGAGGGTTTTTTTTATAAGACCCGTCTACTCCGGCCACACTTGTTCTACATAGACATGTTATACCTTTTTTTTCTGCTTTGTTATAATGGGCCTATATTCTGAGGCGTTTGAAGTGTTTGATTTCTAATATATACCTACACGGACGGATAGACAGAATTTGCCTGTTATTTATATAGAAGCTATTAATGTCGTCGCAGCAGTTGTACATTTTATAAGTTCCCCCTTCATGACCTAGGTGATTGTGACTCTCCACAGCTTCCTTTTTTATTGCCATTTCTTGTGAAAGATAGTGTAGTAGTTTCTCATTGTCTTCTCCACCGAAGAATCCAGTTGTCCTTCTGGCTACCAACCAAGGCTAGATAGTCAGTCTACTTTGCTATTTAACCCATAGCTGGAGAGAAGAAATAGGTTTATGCTTTTCTTAATTGTACGAATGAACGCAAACAGATTAAGCTGGAATTCGAACTCGGGTCGATAACTGTTACGCTACCCGCACATGAAACACTTGCTGTTTAACATTGAATCTTTCAGGCACTGGATTATTTAGCCATCGCTATTCACGAGCTGGCCAATATGAGCGAACGACGCATTGAAAGATTAGTTAACCCTGGTAAGTCCTATTTTATATTCTGCTGCTTCTTTTGCAATTACAATTTTGTTTTCAGTTTTGTACTTCTCGCTCTCTATTCCTACGAAAAATTCCTTTTTTTTTTTTCTTCCCAAACAGCTCTCAGTAATTTGCCGGCATTCCTCACCAAAGACGGGGGATTGAACTCGGGATTTATGTTAGCACATTGCACAGCGGCCTCACTGGGTGAGTTGAATTCAAGTGAAATATTAAGATATCATTTATGTAAAGCCGTGTTTGTCAACCTAATTTACTTAAGAGTACACTTATACAGTGTGCCTCACAAAAAAAAAAACAAAAAAAAAACAGGAAATTTGGTACAGATTATTTAGTTGTTGGAATTTTTTGTTAGTTATTTGAAACAAAAGCAAAAGGATCGAAATTTTGTAGCTTAACAAAAACATAAATATTAGATGTGGTCTTCAAATTAAAGAACTCTGGTAAAATTTCTTGGTATTTTTTCAGTCCCCAAGTTGGATGCTCTTTCTTAAAGAGAGCAATCACCTCGTATTGAAAATTTGATAACTGCAGCATCCTGGGACAACAAATGGTTGAAAAAATTATATTTTTAAAACTTTTTTTAGTTCATTCAGATAGTAAAATATATAGTTATTTTTTTTACATGTTAGTTAATTGCTTTCATCATATAGTAAATCTAAAATTTCTTTTTTGTTTTGTGGGGCACCTTGTATTAATGCCATAATATCTAGCTATCTTACTATCTAAGGTACCATGCTTCAAATGAAAAAATAAAATCAAGTTTCAACCACTTTAAATGATCAAAAAGGGTAAAAAGAGTAAAATTAAACTTTAGACAACATTCCTGATTTTCTAGGTTTCTATTTCATCTCAGTTCCTTTTACCATTTCCTTTCACATGATTTTTTCATTTTTTTTTTTCTACTTTTCTTACTTACCCCCCCCACTTTTCTTGCTTACCCCCCCCCCACTTTTCTTGCTTACCCCCCCACTCATTTCTTACTTACCCCCACTTTTCTTACTCCCTCCTCCCCACTTTTCTCCCCCCACACACACTTTTCTCCCCCCACACACACTTTTCTCCCCCCACACACACTTTTCTCCCCCTACACACTTTGCTTTCTTCACAGACTGACATAAAAAAAATCTTTATACAGCCCTACAAAAAAACACAGGAAATTTAGTACAGTTTATTTAATTGTTGGAATGTTTGTTATAGTTATTTGAAACAAAAGCAAAAGATAGAAATTTAGTTTCTTAAAACAGAACAAAAACACAAATGTTAGATGTAGTCTTCAAACTTTCTGGGCATTTTTTTCAGTCCCCATCTTGGATGTTCTTTCATAAAGAGAACAATCACCTCGCGTAGAAAATTTGATAACTGCGTCATTTTAGAACAGGAAAAGAAAAGAAAAGGTTAAAAAATTTATATGTTAATTTTTTTGGTTCATTCAGATAGTAAAATTAAAACATATTTAATTTTTTAGTTAATTTTTTTCATCATCATATAATACTTTGTAGAAAAACTGCTTTAAATTTTTCCTCGCAAACAATTTCGTCTGTCTGTCTGTCGCCGCCAATACAACAGTCAACCGTCTTTGTATTTATTTTGTATACGAACAAAATTGTGGCACAAGGCCGAAAAAGGGGAGGGATAAAGACTGGTCTTCACTAACTATCTTATACCGAGCTAATCTGATTCACGACACATTCATACATTACAATTTACCGATTCACCCTAAGAACTCGTCCATCACCAATCAATCCAACAACAGTCAACCGTCTTTCTCCCTGTCGTTGCGTTCTTCCCATTTTTATGTATCATTGACAGCCCAAATTTGCATATGCGCAAAGATTATCTCGCGAGATAATATCTTACACCGGGTTGGGTGGTTTTCTTGCGGAGCTCTCCTTGGTTAGGTTAGACAAGCTTCTGTGTTAATGCGAATAAGTGTTCCTGGCCTGGCCTCGGCTGCCTCTTTGGTTATGGTCCAAGTTGAGATTCCCAACCTCCCCAGTTTGTTTTTGGCCCCCTTTTCATCTCGACTGAGTCAGCTTTTATATTTCCCCATGTCCGTCTATATTTTCTCCTTTCCCATTCCCTTAGCGAGAGAGCTTCTTGATTTTGTCCCATGGGCAGAATACAGCGGCCACTCATTTTGAGGGTTGGACGGGCCCTACTAACATCAATTATGTTTAGTTGATTTTGTATTAATCTTTTAGTTTGTTATGGGACGCGTTTTGTAGGACCCCCTTGAGAGAATGTGGTATTATGGTGCATGGAGGACTGATTGGCGATGGACGAGTTCTTGTGGTCAATGGGTAAATTGGAATGAGTGAATGGGCCGTGAATCTGATTAGCTAGGTATACCCACCCCTCTGGCTACGTGCCATAATTGTGTATTTTCGGACAATAAATATTAATATCTTACTCCGGAATTTAGCTATTTTAAATAAGTAACCCGCGAAGCCGATATTTCTTTCTTCTTTGGATACGTTTACACGCAAGGCCCGTTCGAATCTTTGCTCACGCTAGAGGTAAGTTATTTTATTCTAGTCTTGCAAAAAAAAATACATGCAACCTTGGCACTCTTTGCCCTTGCGGTAGTTCATTACAATAGTAAATCTAAAATTTCCTGGCTTTTTGGGGGACACTCTGGAGAATAACTCTGGATCGCACTTAAAATTTTAATAAGGAAAAATTTGTCATAAAGGTCTTTAAAGGGTTGACCTGTCATCCACCATAGTAGGCTTAAGAAGAAAATAACCTTTTGATGGTTGTCATTTTTGGCGCCAAACAAGATTAGCTGTACAGTTTTCATTTAAAGGGATTTCTGAAGAATCTATTTTTTATTTTATTTTTTTAGAGAGGCCGATAATTGATTTAAATCCTTTAAGGATGGCAAAAGGGAAAGGTTAAGGAATTTGGCATCCAGTTTAAAATATCAAATGACAAAGACTTTACTTAGACGTGGAAGTCATGTAATTTGCGTCTCTAACTTTTGAAAAATAAAGATTTTTTTTTAAAATAAAAAATAATTAATAAATTACTCTTCTGTTAACTTTAGGCGCACCTGGCTACGTTTCAGGGTGCATTAGTACGCCCGGGTGCACCGGTTAAGAAACGCTGATATAAAAAAAAAGTGATTTTCTAAGCGTAGCTCCGATGTGGCACAAGTCCGAAAGTATGGGGTACCCAGTGAGGATCGAACTCACTACTCAGTCGTAATAGTTCTAGTGAGACAAGCTTGCTAACCATTACACCACCTCAAGGTGCCCACGCTGATATAAAGAATGGAGGAATGATTTTCTTATCTGACTTATGAAGAAAGACGACCTACCTTTTCTACACTAAATTGTTGAACATAGACTCGTCCACTCGCTATGAGTAGAAACGTCTGCTCATAGGATGTGTGGTCGCAAGGCATAGCGTACGTACTGAACTACGGTATTTTTAAAAAATATTATTTAGGCAATAAATCCACTGGGATGCAAGAGGTTACTAAGTGTTAGAGACTATAAGAAAATAACTATTAAGACAAGAGGACAATAAAAGAATAAGAATTAAGACAGAGGATAACGATTAACATTGATCTTCAAAAATTTAAATGCAAAGTTAACTGGGAAGCAAGATGCCGGAAGAGAGTTCCACAAGCAGGAAGTGCAAGAGAAGAAACACTTAGCTTGGTGTAACCGTAAGTTCTATGCTATTTCAACTGCGATCTTCAAAAAATTAAATGCAATATCAATCGTTATATTCTGTCTTTTTAATTATCGTTATTTTACTGTTCTCTCTCATTAATATTTTTCTCGTATTCTATTACACTCAATAACTCCATTGTGTCTTAGTGGCTTTATTTCCTTGCTTGTGGTGAAATTATTAAAAGAAAAACTTTGGAGTTCTTTTTTGAGTGCAGTTATATTTTGTCAATAGTTATAAGCATAAACACCTAGTTCAGAATAGATTACATCGGAAGGTCGTTGATGGAGACAAGAACGAACGTTGGTAAAAGGGTGGAGCCCATCAGGATACCAGCATTAATGTGAAATGAGGGAGATTTTCAGTCGAATGTTAAGTTTCTTCTCACTTTTGAACGCCTCGCGAGAATCCGAGAAATTCACTTTTTCCTGATTGGTGAGGCATTTATAAATTTTAGACAACCTCCTCACAGACGAAAATCATTGAAGCAAGAGGAATGTGGTTCTACAGAAAGATACTGGGGATACAATGGACTGAACATGTGAGCAACGACGAAGTTTCACAAGAAGACAGAAAATTAAAGGACACTTACGCTTAAGATCAGGAATAGAGAGTTGAAATTTTTAAGGCACATAATGAGGAAAAGAGACTTGGAAAATTTGAGACTCAGGTCATATCGAAAGCAAGCTCAATATAATCTTAACCTCTTCCAGTCTGGGGTCAAATGTTATCTTTGCTGCATATCCTTATGAATTGGACTTCTCACGCCTTCGTCTTACATGCGTAAACCTCAATTAGTAATCAAAGAATGAAGAAACAATATTTCGTTAGAAACAAAAAAAAAAAAAAATTTGAGTACAGAGCTGTTATGTAATTGTGAATGTTGGACAATCTTCTCACAAGAGATGTTATGCAAGAGGAAGGTGGTTGTATAAAAGGCTGTTGAAAATCCCAACGGCTGAACGTGTGAGCAACGACGGGGTTTTTAAGAAAATGGAACCAAAAAGAAAACTTATACTTAACATCAGAAAGAGACAGGGGAAATTTCTCGGGCACATAATGCGGAAAGCGGGCATGGGAAATTTGACACTCACAAGACAGAGACAAGGGAAACAACGCATGAGGACACTTGTGTAAATGGATGGCTGAGCAAGGTTTAGGAGAAATAACAAAAAGGCGATTTATTAAGAGCTACAAAGGACACGAAATTGTGGAGAGCCTTGATCTCCAATGTCTTGAAGGGACACAGAATATAGAAAAGGAATCAGCTTGTGTAAATGGATGACGAATCATGTTTTCGGAGAAATAACAAAAAAGACAATATTTCTTGTGCCACAAAGGAGAGGAAATTGTAGAGAGCCACGGTCACGAATGTCTTGAAGGGACACGGCACATAGAAGAAGAAGAATGAGCTTGTGTAAATGGATGATGGAAAAAGGATTAGGAGAAATAACAAAGAGACAAAATTTATTAAGAGCTATAAATGACAGGAAATTGTGGAGAGCCATGAATCGCCCACGTGCTGAAGGGACACCGCAAATAGAAGAGGAATGAACTTGTATAAATGGATGGCGGAAGAAGGTTTAAGAGAAATAACAAAATGATTCAATTCATTTAGAGCTACAAAGGAGAGAATATTGTGGAGAGCCATGATCGCCAACATCCTGAACTCTGTGTTTATATCCTAAGTTCAGTTGGGTTGCTTTCCTGTTTATATTGTAGGGCTGCGACTGATATTGCTTTGAGGGCCAATTCTTCAATTGATTGCTATCGAATTATTTTCAAGTCTTTTAATCTGTACCCCTGGCTCTTTCGATGTTCTGGTGTGGAAAAGCTTACTTTTCTATTTCTTAGGGTGAGCTTAATAAATATTGGAGTCACCACAGATCAACTTAACAAAGAAAAAGTTCCCGAGTGACGTTTAATTTTGACTTAGGTCTGTGGTATTTCATGGTGTTCATCAAGGTGTTGAAAAATAATTATCTTGTTTTTGCACTTTAAGTAGTTCTAAACTTTAAGCAGAAACATATTCTTTCTTTCAGTATCAGAAAACAAAGTGCTGTGTCACCCATCATCTGTCGACTCTCAGACAACCAGCGCCGGAACAGAAGATCACGTATCTATGGGTGGCTTCTCAGCCCGCAAAGCTCTTCAGGTTGTTGAACACGTTGAACAAGGTAATATACAGTGACTATCTTTGTCTTATGTTCGGCTCAGTTTTTCTTTGTTTTATTAAACACACATATTTGCTGTCTTTAAAAAATATCTTTCAGGAGGATATAATTTTTTGAGAAGTCAAAGATGAAAAAGATTATACATTATTTTTATAGATATAATTAATTTAAGTAAATGATCTGGTAAATTATATCTATAAAAATATATTAAATAATTGTCGATCTTAATCCATTTCATAATAAATGTTCTTATAAAACCGATTTACATTCATCTGTCTATATTTCTGAGGTATTGTAACTATTTACACTATTTATATTGTTGTGACTGTTGTCTTCATCTTTATTGTTATATTCACAATGTTTCGGACGTTGCACGCTCCGGCCTTCTTCAGAATCTGTCTATATTTCCGAGATGAGGTACTGTAATTATTTACACTATTAATATTGTTCGGACTGTTGTCATCATCTTTATTGTCATATTAACAATATTTCTGACGTTGTACCCTCTGACCATCTTCAGGATCTGTCTATATTTTTAAGATGAGGTACTGTAATTACACTATTTACATCGGTCGGACTGTTGTCCTCCTCTTTATTGCCATATTCCCGACGTTTCAGCCGTTCTACGCTCCGGCCTTCTTCAGGTGATATGCGTTGGAATTTTGAACCCTTTATTTAATCCATGGAGGTAGACAGTTCTAGTTCCACGTGCCATCCCTCTTCTGGATATCTTAGTTTCAGTTAATTTTCTTTAGTAACTTAACTCTCCAAGTGATTTTTTCCCTCTATTTTTTTTCCAGCTTTGAACTCACAACCCTTTTGGGTGAAGTTACTTTTTGGTTCAATCAACCAATGCTTTTTTCTACTGGGCCATGTGTCCTTGGGTACTTTTCTGAGCTAAAGAATTGTGAGAACAAAAAAAAGAAAAAAAAAGAATTTGGAGAGTTATCAAGATGAATTGCCTAACAACGGAGATATCCAGAAAAGGCATGGCACGTGGAATTAGAACAATTTACACCCGGGGACTAAATACAGGGTTCGGTTCGAAATTCTAAATATCAACTGAAGAAAGCCGGGGCATACAACAGTCGAAACATTGTAAATATGACAATAAAAATGAGGACAACAGTCCGAACAATGTAAATGGTGTACATAGATTACATTAAATAGAAATATATACAAGACTATATCGGAAATATTGTATCATTCAGTGGAAATAATTATGCAGTTAACCCTTATTTCTACCAATAGTCTTCATGATACTTGTATTAATTTATTATGGAAGATTTTGTTGCAACGGTTCTGTGATCTTTACGGTTGTTGACGAAATCACGTATCATTATATGAGAATCTCCAGGTTTTTGACGCATATTAGGTCGGGCAAAGGCCTTTCAGTGGCAAGCACATTTCAAGGCTGGTTGGGTGTTGTTTCATGATTAACGCATCACGACAACGAAAGACTAGAAAATTTAAGAAAAAAAATATTTGAACTATATCAGACTGGATCAAGCCATCATCATACTTATATGGAGATGTTTCTAAGCATAGGTTAGATGTGGCACCCAGTGAGGATCGAACTCTCTTTTCAGTCATAATTTGATCTAGCGAGAGAGGTCTGCTGACCGTTGCACCACGCTGAAGTGGCCATCATTTTTATATGATTGGGCTCGAGACCGTAAATGATCTTTAAATGGAATCCTCGGTGGTGTTGTAAGGCCTTCAGAAAGAAAAAGGATTCATGGGGCTTTTAAGGCGTGGAAGAGGTGCTGTGATTGGTGTGTACACCCCAAAGATGACTATTTCAACTATTTAACTACAGTGAGCACCTGCCTATTCGCGTTTCAGCATTTGCGGCTTCACGCATTCGTGGATTTTTATTTAGAACATTTATACTTGTTATTCGCGAAAACTCCGAATATTCGCTTTGTTCTGAAGAACATGCAATAGTTAACTCTGTAGGGATGCTGACTATTTCCCTGGCGGACGAAAAACTAAACTCCCACCACCACCAAAAATAAAAACCCAAACTGGATCGAACTAGGTTTATAGATATGTATGACAGATTTGAGAAAAAAAAAAAAAAAAAAAAAATGAACAAAATTCTGCTTGCAGAGTTGTAAAAAAATCACACAGAAAAAATGAAACCGATTTTTGTACTCGGTTGATGCAAAAATAATGACGTAATAATGTCGTTTTTTGACGTATTTTTTAACCTCAAGAAACGACATTATTACGTCATTATTTTTGCACCAACCTTATGTTTTAATTTTTTGAAACTTTTATAAATTCGCTTTTTATCATTCGATTTTTTTTTCAAAATAAAACCTTTTTTTTTTTCTTCATTTTTATTTATCCTATACAAAACCCAGAAAGATTGTTGTTAATTTATCAGCCTCTATTGGTTATTTAATGACGAAATCTAAATATTTTTACATAATTTTATACTTTCAGGGTAAAATGTATATTTTTAAAATATACAGTGAGCCCCCGCCTTTTCGCGGTTCCACGTATTCGCGGATCTTTCTATAGAAAATATGTAATGGTTTTCGCAAAAATCCCAAATATTCGCAAGTTTTTTCCAAAGAACATATGTACAAATTATTCGCTGAGAACTCCCTCGATTCGCGTATATTTTTCGATAGAACATATTTAAAATATTATATGTTTTAAGTCACTTAAATAACAGGAAAATAATACGACAGTCCATTTTTATGGTAAAAATTGGCAGAATTGTACATCTTCATACGCTAAGTGTATGGTCACCAATATTGTTTTTCAAAAATGTTTTTAAAAGGGTCTGAAATGTTTCTAAGTTGTTTAAGATGAAAGTTTAAGACATGTGGTTTTAACACTCAAAATAGGTACTTATATGTACTTTTACAAGTATTGACGGATTGTAACTAATTCGCAGCCGGTTCTGGTCCCTAACCCCCGCGAATAACAGGGACTCGCTGTACTAATGGATGAACTTAGTCCACGTCAAGAATCTTTCCGATATTATCTTGCATTGAACTTATTAAAATTTTAACGGTTACCTTAAAAAAAATATTGAGAAACCAATTTATTTAAAAGATTCAGTTATAAAGGCGACTATTTCCTGTTACTTTAAACGTTATACGTAAGTGGATTTTCAGTTGGCATCTTTTTCTTTACAGTGAAATTTAATAAAATGTACCTCTCGACACCTTATCCTGGGAAACCGCCTTTAAGAAAAGAATATATTACTAATTAGACATAAGCCAGGACAAGTCGAAAGGCACAACGTTTGAAATGTTGAGATAGTAACAACAAAAATATGGACATCTTTCTTTGACTCCTACGTTCGTGATCCTTCCAAACTCAATTATCAAACTGTTTTATCGTTCATACTAATGCTATTTTCTTTACAGTTCTCGCCATCGAGTTGCTTTCTGCTTGTCAAGCAATAGAATTTTTGAGGCCTTTAAAGTCAACGGCTCCGTTGGAAGATGTGTATAAAGTTGTTCGTTCAGTCGTTCGGTATGGTGTTTGTTTTTACAATTATCTTATCCACTGTGTTTATATATTAGGTTGGTGCAAAAATGTCGTTTTCTCACATATGTTACTATGTAAGAAAACGACATTATTTTTGCACCAACCTTATATATATATATATATATATATATATATACACACACACACACACACACCTAGTGATCCAGACAAACCTACCTAGGTTTCACCTAAACGGATCGTCATAGAAAGCCGACTTTCTCTGACGATCCGTTTAGGTGAAACCTAGGTAGGTTTGTCTGGCTCACTAGGTGTATCTAGGTCTGCTCTACGGTTGTATTGAGCTCTTTTGTTAGTTTACTCGTATCGGGGTTTTTTCTTTGGGCTTCAAACCTACATCTGTGCGATTTTTTTCGGCAGAATTTCATGTTTGTAGCTCTTTCTTTTTTTAAAACCATTTTTTCCCTCGAGATTGATTTGATTATTGGCAAATCAAAAATTCGAGGGGTTTTCGAAACGAGTATAGTTTTATATATATATATATATATATATATATGTCATCCAATAAGAGTTTCACTGTATCACAGCTCATCAGTGTGGCTAGACATACAATTGCTTCAAGCCGGGATCGAAACTCGACCGATTTGGCAACAGTCAGATATTTTACCCACAAGCTATCGTCGGACGGCAGTGAAATTTTAACGTTTTTACTATGCGAAAGACGTTAGTAGCTTGGAGAGCTTGATTCAAGTAGAAGAGCATTGCATATTTAAAAAAAAAAAATATACATTAAATGAGATTTATATATATATATATATATATATATATATATATATATATATATATAATCTTATTTAATGTATATTTTTAATTTTGATCATTTAATGCATATTAATTTTACTCTTTTAGTATGTGTGTGTGTGTATATATATATATATCAAACATATAACTGACTGATTTGTTTTTTTATGGCTTATCAGGCTTTTGCAGGTGATATAAAGCCAGAAAATATTTTTTAGATTGCAAGAATTTTTGCGATAATAATGGTTTTTGCTGATACAAGTTAATACCATTTAATCCATAACTGGGGAGAAAAGAGCTGTAACTAAATATAACGATCTCGGTTATCTGATCTCCAATTCTGTGCTGTTATCTCTTATACTACCTGCACAACCAGGTTTTACAGCACCTGGTATTACCAAAGAGTCACCCATGTAGGTACTGACCAGGCTCTACGTTGTTTAACTTGGGTGATTGTACTCAAACATGAGACAACTATTATAACTCTTGAGAGATAAAATAAACGAGCCGCAAAGATGCAGATACCTCCCGGTGGGAAAAATAAACAGTGAGGAAGATGATGGTTTCTAAAATAGGTTTCACTTTTAAATAAACCCACAAAGGGTAGATAACACGTAAAAACTAAATCAGTCAGTCAAGGAAAGTGTAGCATCATATTCAAATTAGATAGACAAATATAAATAGGGAACAACTGGCTAACATAGGGCTATGCCTAGCAACATTCGGTTGCCATTTTACTCTGACTACTACTACGCAGAGAAATATGCAAAAGAGAACATAAACAATTCATGTATGTGGGTGACATTAGGGCGGGGTTGATTTTTCACTTTAAGAAGAAAAAAAAAATCAACATTCCACTCGATGTGAAAGCTGGGGTTTGGTGTGGTGAGTCCTGACACCCAAATTTAGATTAATATCTTTAACCAATTTCGGAGCATTTTTTAAAAAAATTATCTGAAAACATGTACGTAAATACCTAATTTCTAGAGATTTTTTTTGCTTACAAACTGATGTATATTTAAAAGATGAGAAAAAAAGGCAACTCAATTAATAAAATTTGTTAGATCATATTTAATAAAAGCAAAAAAAAAAAATACAGTGTAACCCGGATATAAGAGAGATTGTCTCTGGTCCCAAATTAGAGCCATACTTACCTAAACAAAATAGACCAAACCCGGATATAAGAGAAACCCGGATATAAGAGACTTCTTCTCCGGTCCCGACAACTCTCTTATATCCGGGTTATACTGTAGATAAAAGTTTATATAACACACCATAATACCACTGGGCATGAATTATAAGAAACTGTTTTAAATTTGCATTGTTTATTGAAAATCACTCTAAAACTACTACAGTGTATATAATGCAGAGTAGTAGTTTTAGTGTGATTTTCAATAAACAAATTGTATATGGCACAGGAACATTATTACTAAATCATTGTGCCATCAAATAAAAACTTCATTTACTTCAAAGGAAAATTATATTGAACAATTTAGCTATATTATGATGTAATGTTATACACTGTATAACACATTACATCATAATATAACTAAATTGCATCTAGTCCATTTACAGTTTGTAAAGTTTTAGTAAATTATAAATTTTATAAGGTTGTGCTATAAAACTTTCGCTAATTACAGGAATGAAATTGCAACACTACGATTTTGAATATAAAATTAACATTGAAACTGGTTTCTTCAAAAAATGGTAACAATTTGGAAAAATATTTTGTATCATTATTTTTCATGTGAAATCTCAACTTTCAAAATGAGTTCAATATCACGATTCCAAAACTGATCTGCCATATTCGGCCATATTTCCATTGCTTTATTCATTGAATGTCTCTCAAAACCTAATGTCGAAGCAATCATTGTGAATTAATGTCGGATTGTTTCTATATTATAGTTTGTACTTTGAACGGAAACTCAAATGAAGGTCTTATTTGATAGCACAATGATTTAGTTCTAATGTCGGTGTCTTGCGTCTTGTCCATATACAGTTTGTAAAGCTTCAGTAAATTATAAATTTTATAAGGTTTTCACTGATCACCAGAATGAAATTCCAACATTTCAATTTCTTTTAAACTCGTTTTCTAATAAATAAAAAATAAAAACAAATAAAAAACGGCAAGAATTTGCAAACAAATATTTTGTAATTATTTATCATGTGAAAGCCCAGCTTTAAAATTGAGTGCAATAGCACATTTCTAAAATCGATCTGCTTTAATGTGTCGTCATATTCACCAGATATTTATTGCTATCATGTCTTTTCAGTCCATGGGAAAAAGATCGCTACATGGCACCTTCCATTGATGCTGTTACGAAATTGTTGCAAGAAGAAATGGTAATTCATTTTTCCTGTCTTATTAGAGATCTTGTAATAAAACTAAAATTACATTTGCACTCACTCGAGATTCTATTTTATAAGTCAATATTATCAGGCATAAAATTAGTATTCTCCTTAGTTTATATATCGTGTCGCTTCATGTCCACCATACTTTTCAGTCCTTTGTAGCTCTTAGTAAATTTGTTTGGTTATCGCTCATAAACCTTATTCTGCCAACCATTCACACAATCTCGTTAGGTTGGTTATGTACCGTTTTACATTGCCTTCCCACTGGCTTCAATATGTCCTGTGAGTATCACATTTTCTAAGCCCTCTTTCCTCATTATATACCCTAGAAATGTTTCTGATGTTAGATATGTGTCTTTTTTTTTTCCATTTTCCAATCTTTTCTGTTAATTCACCCCCAAAATAAAGATAATGTATATTTACTAAAATTCACACCAAATTCTCTGAGCAAGACACTTCCATTCTTGGGTGCGCTATTTCTAAGTGTGTCGTCTACATCCACGCTCACCTCGATAAAGAAGCCAAAAACATTATTTTTTTTTAATTGTAACAAATTCCTTGTAAGTACCTCGAATATCTTTCGCACTTACGAAATGTGAATAACTGATTTTTGGTAATTTTTCATTTTGAGGGTTAGAGTTGGTACGAGGCAAGCTAAATAAATTTTGTTTTCTTAGTAATTTCTTGGGGTGAATTAATATTTGTGATAAGTAACTTTACATTATTTGGGGTGAATTAACGGAAAAAGATCCTCGTTGCTCACATATTCAGTCCATGCTATTCTCACCATCCTTCTGTAGAACCGCATTTGTTACCTCGGGTTTCTTCATCTGTGAATTTTCTGCCATATAAGAGGACCGATGTTACATAACAGTTCGGTATTTTTTCTTTTTTTAACGAAATTTTTCATGTTTCTTAATACTTTGCTTAGCTTTTGGAGGGCATCTTTCACTGCTATCCAATACGCCTTCGGATTTCGGTGTTGCACTTTCCGTCCTCTGATAAAACACTTCTCAGATATTTAAATTGTTGTCCTTGTTTGATTTTGGTATCACTAGTTTATAATTCATATGTTAATCATTTTTATTTTGCTAGCAATCATGCATTCTGTCTTTTTTTTTCTTTTCGCTTTCCTTCATTACCTTCTGAAGGAGTTCTTGTAGTTTCCTTTCTGTATCTGCTATAAATACTTTGCTATCTGCATATATTACGTTAAAATTGTAGCCATCAATCCTGGTAGAAGACATATTTGTCTTACTCCCCTTTCTATTTTTTAAACTACGTCCGCGTCCTGGGTAAGACGATAAACTACGTCCAACAGCAAGTCCTCTGATAATACGTTTTTGAAAAAATAATGTTGCCAGCTATACATTTTTGAGGAAAAAAAATTATTAACAGAAATAGATTTTTGAGAAAACAAAAATATTACCAGAAAAAAAAGTTGTCGGCATTAAATGACCCGTTGAGTTTGATATGCCGTAAAACAAATCAAACCAAACATTTCTATTTTTTTAAATATTTAATGAATGCATTTGTTACCACTATATATTGTCTGTTATTATAATATCCATTCCAAATACGTCAAGGTGACCTAGCAGTATTATTAGTACCAACCAACCAACCTTTATTGACTAAAATTTCAGACTATACGAGGGTGGTCTGAAATGTTCATAGACTGTCTATGAAGGGGTGATGCTATAATTGTGAATTCTTGCGTGCAAGACTCGTATTAATAACTGCATTGTTTCTTTCCAGTTACGAGGGCAAGCATAAAAGTTCATAGGCTGACTATGAAGGAGTGATGCTAGAACTGTGAAATCTTTTATGCGTTTATTTCAACTCTTCTTATTAATAACTGCATTGATCCCTTCAATGTAAACTGACATCTGACTGTTCAAAGAAGACTTCAAATGTAACTAATAGCGACTTCTCTTGAAAATTGACAACATCTGGCATCACAGTATTGTCAAGTACATGCAGAAAAAAGGGTTTATCCCACAAGCATATTCATGCTGACATAGTTAATACATTAGTAGCTGACGCCCCAACTTTATCAATACTTTAAATTGGATAGCTGAATCTAGGAGGGGAAGATAGTCTTGATGGGCCAAGGTCTGGACATTCTTCAACTTTCACCACCCAGGAAAACATTGATCTTGTTCACCCCAAGGTGATGGATGACAAGCAATTGACTATAAATCAAATTGCAAATGCTATTAGCAGATCCCGTGTTAAATATCGAGATAGTTTTGGTTAGCAAACAGTCTTCTGCAGAAAGTAATGGCTTGTCAATCATGAATTGAAAAGAGTCATGGTCGACCAAGCGTGCAACACACATTGGCACTTAAGAAATATTCAAATTGATATTATCATCTAAATTCTAAAATCTTTTATTCAGTCAAAAGCTCGGGATATTTGCACAGTTCTATTTTTACACCTTTGTTATAGTGGAACACACCTATTTTATTGTTAAGACTCTCCCACCTATAATAAGTAGGAGTAGTAGGAGTCGCTCAGTCACCCAGTCGGCCTTGACTTTTTGTCGTGATTTTTTGACCGTTGCTGACAGCTCTATCGCTCGACTCTTTTTGTTGGAATTTACCCTTTTGCATTTTGAACTTCATTTTGGTTAAAGTGTGTTTATTTTATTTTTACATTTTTGCGACTGCATTGAAAAAGCTTTTTGATTTTTTTTTCTTTCTTCTCTCTATTTTATTTTTACCCCCGCCGTTAATTTTTGCTCTTTTATTCTAGTTTTCCCTTTTAATTTTAATTTTCTTTCATTTCTTTTTTTAAAATCTATGTTCGTGTTCTTTATTCTGTGTTTCGCTTTTTTTGATTAATTTATTTATTTAATTGTTTCTTTCCATCTTTTAATTTTTACGTGTTTGTAATCGTTGTATTGTCCAATTTATTTGTTTTTCTTTTTTTAATTGGTTTGACTCACTTTTTTTTTAGGGTCGGCTTCGACTATTGCCCTCGTTTCGTATTTTTTTTGTTTATTGACGTCGGCCATTTTGATTTTTTTAACTAGCTTCGGCTTTTGTGGAAGTTTCGTTTATTCTTTGTTTTCCGTTTTCATTGTCTAAAGTTTTTATTTTATTGTTTATTTTCTTTTACGTGTTTTCTTTTATTGTTTCGCCTTTAGGCGATATTTGTCATTTATTGTTTTTTCTAATTTTGTTATACGTATAAGTGAACCGTGTTTTTTCTCGTCATGTAATTTTGTTTGTGTATGCATAATTATTTTATTTGTTCATTGTTGTCTCGCTTTCGGGTGAGCTTGTTTATTTTTTGACTTAATTTATTTAAATTTTTTCCTATAAACTTGTTTAACTATTTCCCCACCTTTTTTCACCCCTCCCCTCCTGAAAAAATGGATAAGAAGGAAAAAAAAACGCCTTCATTTTTAATAAGTAAAAAACCGAATTTGGCTGACTACTGAAAGTCAATTAGGAAACATTTGTTTAATCATCCCCCCCCCAAAGACCCTCCTGAGAAAGATAGTTTAAATGAATATCCAGCCCTTGAACCCATTTCCTTTAGCGAGGATGACATTGCCGGGAAGGAAAATCTGAATGTAACCACTCAAAGTATGGAGGCCGATAATGGCCATATGACCAATGAAATAAACAAAGAGGCCAATAATAGCCATAAATCCAAAAAAGATATGAATGCCAAGAATGGCACACAAGACAAAACTAAGGCCGGGGAATCTCCCTCTTGTTGGTCGTCCCCTCCAAAATGTATAATCAATTTAGCGGAGTTCTTGGAGCGTGCTAAGAGTTATGCTCTCCTTGTTAGAAAACCCTATAGAATTAAAGAATTGAGAAAAGAATTGTCAGTTTTCGTCGTCGACAAGCGTACGCGCAAAATTTGTCGCTCGATGAAAAACACAGTGTTGAAAACACTAGAGTCCTTGGGGTTTAAGTTAAGGGTGCCAAATTTTTCATGTGGTACGTACTGTTACCCACGCCAGAAGACTGCGTTGCCGCGGCTAGCCGCGAGCTAATAACTTAAGATCTAATCTTAAGAACGGAGTATGAAGGCCGTAGAAGGACCATAGTAGCAGTATATGAGGTCATGCTTTCTTTTCCCAGTACGGCGAAATTCTGGGCGCCTCCTGTGATAGTCTGAGGGAGGGTGGAGTTTTGATATAATGTTGGACGAGAAAGCCTTCCGCTCCATCCTCAACTGTCTGGATGTTGGAAGCTTGAAGTTACCGGTCAATGGAACGGGCCAAAGACCGGTATGCTGGAGGTGTGGAGTGACTCGTCATCTCTCCTCCTCCACCCAGAGAAGAAGGTCTCTGGTAGTCACGCTCCAGTTGACCAAGATCCCCCTCTGACCGCGTCTGTACCTTCCGCCTCGCCTGTAATGGGCGTACCAGCTTCCGGGACCGGGTCGGTTAATCCTCCGGTTGGTGCAACATCAAAGGCCACATTCCCCAAAGAGCCTTCGCCCGCTGCTAGTGTAGTTGTGGAGAAGGAGGAGGGGGAATGGCTGGTAGCTTGTAGGGCGAGAGAGAAGCACCGGACAGCGGGTCCTCTGAAGCCCCGAGGGCTAAAGACACACACAGCCCCACTCCCTCTCGCAACGTTAAGGGCGATGCCCCGGCCTCACAGCTAAACTTCAAGGAACAACAAAAAAGTACGATCCAGCTTATGAGAAAACGGAAAAAATAAAGGAATTAAAGAAAAAATTGGACAGTGAAAAGCCTTCTAATCCCATTCCGTCTACGTCTTCGGCCCGGTCCGCACCTTCTCCCAAGAAAAAACCACCGCCTCCGACAACCCCGCCCAAATCTCGAGACCCCAGCCCTTACAAACATAGGTCCTTTTATACTCCCCTTCATACTTCCAGCCCTTCCCCTGTTAAACAAAGTTCATTCCACATCTCTTTGCATACTCCCAGTCCTTCCCCCATCAAAAAAGTGGAAATACCTCCTCCCTCTTCTAAACGGGAGAGAAGCCCCACTCAAGCGTATAATGAAAAAAAGAAAAAAAAACACATTTTCAACACGGGAAGATATCTGCAAAATTAACACACCTCAGGCAGAGAGAGCCCGGGACTATGGAAATAGGATTAAAGACCTTAAATATCTTCTATCCATTAGGCAATATGCCGATTTGCATGTAGAAGTACCACAAAATTTCCCGCACGCCCAAAGGGTGCGAACGGTTATACAGACAGGACCTGGCGCCAAACAAATTTGGACAATGTTAGACGAGACCATTATGTCTTTCAAGATGGCGTTGCCTATCGCCATAGTGCAGAATGAAAACTTAAAGCAGCTGTCAAAACTTTGTGCAGGGAGGGTCCCCGTTTTAGTTCACCCCTCTCTTTATAGAGCACTAAAATTGACTTTCCCCTGGGATATCGGCGGAATCTCCCAAGAGGGCCATGGGTCTATGGGAGAGGCTGTCGGTATCCTTACTCCGGCCATGTTTAATTCAGGTAAACAACCCTAATCGGACTTCTCGTTGGCGCTCTGGTTAGCTACTTTAAATGTGCGGGGCCTGAGGTCCGAGTCTCGCAGGGCGAGGCTCTCTCGTGACCTTCAGCGCCTCGGGGTGAATGTTGTGTGCAAGAGACCCGGTTTTCATCTCATGACCGTGAGGATATACTAAGGGGTTCGCCCTTTATTCAGCATGTTTTGATGGTCGTTCGAGGGGTGTCTCTTGGCTAGTGAGCAGGTTTTGA
Source organism: Acanthosepion lycidas (assembly GCA_963932145.1). Classification (NCBI taxonomy): domain Eukaryota; kingdom Metazoa; phylum Mollusca; class Cephalopoda; order Sepiida; family Sepiidae; genus Acanthosepion; species Acanthosepion lycidas. The sequence continues at coordinate 4,539,217 of OZ010603.1, forward strand.
AGGCTGCATGTACCCTTGTCTTCGCAGATCCGGCGGGCAGGCTATGTGTGTTGGATGCTACCATAAAGGATAAGGATTTACGTCTCATTGGGGTTTAGGCGCCCAATAACCATGCTGAGCGGCCTGCTTTGTTTCGGCAGATCGAGCCGTTTTTGACGACTTCTCGTCGGGTAGTTTTAGCGGGGGATTGGAATGCCGTCCTTGACCCCGATATAGATCGTATAGGGCAAAATCCGGGTACTAACAATCGTGATGTGAAGGCATTTCGGGACTTTAGCAGTGGATTTGATCTTGTCGATAAGTTCCGAAATGAGCACCATCGGGAGGTAGCATGGACTTGGACAAATAGTGGCAACTCGGCTCCTGGGACGCTTGCGAGCTACCTGGTCCGAGTCTTAGTTAAGAGAGTCGATGTAGGGCTCTTAGGGTGTCCAAGTTTCCACTATATAGTTTATACGGATCATAGGCTTGTCCGAGTCCGTGTAAACTTAGATAAGCCTAAGGTTAGAATGGCTGGTTACTGGAAATTTAACTGTTCATTATTTGGTGAGCAGGGTTTCCGGGACCAGCTGCTACTAATGATTCAGATGGAATTGACGGGGCCTGGTGGGATAAATTAAAATCCAAAATTAGAACGTTTGCTGCCGATTTTAGTCGTCGACTCAATCTAGATAGATTAGCGGCGCACACGGCTTTAAAAGAAAAAGTGGATCGGGCCGTGAAATCCCGTGTTAGTGAGGAAATAGCCTTAGCTAAGGCAGAGTTGTCATCCTTGCTTATCAAGAAGGATCAAGCTCTGGTAGCTAGGGCTAGGCAAAAAAGAATGTCTTCTGAGGCGACGAACATGGTCGCTGAACTGCGTGCAGAGGAGAATCGGAACGCGTCTAGGCGACATATAGCGTGTGTCACATTGCCGGATAAGCGGACCGTGACTACAAACGCGGGCATATATCGAGGCCTTTCGAGATTACTTTCAGGATCTTTTCACCAGGGAGCCCGGTCTGAGCTCTGCTCGGTTCGGCGCCTATTTAGCTGACTTTCCCTGCCTCAAGGCAGCTGAAGCGGCTAGGTGCGAGGGTCCCGTTACAGTCGGAAATCTGGGAAGCGCTGAAGCAGGTTAACCTGGATAAGTCTCCGAGACTAGATGGTCTTCCCTACGAAGTTTACTTGAGGTTGTCGCCAGTTTTTGTTCCTTTGCTGGAACTGATTTTCAACCACTGGATGAAGCAGGGGTCTATACTTCAACGCTTCACCAGGGGTGGGATCAAGTTGCTGCGTAAGGACAAGAACGGTGGGGATGGGTTAGGGAACTTTCGCCCTTTAACCATGTTAAACACTGAGTTAAAGATTTTGGCGAAGATCTTAGCCAATCTTAGAACAAGTCGACAGTGAAGCCGCGCTGATAAATTTAGATCAGTCCAAGGCCTTCGATAGGGTTGACAATCGGTTTCTGGAGGCTGTCCTTTCGGCGGCCGGTTTCGGAGCCGACTTTCGTTCCTGGATCCGACTTTTGTATGCGACCCCCGGTGCGCTGGTGGAAGTGAATGGGGTACGATCGAAGCCTTTCGTATTGTCTCGCTCCATTCGTCAAGGTTGTCCGCTCTCGCCTTTGCTTTACGTTCTTGCGTTGGAACCATTCCTTCGCAAGTTAAAGGCGAATCCGGTCCTGCACGGAATTTCCCTGCCTGGAGCTACCACCTCAGCCAGGTATTCTGCCTATGCTGACGACGTTTCGGTTCTTGTGTCGAGCAGAGCCGAGATTGACGAAGTCAGCAAAGAGATCAGTGGCTATGAGATGGTGACAGGGGCCAAGATCAACCGCGATAAGTCTGTTGGCTTGGGGTTGGGTGCGTGGAAGGGAGTTTCTCTTCCCGGACCTTTCCTCTGGACGGATGGGCCGATCAAGATACTCGGCGTCTGGTTCGGTCCTGATCTCCAGTTGGAAATGAATTGGTCGGAGGTGCAAGGGAAGGCCGAGATTGCGGTTAATCTGTGGTCTCGGAGGGGCATTTCCCTGAAGGGAAGAGCAGAAGTATGTGTTTCACACATCTATCCGATAGTCCTGTACCGACTCTGTACTTCCACTCCCGTATGCCAGACTAATTTTATTAGTACGGACCTTGTTCTCTTTCTTGTGGAGAGACAAGGCCCCTATGGTATCTCGCGAGATCTGTTGCCTTCATCCCTGAGTATGCCTAGCATTGAGATTCGTCAACATATGCTTCGAATCACCTTTCTAGACCGAATATGTCGCGGATCGGGTGAGAATGGTGCCTTTTGGAAAGAAGACGTCCGTAAACATTTCCCGTCCCTGAGAAGTGTGCAGTCGTGCGAGGAAGAGGCCCGCCGTACACACTGAGTCGAGTGCTCCTTCTATCGCGAATGTCGTCGTGCTCTGAAGCTCCTCTTACGGGCTTCGGATGAGCTCTCTAACGCCCAGGCGCTGTCTCGTAAGGCATTGTATCAACTGTTAGGGGGGTGCGTTCAAGATGATCTGATTGGCGAGCTCGGTCTTACGAAGCAGGAGGCTCGCTCGATATGGCCTTGGGCGCCTGGGTTAAAATGTCTCAATAATGATGAGGCATCACTCACCTGGCGGATGATTCGTGGGGCCCTCTGGGTCGGCAAGAGACTTTGTTCAGCAGGCTTGGAGAAATATCCAAACTGTCGTTGCTGTACGGGGGAAGTCGAGACCATTGGTCACGCATTCTTTCACTGCAGGGCGGTAGTGCCGTTGTACAGGTTTGTTGAAGGCCTCATGGTTCGCATGTTGCGGGGAAAGTTTTTTGTCCTTGAAGCCAGCTCTGTAGCAATGCGGTGCCGCAGTTGACGAAGGCTGAATATTATGTGTTCTGTTGCTTACTAGGGGTTATGAGAGTCGTGATTTGGACGACGCGTCAGAAGGAATTCTATGAGGGCGAGAAGTTCACTTCTTCCCAACTGATCTTGTTCTTTAAGCATCAACTTAAAGTCAAGATTAGGACGGAAAGGCGGCGGCTCACCTCATCAGAATTTGGCAAAAGGTGGGTGAATCTTGCGCGTATGTGCCGAGTAAAAGGGGCTGACATTGAGTGGCATTTTGATGCCGGTTAGGCATCAGGATATTGTTTTCCTGGGTTGAACTTGGGCAACCCATCCCTGGTTTTAGGTTAAAATAGGTTTTTGATTTTGATTTTTTAGTTTTTCTTCTTTTTCTGTAAACTTAGCTACGGTGTGTTTGCTTATTGGCCCCCCTTTTTTTCTGTCCCCTTTTCTTTTTTGTTTAGTTTAACTCCCCATCCCATCCCTCGTTAGGTGGTCAGTATTTTCAGTTCTCTGGTGGATGCGGGACGCCTTTCGTTTCGAGGGTGTGTTTTTTCGTATTTGTTGTGTGTCTGATTCAGTGCGTGCCTGTGTGTGTGGTTGGGAGGGGTGATTGTTTTTCTATATTTTTAAAGTCCCGTGTCGATTTCGTCCAGTGAATTGATTTTGCCGTCACATTCATGGTTTGTGGGTTTGTATTTTTTATTACTAACACGATTTTGTTTAGTTTCATGTAAATAAGTTTGTCATATTCTATATATTCATTGGGGAAAAAAGGAATGGCTTACCTCCCAAACGCCCTCGCGTCTGTCTGGCCTGTGGGTTAAGAAAGGAAAGGATCCAAGATGGCGTCCGTGACTTTTAATATTTACGGTCTCGTGCGGTCACGCAAAGTCGCGTTACACGCATGGTAATGAGGTGTTTCTGGACTCCATAAAAGCAGGTCGCTTGGAAAAATGAACAGAACACCATTTCACCAGTGTTCGGTGTACATGGCTTTGCGTTGCAGCGTGTGAGACATTTTCCGACGGAAAGAGTTGCGTCCCTTTCACCCTTGAATTTGACACCTTTGCTACAGTTTCATGTAAATAAGTTTGTCATATTGTATATATTCATTGGGGTCGTTTTTACTTGTTATATTTTTATCCCCCCCCCTCAGACATTATTTGTACATATGGGGTTGATTAGGATTCTCATTGAGACAATGAGGTATTTTGGTGGTTGGAGTAAGAAAGGTAATTATGAATGTGGCGTTTTAGTGGTAGGATTATTGTTTCGTATGTTTGGGTCAGTGGTTGTGGCTAGCTAAGTTTAAACTAAGACAAATGATGACCGTCCTTTTTTCCCAACCCCTCTTTTGGCCTTGTGCCACATTTATCGGTTAAACTCTCTGCCTTCGAGCGGGAGGAACCCGAAGGAGGCTACGCCGAAGGGCGGATTCTCTTTCGGGGAGGTAAACCGACCCTGAACCCGTTTATACGGGTTCAATGGGCATAGTTTTGGCCGAGCCCACGGGCTCGGAGATCCCACGTTAAACCGGCCTTGTGCCACATGATGCCCTCGTGGCGGGGGTGACTAAATATCGTCGGCCAGTCAGTCGAATACTAAAGTATCAGCGACCACAACTAGGTTTACTCTGCGTTATACCTATTATATCAAGTTCCTAATGTTTTGTACGTCGAACCTATTTTAGGACTGACTTAGTACAAATACAAGCCTCCACTGTGAAACCACTCCATAATAACCTTCAACAAAAAATATTTCTTTAAGAACAGGTTTTCGTGTGTCGTCCTTTATTACTTCATCGGACCAAAGCGGCGTTTACACCTGATATGACACTAGACAAGCACACAAAGGGACGCTTAAAATTTTAATTTCAGGTATTTTTAAAATATGTTTTGGGTACATAGTCTACCTGATTTCATTTAGTTACTCTTGTTTTGTGTTTTCATCAATTTTGTTATTGCGTGATAGCCAAATACATGAATTGTCTTTTATCCCTGATTCGAGACCACTGTAGTGGATGTGTTAATTATAATGGGTAAATAATTGTTGAGAATATGCTCCGCGAAAATTAACGATTTCCACTAACATTAAAATCTCTATATTCATACATGGAATAAGATACAAAACTCAACGGAATGATTTCAAACATAACAATTAGATTTATTAATGTTTGATGTACAAGCATGCGAACTGAAAAGGTAGGACAGTCGTGTCTCTTTGATTTGGTAATAGTTGTACCGAAGTTCATATTAAGAAGTAATATTGAACTTGTAATTTAGAAGAATAAAGTTTAGAATTGTGAGTTCTAAAATTGGTAAAAGTTCAGGAGTGATTTCAGAGGTTGGTGAGTGAGTGTATTGGAGTTGTTTCGTGTTAAATAAATTTAACTTTGCAACTTCAAAAGTATGAGTGACGTGGAGTAGTTTGGCAATTGGTTATCCGTCACGAAGATCACTGATAAACTTGTGTTCGTGCATTGTTGGTAATTATCTTTAACGTCTGGTCAGCAATGACTAAGACGGGAGTTCCTGATGGTTACATCTTGGCACTTGGTAGCAAGGAATGAGAAGTACTCCTCAAAAAGTTCACACGTGTTCGGTTTATATAATGGCCGCGTACCACGTGAGAGGATCACAGCATATGAGCGGGAAAATAGATTGGTCAGTTTCGACCAATCAGCAAGCAAGATCAGAGGTGATTGACCAATGAATACTTGTTATATTTATGTGAAAGTAGGATTTTACTTACATGATAGGAAGAGTGCATTTCCTAAAAAGAGGTAAGGCTGGTTTGTTGTGGAACTGCTTTTATCAATCGAACATATTTTTCATTTGTGTCATTTTTTTTCGGCAAGTAACTTTCTTTTTCGCCACATTTTCCGTCGTAAGATACATGCGACACGCTGTCGCTTGGTTTAACGAGTTAATTCACAGTTTCCTTCGTTAGACGCCTGTATTTAAAAATTAAAACTGCTTTACATTATTTAATTTATCAAATGATAGCATAAGTACCTCCTGTTATCACTCAATGTCTTCTTTTTCTCCTAGATCTGGGATGCCGTGAAAACCCACATAGAAAATTATTCCTCGTCACGCGTGATTGAGATGTCTGTATTCTCACCATCTTCCTCCTACCGTCAGGCCCCATCGAGCAACAAGCGGAAACGAGTCAAATAAATTGAGTCTCGCTGTAAATCCCGTCTGGACTTGACTATTTCCGTCATATTGAAAGTCTTATAGAGTAGTCTGGGTGAAGAAAATGCTAGTTTAAATTGATTGGGTATTCTGTGTGAATTCTCAAGCTAATATGTAATCTTTGAAGGTGATAAATTTCATTAAAAAAAAAATGTACCGTCCCAAAGACTAGTTTAATCAGTTATGAATCTATACATTTTAGCTGAATAGGTCCAATTAAAGTTTCCTTTTTTTTTTTTCTCTTGAAATGGTTAGAGAAATATATCGAAAGCAGATGGCCTTTAGGAAAAAAGTTCTTAAAAAAAGCTAAGAACAGAGGAACATTTAGACACCAATTATTCGAGTTTACAGCACTGACGAAAAAACATTAAAAATTGTATTAATATGTTAAAAAGAATAAAAAAAAATGTGTTGCAATAAAACAGTGTTCTTCAATTTGATTGGTTGAAAAAATTGACTTCGTTAGAGGCGAAGGGATGCAAAAGGCGATTATTTCTTTCCTTTAGATGACTAATATACTAACGTCCTGGGGGATCAAATGAAAGCTTATGGGTGACGATTTGACAGCTGCTGTATGGACCACAAAGAAGAAAAATATGATGAACAGCTGTGGTTAATACACAAATCAGAAGCCATTCCTTGTAAATAAGGAACATATAAGATAACACATGGGAGGATGTTCATCTCTGCAAGGAATATTACAAGCAAAATCTATTTTGAAAATGACCTTTCACATAATGCTCAAAAATTTTTAATATATACTATTTACCTGGGTGGGACATACCAGAATATATTAGGTTGGTGCAAAAATAATGACGTAATAATGTCGTTTTTTGACGTATTTTTGTAACGTCAAAAAACGACATTATTACGTCATTATTTTTGCACCAACCTAATATATATATATATATATATATATATATATTCGTCAGGTTTTATTACTTCTGTGTACCGTAAACCAACGTTTACTGGTTTCTATAGCCGTTGGGATTCTTTTTGTCCCAGGAAACGCAAGATTAATTTAATTAAGACCCTTAACCATAGGGTTCTTATGATCTGTTCGGACATCAAGTTGGATGATGAACTCAGGTTTATTATTTCTACTCTCTGCAACAATGCCTACCCATTAGGCATTGTTCAAGCAATTATTAAGAACAAAATTGCTGAATTTAACAAAGTGAAACCTGCTATAGTAAAAAGATGTCCTGTGTACTTACGCCTTCCTTGGCTAGGTAGTATCAGTGATAGGTTCGCTAAGCAAGTTTCTACTGCAGTTCGACATTGTTACTTTGCCGCTAATACTCGTGTTGTTTTCTCTGCCAGGCCCGTTCTTCCGTCTGGACGTAAGGATGTTCTCCCTCCATACCATAATAGTTCGTTAATTTATCCCTTTAAATGTAGTTGCGGTTCGCGCGACATAGGGAGAACGACGCAAAGGTTAGATGCTAGAATAAAACACTTTCCAGCGAAAATCCGAAACCGGAAGTACACTCCTTCGGACATTCTGACCGATACGTATGGGTCTTCCATCGCAGAACATCTTATAAATAGCCATAATTGTGCTGTTAGTTTTAGTGCGGACGCTTTTACCATCCTTAGCAAGTCTCACTGAAATTACCACCTAAAATATTGGAGGCCATCTATGTTCTATCTTTAAAGCCTTCTCTTTGTAAACAGAAGAACTTTATATCAGGCCTCCAACTAATTACCATTTATTTTTTTCCCCACCAATAAACTTTGTCCATTGTTCTTTTTTTTTATTATATAATTTACTCTGTTGAGCGAAGTACGAAACCTGTTAGCTAGCCTGTTTTTCATTTTTACTTTTTATTATCATGAGTGGTAATAATAAAACTAATTTTGATCTATTCATGGCAGTGATAACATTTTGTACCACCAAACATATATTTTATAATAAAAAGATTTTATATATAAGAGATTGTAATAAAAAGATTTTGGAATCGCTGCACAAAACTTTTCATATTTCAATACTATGATTGTACTTCTTCAGGAGATAAGTAACTGGTGATTAAATGATTTTTAAGGAAATTTTAAAAAGCGTTAACACTTTTCCAAAAATTAAAGGTGAGGTCAGAAGGTCAGAATTTAAAAAATGGACTTGTGGGTATGTCTTGATCAACCAATTAAATGTCAGATCTACGCTAAATAGAAAAGTAAGTCTCAGTGGATGGAGGTAGGTGAGTTATTTTTTCATGTCATGATAAACCGGCCATCATTGACGATTCCGAAAAATATGTCAGCGACAAATGTATCGTGATTGTAGACAAATATGACATATTCAATTTTTGGAAAAGGCGTTTAAGGGAGGGGGTAGGTCAATCAGACGTAAAGTTAACAGAATTTTTTTTTTTCTTAATTTTTTAGATTCAGAAAGATTCTTAAAGAAGCCTGTAGCTAAAATTAAAAATGTGGAACATCTATATACGATAATAATATACTAACTGGACAGAAATGCATAGCAATATTTAAGCTGAATAAACAAAATAATGTAATTACCGGAGAAGGTGGACCATTATATACTCATAAATTATGACTATAAGAAATAGTAATATACATATTTTTTTTTTTTTTTATTTTAACTTAAAAGGATAAACTGCCGTCAATTTACAGTTAATTCACTCATTTGGTTTAACAGAATTTTTTGTCAGCAAATTTGATTATTTGTAATTTTTCATGTAAACATAAGCACGGTTCATTTAAAGATTTACAACTTTACTGTAAGAGTTTTATTAACTTCTTTTAATTTCCCTAAATATTTAGAAAGGGATGTCGTATTTCTATATGTGTTATTAGAGAAAGATAATACATGTTGTTATCACCTAATTTTAAAGGAATTCTTGGTACTCCTGATATCAAATTTTTTAACTGTTGGATTTTCTATAGTGCTAAGGTAAACGAGTCTTTTTGACATCAGTTTTGCAATAGAGATTCGTTAGAATTTCTACAGTGAGACTTGTTGGTATTATCTGCATTTGTTGATTTGGAATGGCAATTATTACTCAGGGTTTTGTATTGATTTAAAATTTTATTATGTTTTTTAATAATTTTTTTCAAGATTATCAGTACAGCTATAGATTAGTTTTAGTATATTTCTATTAAAAATCTTACTAAGTGAATTATTTCTGGGAAAGTGTTGCTCAACTAAATGGAGAAACTTCTCTAACTTAGTATGAACCATTTGGTTAAATGATGGTGTGTACCAAATGATTTTTCTGTTTCTATTTTTATTCCTACTATTGCTGCTTTATATATTTGATGTCAGGGCACTTATAGCCATTATTTTTAAGGCAGTGTTATAAAATTTACTATACTTCTAAAAGACATCTTCCCTGGAAGTGTTATTGCTAATCCTATGGAGGAGGGTGGTTAGAATTTGGGTATATATATATATATATATATTGGATTGGCTTATATTTTCATCTAGGGATTGGAATGCATTATTAACTTGGTGTAATATAACATCAAGAAAATCTTTTTTTCTTTTTAAATTAGCATTGATCTTAACTTTAAGTTGTCTATGTATTAACTTCCTGATTTTGTCATAAAAATTTTGACTTAAAAATTAATGCTAAGTTGATTTATAGCTTCAATTGAAGTCTTAACATTGTTTTCACTCTAAAAATATCAGTACTAATAAATTCAAAGTTGGCATGAGATAACTTATAGTTGGCATCCTAATAAAATCTGCTTACCACAAATCATCTCATAGTTGGCTGTCAATGTGATAAAAAATAAAAATTTACACACACTGTTAGTAAATGAACTACAAGGAAATAAATATAAGTTTAATATTAAACCTCCAGCTTCACTTAGGATTTCCCTGGAGGCATAATAATTATGAGTTCAATCCCTGAACTAGGCGGTGTGTACTTTGAGCAATAACTGTTCAGTACTAAATAATAACAATCTACTCCAGTAGATTAAGTAAAGGGTTTATTTCGAAATTCCTTGCAGGTTATGCAGACTGACAATCCCATGAAGAGGTCACAAAAGCTGAAATGTTGTAATAGCAAAATGAAGATTTTGCATGTAATTTAGGCAATAAAACCTTTTTATGAGTTGATTTAAAGCTTCAACTGAAGTTTTAACATTGTTTTTGCACTAAAAATATCACTGTAAATAAATTCATCATTAGTGTATCAGAAAAAGTGGTTGGGAGTTTATTTATGATGTCAGCTACAAGTTATCTCATGGTCGGTAGGCAACGAGGTAATACCAATTAATTATTGATTTGTATTTATAACTCACTATAATGGGAGAGCTTGGAAGAAAGATTTATTCTCCCATTTATGTTTCCACCATTATGGGCATTATTATATCCGTAATATAATAACACTGGGATAGAACAAAATAACTGAATGGAAAAGAATACCAAACATGCTTTGTTCTCAGAGGGAGTTTTATAATGCTCGATCATACACAAATTTATATATACATGTGTCCCACTCAGAAAAACATATCACATATTGACATGACAAGCAGAGTATAAGGAGACTGAAAAGAAAGGGTCTTACATATAATATGGAGATTCTTCTGTGTTTCTGGAGAAGCCATGTTTAGGACTCTGGATTCATCTATTATGTCCCAGGCAAGGTCATATTCTGCAAACAGGAAATGGTGTTCTTGGGTTTTCAAAATTAAGGACTGCAAGCCAGAGATTCTTTCTATATCTGGAAAGATATATTCCCAAAGATAAATGGCAACATGTGTATATAAGCTGTAGCATTTGCTGGAGGAGGCAGTAATTTGACTGCTGTAAACTGACTGAAATTGACTGCTGTTTTAGTCACTGTGACCCATGTATCTTATATCGACCAAAGGGAGATAATCGATTTTTTGTATTCCTACACCACTAATGCTCACTCATACAGTGGGCATTTGTGTGCTATAATTATGTTCTCTAGAGGTGTGAAACTTGGACACTCCTGGTCAAGGCAGTAAAAGGATCTAGCCATTTGAGAACAAATGCTTGTGAAAGTTCCACTACATCTCCTACTGGGAGGACAATATCAATGACTATGTATGAAATTAGGTCAAAAGTCTTGGGGGCCAATAGGAAACTCTTCTCACCACTATTAAGTATGGGAGGATGTCATGACATGGTAGCCTCTGCAAGACCATAATGCAAAGCACTATTGAAGGCAGACATAAAACGAATTGGCAATTCAAATGCTGGTCAGACAAGGATGGAACTCCTGAGAGCCACTGCCTACAGATCATCCTGGAGGAGGGGGTATGTTGCTTCTGCTCTTAGGTCCCCCAATGATCAATTAAGGGGGACTGATGCTGATAATGTTGAGGAATGCTCAACATCCTCAAAAATAGGACAGTTGATATTAGTAAGTTAAAGATATATATCAAACTTTATATTTCTTGTGTTTGCAAAATTGGTAAAAAGAATTTTTGTTTGGATGAAATTAATTTGTTTGCATATTTATAAAAAGAATTTGTTTTTACATGAAATTTATAAAATGAATTTTTGAAATTTATAGAATGAATTTGTCTTTACAAGAAATTTATAAAACAAATAAAATGAATTTTGTCTTTACATGAAATTTATAAAATTAATTTGTGAAATTTATAAAAAGAATTTGTTTTTACATGAAATTTATGAAATGAATTTGTCTTTGCATAAAATTTATAAAAAGAGTTTGTAAAATTTATAAAATGAATTTGTCTTTACATGAAATTAATAAAATGAATTTGTGAAATTTATTAAAAGAAAATCCTGAGAAAAATAAGTGCATAGAAGGTAAAGAAGAAATAGAACCAAATCGTCAATATATTAAAACAATTAAAAAAAAATTTTTAAAAGCAAGAAGCAAAACAAACCCAGTTTAACATGAGAACTACTTTATTTATATATTCATTTATTAAACAGTATAAACATCTGGTCAGCTGATTGGAAGTTGGAAAATTTTATTTTATTTTTTTATGTTTTTCTGAAAGGTGGAGAAAGAAACAAACAAAAAAGAAAAAAAAACAAACTTTCAACTCAAAATTAAAGAAAAAATAATCTATATAAAAAAATGACTAATTATACAATTAAGTATACAACAAATAAATAACTAATTATTCTAGTAGGTTGGTGGGTTGTATGGTCTGAGGAGAGATATGCTGGTCACTTTCTCACAAATGAAAAAAAAAAAAATTCATTCAACAATTTTAGAATGTCTTAGCAAAAAAGATTCTTTTTTTTTGTCACTCTATAGCAGCATTTCTCAACAAGTGTGACCAAGTGCACTAATGCACCCAGAAAGGTAGCCAGGTGCACCCCAATCTATCAGAAGAGTAATTTATGAATTATTTTTATATTAAAAAATTTTTTTTTTTAAAAAAAAGCTAAAGACACCAAGCAATGTGGTGCCTTAAAAATAAATTCTTATTTCAGGAGACTTTGAAATTATATCCATATTTTCAAATTTCAGGACTTTTCTTTTTTCCTTATTAAAATTTATAGTACACCGCAGTGTTTTAGTGATCAACAAGTGTGCCCTGAAGTAAAAAAAGGTTGAGAAACACTGCTGTAAAGATTCCAAGTTGTTTGTAATAAACTAAAGAATGAATCTCTTTGTACTTACAAATATACAAAGCCAAATGAACAGGAAGATTGTGTTGCCTCAATTCTGCAAGCAGAGGAAAGCCCAATTGCTTGAATTTAATCAGCATCTGCAATGGGCTTGAACTCAGATCCCTGGCTGTGAAATTTATCACTAAAATTCCAGTAACAAAGGATAAATCATTTTTATTTTGGGGTCAGTACTTTAAAATTTGAGAACATCTTTAAAAATTTTATGCATTAGATTTAACCAGTTTCTCATTTATGGAATGAGCTTAAAAAAAATTTGTGGATCTTGTGAAATGTACAAAAGATGCCAAGCTTAATAAAAATCAAAATTTCTATTATATGTTGATCATTATCTTCTGTCGTCTTAATGTCTGTTCTTTTATTTTTCTCTGTTTTTAATAATGTATCCCCACCATCCATTCTCTCAACCATTTGCATCTTAATGGCATTATTGCCTTGCTTGGGATGAAATGATTAAAATTATAAAAACAAACTTTATTTTATCTATAAGAATATTTACATGTTTTTGCTTTTTTTTTTTAGATCAACTGCTATGTAATACAAAAAAATTTCTATAGTCCTTAACCTGATTTTGCAATTAATTTACAGTGACCCACAGGTTTAATATCTAAACTGTTTGTACACATACCTCCACCCACCAACCTTTCACATCCACCTTTGGTGCACCGGTCCTCTATAAAGTTTCCATGGTGAGAGAAGGAAGAAATTTTTTTTAGGTGCTTACACCAGGAATCAGAAAAAAGTCCATAATATATATATATGTAAATATTTAAAAACATTTAAATAATTAAAATAATTTAAAAAAAAAAAAAAAAAAAAAACAAAGAAAAAAACAAAGAAAAAAACTTCAAGTTGAAAACTTTTTTGGCAAACATCAAATTTTAGCTAAAAAAAAAAAAAAAAAAAAATTAAGAAATAATAAAAATATTTTTGTCTATTTTAAAAAAGTGACTCAAAGCGATTAAAAGAAAAAAATAATGTAGGGCAAAACAGATGATAGGGCGTTTTTTTTTTTTTTTTTTTTTTTTAGGTTTTTAGATTTAAAATCATCTGTATTTTATTTTTTTCAATCTTTCTTACATCAATAGGGGTAAGTTGGTCAGGTTGTGAGGAAGAAATGAATTGGTTGGGGAACAATAGCACAATGGTGCTATCAGCTCCCACTATAAACAGGGCCGGATTTAGGCCTTAAGATGCCCCTGGACAGTTAGAATTTAATGGTTCCTTGATTATGTTCATCCCTGTGTCTATAAAAAAGATATTTTTAGATTACGCTTTTTTGGTATCAAACATGAAACACGACATCAATGAAAATTTTTACTTATTTTGGAAATCATCCAATTTATTTCCTTAGCAATTTCATGATATATTCTATCTGAAATTTCCATTCTACAGAAAATTCTTGGATTCAAAATCACTAGCAAAGTATCCTAAAAAAAAAAAAAAAAAAAAAAAAAAAAAAAAAAATGATGGCGAAGGAAAATTCTGACTTGCTACGGCCTTGTGATCTGAGATCACAATAGCTGAAAATAATTTAATTACATTTAATAAAATTGTCACCGTCAAATAGCCTTGATAAAATCCTGAAGATTAAAGCTAAATCCTGAAATCTAATTCTTTAAATCTAAATTTAATTCTAAATCCTGGAGATTAGATAAAAATTAACAAATTCTTAGATTGTATCACATTGTAATGAAAGATAATAACTTCAAGCGACCCCATCGAATTTAAAAGATCCACTCCAACTAGTGGGGGCCATATACTCTAAATTGTTTCAAATTAATTCAAAGGAGCCTCTTATTAAATCTGAAAATAAACAACTTTCCTCTGTTCTTATATATCTATATTATTATACTTTTACACTCAGTAACCCCTTACTTCTTTGTAGCTTTAATGTCTTGCGTGAAATAAAAATCATAGACATTATTTTGTGACGTATGGTGGCCGTTAATAATGAAGTATAACTCAAGACTTCCATGTTAAGATAAAACAGTATTTAATTACAACCGCAAATAAATCCTTAACAAGAACAAAGAAGTAAAAGTCAATCAAAGATAATTAAGCATTTCAGTGCATAACTTGTGCTTCCAGGATAAGACGATAAACTACATCTAACAGCAAGGCCTCTGCTCAGGAGATTTTGAAGAGCATGGAACCACCTCTTAATTGCTAGTGTTCCCAGGTCCACTCTGACCTGAGGTGGTAGCATTTGTTAGGGCTCCAGCTATGGGTAAATAGTTAATCCCCAAACTGGGGTCAAAACATTATTTAATTATATTTATTGTTAAAGTTGCCATGTTCAAATAGCCAAGATAGTAATTCTAAATCCTGGAGATTAGATAAAAATTAACAGATTCTTAGATGGTATCAGATCGTAATGAAAGTGGCCCCATCAAATTTAAAAGACCCCCCCTCCAACAAGAGGGGCCCAAATACTCTAAATTGTTTCAAATTAGTCCAAAGGGGATTTTTTGGTTATGTACCTTAGAAATATGTTTCTATGGTGCGTAGCCCTGATGGTCACTCCTTGTTATGGTGGAGGAGCTTTCAGGGTCTAATAATTCTGAAAGTGATATTGTTGGGAGTTCTAAACTCCTGTTAGAGTCACCCTTGGTGTCAAAGTGGAAGACAAACACTAAGTGTGACTAACCCCAGACACCAATGGTGGAACAAGAGGATGACAATGATAACAGATCTCATCAGTTGAACCAGCAGATGTAGGCAGATATGCATAACAGACATGTTACAGAAGACAACACTCAAAATTATAACCGAGTCAGCGGCAGTCTGTTGTATTTTCATAACTGCATGTCACATTTCCTAAATGCCACAGAGAAAAGGGGTCATAAAATCAAGTTTATGGGTCACTTCCTGGTCCACAAATTCACATCAACGACACTTTCTTCTTCTATTATTTTTTTCATTTCCAATCAGTGGTGGCATCTACCAGTTCGCATAAACCAAGTCTTAAAATTATAAAAGCTTAGTCAACCAGTTTTTGGTTTATCTGAAAATAATCTTATGTATTAACAGCCAATGGTCTCGGTAAAATGTTAGTTGCATGCATGACTAGTGAAATGGTAATAGACATACACCCACTACTGTTTTGAAGTTAAAAATGTGGCAAATCATCTCGTCATAAATTTGATAAGTCTTCCATTGAATCTTTGGAACTGCTGCAATTCAGTTTGAATGTGGCTAAAAAACCATAACACAGCTGATGATACTAGAGTCAAAAAGCATCGTACTTCTGAACAGAAATATGATGAGAACAGAATTTCAATCTGGAAATATCTTAAATAAATGGTTTAATTCTTTTTGATATGATAAAGTGATTCATTTCCATTCTCAGATTAAGAAGAAAATAAGCAGAATAGGTCCCTAATTATGCCTTTACACCTGGTGCCTGGAAATTTGGGATGCCACTATTATTGTCAGATGTGTGTGTTTGTGTGTGTGTGTATCTCCAAGTATAGGATTGGTGTATATGGAATAAATTCCAATAACCTACAATACTATTCTTAACAGCGTGTTCAATGCAGAGTAGAGTAAATATAATTATTTATTCGAAAATTATAACAAATATGTTATAAAATCACTACAAAAATAGCCATTTTGTTTCAACACTTCTGGTGTCTTATCAAGTGAAATAACACTTTATTCTACATTCGACACCATCACTTGATAAGACACCTGAAGTGTTGAAACAAAATGTCTTTGTAGTGATTTTATAACATATTTATGTTATAATTTTCGAATAAATAATTATATATATATATCAAATTCATGAACATATAGGGAAAAACCTATGCAAGCAGAACAAAAATAAAACAAGATGTCTTTATTGTTTGAAGGATAATATTAAATTAGTTCCTGGAAATTTTGGATGCCAACTAATTCTTGCAAAGCCAAACAGTAGATAGGTAATGGATGATGGGAGTACGTTTTGGTGAAACTGGAAGCTTCTAGTCCTGAACCTGCACATTGGCAGCAAATTTAGCCATCAACACCACCATCATAAAAGAAGTGAGTGGCATAGAAGAAATTAAATTCTTGAATACGAGATAAAGCCATTGACGACAAGTTCAAAGGAACTTCATTAAATCTGAAAATAATCAAATCTTTTGTTCTTGTTTTTAAGTTTTATCAGGGGCCCAAACCATAGAAGCCCATATGTAAATCCGGCACTGATTATAAAGATCATATCTGTACCTGATATTGGTACAGTATGAAAGAAATATCAGTTTCATTTTTGCCCCATTTTCTAGATACAAAACATTTATTAGAGGCATGTATACATGTCAACTGTACAATCTTAAAATTATTATTTAATTCTTCCTAAAATGCTATTTCCAGCAAATTCGATGCAAACAAAAATTTCACTTTTATATATGCTAATTGAGAAGACTTTTACATTAATTTTATCCTTAAGAAGAACCCAGAAACTGTATAAATTAACTTAGTTTCACATTTCTTATTTATAAGAGATTGATTCATATACACATTTAGGGTGCAGTACTTTTGAAATTTGTAATTTTGCTCCAAGGGAAAAGATAAAGACTGGAGATGAGAGAAAGGAGTCTAAATTCATGACTTGGAAATATCTCAATATATATTTAGGCTGGAAGAATTCATTTAAACAAGTTTTGTTAAATTCAATCAACATCTTTGTTTTAATTATTTTAATTGTATTCTTCCAATTTTCTAATAAGACAGGCATCCAAATCAACAATGTGGAAAAACTTTCCATATTTGGGAAACCCTAAGCCTGGCTGACCATAGCTCAATTAGGACTCTCTATTTACCAACCTTCCCAGAAGGCAAGATGTGACACAAGGCCAGTTTTTAATGTGGGAAGTTCCAAGCCCGTATATACTGTATACATGTGGTTGGGTTTGTCTACCTTCCCAGACGAGAGACTGCTCTTTGGCATACTCGTTGGGGTTCCTCTACACCCAGAGGCAGAGTGTCCTTCTACTCAGTTAGGACTCATTTAAGAAAAATGAAATAAAAAGCGTAATTGCAGTACCTTGTCAGATGTCTTTAATGAAATGCGTATGTGTGTGTGTGTATATATATATATATATATATAAATTGTGTATTTGGGTAGCAATCCCTCTTTTATACAGGTTTTGTTGAAGATGGCTGAAAAGGCACAATGCACTTAAGCTTTTTTTATTGTATTTTTCTTGCATTCATACTTTACAGAATATGGAGTGTGTAAAAACTGTATGAATGATCTGTGGATCCAAGCACTTTTGGATAATCTATTAGTCAATATCAATGATGTTTTTTTAATCTTTTATAGCAATAGCAATGTTTTGATTTCCAAACATGGCCAGCACGTTGTGGCCATGCTCATAACTGATGTTACCGAGAGTCACTTTCATTCTTATTTTTATTGTTAATACTGCCATCTAAATGCAGAAAACATTAAAAAATAATGGGAGGGGGGGGAAACAAACAAAAGAAACCGACTCTCAATAATATCAGTTATGAACATGGCCACATGTTGACCATGTTTGGAAGTCAAAACATTCTTTTACTGCTATAAAAAAAAAAAAAAAAAAAAAAAAGAAGAAAAATCCTTAATAATTGTTATTAGCCAAAAGTGCTTGGATCCACCAATCATTTGTATAGTTCTTACACACTATGTCAAAAAAGAAATCACTTGAATGAATGCAAATAAAATATAATAAAAGATTAATTGCAGTGCCTTATCAGTAATCTTCAATGAAATATATATATATATATATATATATATATATATATATATATATGTGTGTGTGTTAAAGACATTTTTATGTTTAACGTTCTTTTTATAGATACAAGTATTTAAGTAAATGCTCTGTTTATAATAAACAGTATTAAATAACATTTACCGGCCTGAATGTCCGAGAAATTTTCATAGAAAATATTCGTCCTTGGACAGGATTCAAACCTGCATCCTATACGAAACCGTCATTTACGCTGACGTGCCTAACCTCTGGGCCATAAATGACGGTTCCGTATAGGATGCAAGTTCGAATCCTGTCCAAGGATGAATATTTTCTATGAAAATTTCTCGGACATTCAGGCCGGTAAATGTTATTTAATACTGCTTATTATAAACAGAGCATTTACTTAAATACTTGTATCTATAAAAAGAACGTTAAACATAAAAATGTCTTTAATAAATATATTGTCGGACTTTGTCCATTTCTTAATGTATATATGTGTGTGTGTGTATATATATATATATATATATATATATGTGTGTGTGTGTATATATATATATATATATATGTGTGTGTGTGTGTGTGTGTATATATATATATGTGTGTGTGTGTGTGTGTGTATATGTATGTAGCCTTTTATTAAGATAGAGATGGTATTTATGTCAGAGCTTACTATAAAATCATTAAGATCAGCATTGGAACAGCTGGATGACTGAAATGTAGACAAATCTAGGTAATGGTAAAACCTCGATAAATTGTTTAATAATTAGAATTGTCATTTTGAAAACTATTTCCTGTTACATACTTTTATTATTGATTGAAGAAAAGGTTTGAATCTTGGGTTTAAAAAAAAAAAAAAAATCAAAGTGAAAAATGCAAAAAATTTCAACTCAGCATTCTTTTTTAAACAGAAAACTCAAAAATGAATAAAAACAGTTTTTAATAGAAGCTGGAAGTCAAAAGTTTTTTTTCCAAAATTTAAAAAAAAAAAAATTAAAAAGATAAAATAATTTTAAAAAGATTCTAGATATTACAAGTAAACTTTTAAAAAATTCTCAGATTAGATTATAAAAATTCAAGTTGAAATCAAAGAACAATATTAAAATCAAAGAAATATGAAAATTTGTTTTTTTCAACTTAAATTTGAAATGACGATTCATTGTTTCACAGTGAAATTTTTGATACAGCTTCTCAGATAAAGACAAAGATAAGGGAAATCTATGCCAAAGTGAATTAGGATAGATTTTACTGTTCGATGATGGGAAGCAACTACAATCAAAGAGAAACCATTTTTGTTGGTTCAGATAAATTCAAAATTAGGATCCAGTATTTCAATTGGTCAGAATGGCTGAGATCACATGATTCATTATCAAAATATGATTGGTGGAAAAAATTCATTGTCTAGAATATGACATGAGGTGGGATAGAGCTGTTTGTATCACCAAAACAAAATGTCTGAAAAATTTTAACATTTTCTTCTTTCTTTTGTCCAGAATTTATGATGAAAAAATATGATTCCAGCTCAAGATTTCTTTGTAACCATTTTGAATTTGTAAAATATATATAATTTTTTTTAAAAAACAAAACCAAAACTATTGTTTTTTGTTTGAACTTCACTTACATTGTTATAATGAAAATCAAAATGTGTGGCAAATTTTCATTCTTAACAGAAAAAAAGTGTGGTAGTTATTTAAGTGTTAATTCTTTTTATTAATAAACAAAAAAAAAAAATTAATGAAAAAAATTTAAATAAAAGAATATTAAAATTGTAGGTTCAAAAACAAAATATATTTAAAAATGTATTAAAAATATTTAATATAATATTTAATAATGCAGTATTTAATAATACTTAAAATAAATATTAAATTTTTATATTAATAGACAAAAAAAAAATTTTAAATCAATTTTTAGGAAAATTGTGACAACAAAAATGCAAAAAATTATATACCCAAAACATTAATATTAAAAAAAAAAATGTAAAAATTAAAAAAAATATTTTTAATAATATTAAAAACAACACAAAATGAATGTAATAATTTGTTTTTTTTCTTTTTGGTGCAGGCTGACTGTAAAATTGATAATCAAGACCATATAATATCAAACACAGATTTTATGAGGACATTGATCATGGTTATATGTAACTAACCTACAAAGATGTTTTAAAAAGCTTATAAGATAATTAATAAATCAAATATATTCTAGAAATTTAAAAAAATTTTAATAGAAAAATTATATGATACAAAGTAAAAAGAAGAAACTTGAAAGGATAAAAATCTAAATAAAAAATATATCACAAATTAAGAAAAATAAAAAAAAAAAGATTTGATAACTTAAATGAGAAAAGTATTAATTATAAATTCTTATGACTAAAAGACAAAAGCAGAAATAAACTAAGTAGTGTGAAGAGAGATGAAAGAAAAGGAGGAAGAAGGGGGAATGAAGAGAGTAGGAAGAGAGGGAGAGAGAAAAAAAAGAGGAAAAAAAGAGGTAAAAAAAAAAAAAAAAAAAAAAAAAAAATGGAGAACACTCCCCATCCCTAACTATCTTCAAAAATGTCCTTTAAAAAAAAAAAAAAAAAAAAAAAGGAAAAAAAAAGAATTTTACATTTTAGTGAATTGTACTGTTATAGTATTTTTAGAATTCGCACATTTAGTGATCGTGTAAGGGGAGATCACCGTGTATGGAAGACTGCTTGCATATGATCAAAGAATCCCCCTTCTACAGCCTTTAAAATTTTCAGTGCAACTATAAAAAAAAAAAAAAAAAAAAAGCATATAAAATAAAATTGTAACATGAAATGACATTTTTTTTTTTTTTTTTTTTTTTTCACCTTTCTGGTCATTTCAGATGGAACATTTGGCCAAATGTAGACTGGATTTTTTGTAATAACTATAGGGGTAGGGTTAAAAATGAAGTGGAAGAAACAGAAAATTATTCTATAACGTATATACGATTACAACTAGAGACTGTACTAAAGCTTGTATGTGTGTGCGCGCGCATGTGGTAAGGTGTGAGTAAACAGGTTCTATAGGTAAAAAAGCAAAAAAGAAAGAAAGAAAGAAAGAAAGATATGTGTAAGGGTACAAATAGATAGGAACACTTGGTAAATGTAATGGAGAAAAGTGATCTGACTCATTACTAGTGTTGGATGAGACTCTGACATCACACAGAAAAGTGAAAAACGAATTTAAATTTGTACAATCTCTCTTAATATTAACAAAGGCAAATTTTGAAAGAATCTGAAACTATTAAAAAAATATAGTTTTAACAAAATAAAATTCCAATCTAAAATAAAAAAAAAAAAAATCAATATTTAAAATAAGAAAATTAAAATATAGATATAAATTTAATTAAATTAATGTCCTCTATAATTTTTCTCATGTATATTTTACAGATAACTATTGATTTTTCATACTAAATCTATAAATCACTATTACTAAAATATAGAAAACTAGTCTAGACTACCAAAACTACAATTACCAATTCTCAGTCTCCTCCATGAAACTCATCAAAATCTCCGACGAAAATGGAGTTAAATTTTATCAAATCAAATTTCGATATATTAGTGGTAAATAAATTTAGATGGCATCACTATTGTTAAATACTGAAGTTTGGGTTGAAGGGGAGAAGAATATTTTCCAGCAGTTTGAAGATGGTTTCTTAGTTTGAATGAGAAAAATGGGCATTCAAAGAATTTTGGGATCAGAATTTTAAATTATTTGCTTTATACTCATTTGTTGGAAAAATTGTTTTCAAAAAACGTACATAAATAGAAGGAAATAGAAAGTCATAATACCTTTTTGTATACAAGAATTTAAAGATATTAAGGAACAGAGAAATGACTAAGAAAAATATTAGGTTGGTGCAAAAATAATGACGCAATAATGTCGTTTTTTGACGTTAAAAAATACGTCAAAAAACGACATTATTACGTCATTATTTTTGCACCAACCTAATAATTCAGTTGAGAATTCATAGATTTTAAACTGAAAATAAATTAATTTTGCTTTATTTAGAAAATTTTACCAAAAAACAGAAAATTTAAGTTGAAATGATTTTTTTGTTGAATATGTAAAATTTCTGTTTAATTCTAAAGAAAAAAAGAATTAAAAAGGAAAATTATTTTATATAGGAAAGAAATTTAAAATTTAAAAAAAAAAAAAAAAAAGAGAAAAATAATTTTACTAAGAATTTTCCCTTTTATTTCTCAGAGGAATAAAAATATTTTCATCAAAAAATGTTTTTCCAGAGAAAAACATCTTTATTTCGAAAAATCATATCTAAAAACAAATTGTTTTTTCTTTTTTTTTTTTTTTTTTTTTAAAAAAAGTGAATATATTTTTAAATAAATAAAAAAAAAAAAACTATAGATATTTTTTTTTTAATTTTAAGTTTTTATTAAAAAAAAAGCAAAAAGCAAAAAAAAACACCGAAACACTGACTTTTCACAAAAAAATAAGCAGCAGTTGAACTTTGAAAACAGAATAAAATTGACCAAATAGCCAAACCTTTGCTTTTTTTAAATAAATAAACTTTAAAATAAAAAAAAAAAAAGAAAGTTTTCTGCTTTATATACATTCTTGCTCTTTTTCTTCTTCCTTCGCAATGAGGAAATATTTACCATCATAAAAATCATCACAAATTTTAAAATGAAAGATAGCAACTTTATACTGGTATTTATTAGTATGTTTTAAATATAGTAATAATAATTGACACATTGTTGAAATATAGAGTGTATAAGTATATAACACCAAAATGTATTGATTAACGATGTGAACACTATTTCTAAAATATAATACATTAATAGATATATTTCTTGAGACAGAAAAACTCTTATTCAGTTTCAGCAATTTTTATAAATAAAATTTATGATTAAATATATATATCTTTCTAAATTGAACAAAACTGACAGTAGCTATATTGGAAAATAAGAACAAAAATTTGAATTATTTTCGTTAATTTTAATCATTTAAAAAATATTTGTGCAATTATTTCTTTGAACAGTGTAAGAGTCTTTGGGTGTAATATTTTGAGATTAATTCATGAATAAATTAAAATTTGAAATTAAAAAAAATAAAAGAGCTTAAAAAAACCCATGAAATAATAGCAAAGACAAATGAAAGAAAAATAAATCCAAATTAAAAAAATATGAAATTAGGAAAACGACATCCTAAGATATTAAAATAAATATATCAAGTCAGCAGTTAAAACAAATTTTTCAGCAGGTATTTTTAATTAACAAGGGAGATAACCATCATAGTTAACAAAATGAAGCCTTATTTAAAATGGCTAAATATATTTTATTTGAAATAAATGCTTGTAAATAACTATTCCAATATTGATGTAATCAATCCATATCTGAAAAAAAAAAAGTTTTCCTCATTTGGGCAAGGATATACGACTCGATTTAAAAACTTACCTTACAAAAATATTATTTCTAGATTTAAGTGATCTTTTCCAAAATGGAAATGGACACTGAGGTCAACACCAAGTGGCGACCATCTGTTTCATGCTTCAATGCAATCTTCATGTCCTGAAGATTATGCTTGTGCATGAAACAGACCGTTGCAACTTAATGTCAGCCTCAGTGTCCACTTATATTTATATACGCTCTATCTCTGATATTGAGCACTTTTGCCCATAAATATAGCATATATTAAAATTATATATATATATATATATATATATATATAATATAAACCTAAAGAGCCAAGCAAACCTACCTAGGTTTCACGTAAATGGATCATCAGGGTAAAGCCGGTACCAAGTGAGTACCACCATTTATGTGTGTGTGTGTGTGTGTGTGTGTGTGTGTATAGGACATATAATATTATCTGAAAAAAAAAAAAAAAAATTGAGAATGATGACACTTGAAAAATTTTTTACTTTGTCTCATCACTATATATATATATATATATATATATATATATATATATATATGAAGAAGTATAGTTTTAAGGTGTGCTATATTTACAGGATAAAGTGCTCAGTATCAGAGATAGAGCGTATGTAAATATAAATATAAAAGTGAACATTGAAGTCAGCACTCAGGCTGTTTCATGATAGACGCAATTGTCAGGCCTGATTGCATGAAAAAGCCTGTCGCCTCTGAGTGTTGACTTCAATGTTCACTTTATATATATATATATATATATATACAAACACACACACACATACATACATACATACTCACATGGATAAATATAAATAAATGTATGTGTTCAAATATATATCCTTTGGTGTAAGAAAAACAGTGCTCAATACTAAATAATGGAGCTATTAAATATATATTAATAAATATACATAATACCCTACACCGGTGACAGTACAACTTGGAGTTTCATGCTTCAATGCAGTCTTCAGGTACTGAATTGAATTTACACTGTTTAGATAACAGCATTTGTTTAATATTTCTGAGTCTCATGAAATATACTTTTTTCTTCATCAATCCTGGCTTGAAGCAATTGCTTGTCTAGCCAATCTGATGAGCTGTGATACAGTGAAAAATCTGTGAATGACTCTCTCTCTCATATATATATATATATATATATATATATATATATATATAAAAATGACATCTTAATGTATACAAGACTGGTAACTGTTACATCACTGACATGATTATCAAATTACAAATCTAAATTGTTCAGCCATTTAAAATACTACATTAGAAAATATATTCAGTTTAAATACAGAAAGTGTTGCAAAAATGACTTCAAATAGTCACAAATTTGGCCTTATAGGTTTTCCTGTTATCCAAGGGTTGCTACCAGACAGAAATGGAAATTAGCTCTCGTAACAGCCATTTTCATTTTAGTTCCATCCAGTTTGTGTATGTGTACACATGTATATTTTAAATTGATGATAGATCTAAAATTATTTCTACAAAATAAAAAAAAAATGTTTTAAATAATTCTTAATTTACAATTGAATAATTTTTGTAATGTTTAATTGAGTCTTATACTTATCCAATTTTTTAGTGTTTAAAAAATTAAGTTTTTTTTTCCTTTGATTTTATTGCTTATTCTTGGGTAGGGGTTCGTTTACAAATTCATAAAATAAACAAATTTAAAAACAACAATCAATTACTCTTGCTTTATTTAGAAATTTATCAAAAACAGAAAATTTTCATTTGAAATGATTATTAATGAAAACTAATTTCAATTTTATTTAATGAAGAAAAATAAAGAAAAATTATTTTATAAAGAAAAAAATTATTTTTTTATAAACAAGAAAAAGGGGAAAATGGAAAAGATTTTTAGTAAAAAAATTTTTTCACAAGAATAAAAATATTTTTCTCAAATAAAACATTTGAGGGAGAAAATACATTTTTATTTTGTTCGTAATATCTTTGTTTTTCTTTTAAAACATTTTGAAGAAATGAGCAGTAACAGAAAATATTCATAATTAATTAAAAAAAATTAAAAGTAGAAATAAAATTTTCAGAACAAACCCGTCGGAAAAAAAAAAAAAAAAGAAAACAAAAGAAAAAAAAAAAAAAAGAAAACAAAAGAAAAAAAAAAAAATGATAAAAAAAAAAAAACCATTTTATAAGAATTAAAGAATACTTATTTCAAAACAAAATTTTTGTCTAATCAGACGGGAAACGTGCTTTGCTAAATTATAACAGCCAAAAATAAGCAAATTGTAAAATGTCCAATGAGAAATGGAGAAATATAGACCGACATCTTGATTAGTTATAAGTTAAATTTACTTATGTAGCTATTAAAAATTCATTGATTATTATTTTATTATTGATTTTTCAATTCAAACAAACTGTATAACCATTTTAAATGTTAATTTTGTTTGTTAAGAAAAACAACTTAATTTAAAAATTTTATATTCAAAACCAGCTTTCATCGACATTACTATATTTCCAGTTTATATATCAAAAAGAAAATGCATCTCTTTGTGGAGAAGAGCTGTAAATAGTTCTATTTTGAAGTAGAAAAATAACCATAAAAACTTTAGTAAAAAAAGTTTAAAATCCAAACATGTCGATATTTCCAGCAATAAGTACTTTTTCGAGTTGGAGTACTTTATGTATAAAGGTAGCATAACAGCTACTGGCATGGGATGTGAAATCAGCCAACAGAGTTCAAATCTGTCCTAATCTGTCCTAATCTGTTGCATTCACTTTCTCACTTGGTAATGGCATGTATTCATTTTATTTTCCTCTCTGCTATGGGTTAAATAGAAAGACAGACTGGGATAACTATGGCCTCGTGTTGGAACCAATCTAGGAGGACAACTATTTTTTCCCCAGTAAGTCATGACAATTCACATATAATAAAAGAAGCTGTGGAGGACCATGGCTACTTACATCCTGAAGGAACATATCATTTAAAATACAAAATATAAACAAATATATTGCATTCATTTAATTCTGTTGCCCTTGGGAAAGGAATGAATCCATTTCTTTCCCTTTGTGTCAATGCTGGATTAAATAGCTAGCAGAGTAGACTGGGCTTTCTAGCCTTGGGTGGCAGCCAGTCTAGGAGAAAGACTATTCTGTGTTTCAAACCATGGAGAAGATAATAGTAAATGACTCCATTATTTTTTTTCCAAAAGGTCATTGCAAGAAAAGGAATCTGTGGAGAGAGCAATGGGGAAACTACTTCAGCTTTCCCAAGAAGTCAGGGCAACACACACACACGCAGATAAGAAAAAAAAAAGGAAAATGGAGATGCATGATTTTCTACATCCTTAAATGATACAACAAAAAAAAAAAAAAAAAAAAAACTTATTTGTTTTTCATTTTCCTGGATAGATTTTAACAAAAACAATATTAAACATCTGGTACATTTATTTTTCGAATCTATAAAAGAAAAAAAAAAAAAAAAATAGTTTTTACGTAAGTCATTTGTTAAAAAAAATGTAATTGAAATTTTATTGAGACTTAAATATACACAAGATGTCTGAAGCAGCTTTGTAATTTCCCCAAACAAGGAACCTTTTGTCTTCATGCAAGTAACCCAAAGTAGCAACAGTTCCCCAGAGCAAAGAACTGCCATTTTCTTTTAATATTCTGATATATTATTTTAACTTACTTTATAAAAGAATTGTGCTTTGGGAAAACACCAATCTTACTTCAATGGAAGCTTTCTGTTTCAAAATAATTTTTCTTTCTTTACTCAATATATAAAACAAACAACCTATATATATATATATATATATATATATATATATATATATATATATATATATATACACACACACACAACCACCCAAGTATAGGATTGGTGTATACGGAATAAATTACAATCACCAACAGTTACTATTCTTAAAAGAGTGCTTAATTCAGAGTGGAACAAATATTATTTATTTAAAAATTATAACAGAAACATGTTATAAAATCACTACAAAAATAGCCATTTTGTTTCAACATCTCTGGGGTCTTATCAAGTGATGATGTTGAATAAAGGGTTTTAAAATGTTCAAATTAATTAACCACCCCTTGCAAGGGGAAACGCTGTTACATAAGCTGGAATGACCAATCAAAATACAAGTATACGAGAATTCAAAGAACTTGACAATGAAGTAAGGTTATAATAGCTATTAAGAGCTTTAAAGTTGGGGTTACACTAAAATAGAATTTATTCAAACTAATACGTATTAAATTATATGAGAAAATTTAAAATTAAAATTTTGTGTGTGTGTGTGTGTGTATGTAATTCGCTTGACTAGTTGTGTTCATTTCCATTGTGGCAGAAAATCAATAAAGTCTCATGGTATTATGAAGTATTGCTGGGGTGTCCTGTATTAGTGGTACTAACACTTCTGCACTAATGTTATCTAGGTTGATACACTCTTCATTATTAATATTATTTTATTACTAACTTTACTTCATCTTATTATCATTGCTTTTTATCACAACACACTGGGTTAATACACTCTTGGAGTATGAAAGGCAAAAGCACAAAAATCAAACTCCTACCTTGAAAGTATTTTTCATGGACTCATTTCTAGAAAAGCTAGGGAAAAAATTCTAGGAAAGCCAGAAAAAGTCTAGGAAAGCAGAGCAAGTTTGGAAAAGAATTATACTTTTCTTGTATACAAGATCATGCTGAAAAGTTCTCAATCCCACACACGTCCCAAAATCAATATTTCAGTGACTAAACATCTGATACTTTGATATTTGTATTTTTGAAAGGTCAAAGAAACTTACAAAGCATTCATGCCAAATGTTTTGAATGATGCACTAAATTTGTGGAATAATGAATATGTTTCATGGTTTTAAGTCATGTTTTTTGATTGGTTCAAGAACCTTCCATCATTCCTTGTAAATAAAGCAGTTATAAAAACAAAAGTAAAAAAAAAAAACAAACTAATAAGGAATTGAAAAATTAAAAATTAACTAATAACAATTTGTTGTCTTTAAAGTTTACAATCTATGATCTTGATTGGCCAAAATTGCAATCTATGTTCGTGATCTTGATTGGCCAAAATTGCAATCTATGTTCGTGATCTTGATTGGCCAAAATTGCAATCTATGTTCTTGATTGGCCAAAATTGCAATCTATGTTCTTGATTGGCCAAAATTGCAATCAAGGAATCCTGTTCTTTGGTAAGTAAACAAGAAATGTTAAGTGAAAGGAAATTAAATAATGTAAAAGTTTTTTATGGGCTTTCAAATTTGCTGCCAAAATACACATTTATATTAAAGAAAAAAAACAAACTGTTATGGAACCAATGAACAACTTTCTAAAATACTCTTAAGCAAAATAAAATTTTGATCAAGGACAACAAAAAGAAAAAGACCTAAAGACAAACACCTACCTACTCAGTAAAAAAAAAAGTGCTCAACACCTAGATTACCTAGATAAGTCATTCAAGTTGTCTGAAGATTGCATGAGCGTGAAACTTGGTTTACAACTAGGGTCATCCTTTCATTCATATATAAAATTATTCTTTAAAGCTTTTATATTTAAAAAAAATTGTTTCATGTAAGTATAACAGATGCTTCTTCGATCACTACAATCTTAACCAATTTGAATCTTGAGTTATTTGCTATCTTCCCCACACATCCTCATAAATCTTCTCTTACTCTGTAACCCTCTTCCTCGAGTGGCTCTTGAGCCTTGTACAGGGGAACATTATTGCAAAAAAATAAAAAATAAATAAATAAAAAATAAATAAATAAAAAATAACTAAGTAAAAGATAATTGCTTAAAAGGGTGAGGGGTAATGAAGATGAGCAGAACACACAAAAGAAAGTAGCAAAAATTTTTCGTCTTTTTTTTTTTTGTCTAATATATGTAATTGTAGATCTATGCGTTATGATTATGAACAAAAATCTTTATAACATATATAGGCACCGACATTGCAATGATTATTTATATGAAGAAACAAAAGGCAATATTCTACTTACTATATATATATATATATATAAGTAAGAGTAATAAGTAATTATTGAAGAGAGAAAATTGTTAAGAAAAAATAAAAATAACATAAAAGAGGATGGGAGGTAAGAGAAAGAAAAATGAAAAGTTAGTGTTAACAAATGGCTTTCAGAGGAAAATATCTACACTGAACTTGTTATTGATAATAATAAAAAGAATTGTTAATGCAATCAGAGTAAAATTTAGAACCCCCCACCCAAAAAAAAAAACTATCTTGTTTAACCAGATAATTTACTTTGACAATTCTCTTTTAGTCTCAAAGTTTTAACTGCAGGAAGATTTTGCACTGCCAAAAACATATAGGAGAGGGTTAAAACAATGTTGCAATTTGCCTTTGCTTATAAATGTAAAAAAAAAAAAAAAAAGATTTAAAAATGGACATTTTAAAATAAAATAATATATATACAACAGGTTCATTCTAAAGTCTGCTTCAACTCTGTATTTCTAACGTATCCATCTAAACTTATTTACTTTTTTTTTTCTTCAGTAGGAGTTGATATGTTCACTGATTCTCCAGTTCATATTTCTTCCCATTCTTCTGAACAGGAGTAGAGGTTTATCCCATAAATTAAAACATTTTTTTTCATTCTCCTGTTTTAAGTCATAGTCATATTTATGTTTTATCCTTGATTCAGCTCTGAAGAGCGAGGAGTAAAAACTGATTAGCACCCCCCACTCCCCAAAGCTCATTTTGTTATATTTTAATTCACAACTTTAAAATGAGTAAAAAAATTTTTCTTATTCTTCCTTCACTTTATTTTATATATTTTCATATATATTTATATATACTCTTAAAATGTCTATTTTTAGAGCCATAGTAAAATATTGTACCCAAATTATTTAAAAAAGCAATTGTTTGAGTCAAATATATTGGAAATTTATATCTGTCAAAGTAATTGTTTCAGTCAAATATTTCAGAAAATTTCCAAATTTCCATCAAGAAAATCAAGAAAATTTTAATGGTGGTACTTAGTTTTATCCGTTTTATCAATTTTCATTCAAACAGATGATATTTATGCTTGTAACAAAGAGGAAATTTGATAGCAGGGCTTTCAAAATGTTTGCTGTTTTGAAAAATAAAATAAATTTATAAGATGAGATTATTGGGAAAAAAAACTTAAATAAAAAGAATTTAAAATTAGAATTACAAACAAAAAAACAAGAATTCTAAAAAAAAAAAAAATATTTAAGAATTTTTTTTTTTAAATTGAAATTTTATGTTTCAGATATTTAACTTATTAAAGTTTTAAAGAACTAAAAAAATGTTATGTCTCATTTTTTAAGTTTATGAAATGTCTATCAAAAAAAAATAAATAATATATATATATATATATATATATATATATATATATATCTAACCATAATAGACAAATTGTATTCAAAAAACACATACCTTCACAAAATCCATTTTCACTTTTCATACAGAAAAGACAAAAAAAAACACAAGTGAAAATTTTTTTGAAACTGAACAACACTGGACAAACAAACACCCTTCCAATTAACCCTACCTCTTTCATACATACATATAAATATAGTCATATAAATTCGATTCAAGTAGTGATCTGCATAGTAAATGTTTTATTTACGCGAAAAATGTTCAAAAGATTTGTTTGCACCTTGTCTGTATACAAAAACACCCCCACCCCCACTTTGCCAGCTTTTGAAAATTTTCGGTATAAATTTATATGTAATTACTAAATTCATACCAAACGGGGATATTATCTCTTGTCCAAAAGGACCTTTGCATTTTATAAGTAATTTATTCAATTAAATAAATATATTATTTAGTTTCATGCAAACTGGTGATAGTTGAAATTTCTGGAACACAATGAGGAAAGTGGGCTAGGAGAATTTAACACTCACAGGACATACCAAAGACAAAAAGTGAATTGGATAACAGAACAGAGAATGGAAAGGATAGTAAAAAGACTAAACTTGCTAAGGGATAGGAAGTTGAGGAGAGATATGATCATCTATGTTCCAAAGGGATATGATGCATAAAAGAAGAAAATGTTAAGATTTTTGTCTTATTAATTCAGCCATCATTCCTTGAAAGACTTCTTTTAATATTTTACTGTTAAAGATGCAGGAAATCAAAATGAATAAACTGGAAGGATTTCTGAGGAATTTAGTGACAACTTCTGTTTCCTTTACTCTCTAACTGTCCAAATTATCAATAAATTCCAATCTGCTACTCTTTGGTAAATCAGGATTGTTTCTATTTGGAACAAAATAGTAGGTGTTTATCTGTCTTGGAAACAAGTTTAATGTCATATGAATTGTAAATTATATATATATATATATATATATATATATATATATGAATAATACCAATTGGTAATTGTTAGGGATAATTCCAAATAGGACATTAATCCAAAGAACTCAATGCAAGTCACAGAGCTATATAATAATAAGTAAAGATAATCCTTAAAAATCCATTTCAGTTATAATTTATTTCATGAATGTATTCAAATATTCATCTCTTCAGAGTAAATGTTTTTGTTTTTTTTATTTAATTTTTTTAGAAAAAAGTTCATTTTTTTTTTTCCTAATAAACCTTCCATCTGAAGAGATGAATATTTGAATATATTCATGTAATAAATTATAACTGAAATGGATTTTTAAGGATTATTTTTTACATACATATATATATATATATATATAAATATATATATATGTGTGTGTGTGTGGAGAGAGAGAGGTTTTTTTTTTATTATTCAAACAAGAAATATTATTTATTTCTGTTCATTAATAAATAATTGAAATATTTCTATTCTTTTGAAAACTAAAAAAAAAACTTAAATGTTCTAATGTGAATTGATGTAAGCAAATTACTTGACATTTTTTCTTTTCATGTTTTTAAAACAAGAGTGGACAAGAAAGAAATATTTCCACAGGGTGACCCAAAAGTCACACTCCCATTAAAAAAAAAACAAAAAAACAAAAAAAAACAAAACGTGTATTTATTTACTACATGAAATAATGTTTCTGTGGCTGACAATTTATTATTAGGAAATTTTATGGCTCTAATTATGGAAGACAATACCAAGCAAATTTTCTTTTCTTACAGTTTCACCTATGTGTTCTTTTCAATTGCAGTGTAACTTTTAGGCCACCCCGTATATTTGGCATCAATAATTTAAAGTTAGTTCAACTTATTGTCTGTATTATTTCCACAGCATTTCAGCCAATACATTCTACAACCTTCTGCTGATGTGATAAATATATCAGAAAATTTTGGAAACTTATCTTGACACGTTTTGCTGATCATCAGAAGCATGTCAAAGTAAGAATTTTCTAAATTGTCTTATAGACTGACGAATCACTTAAATCCTCATCCTAATTAAAATAAATTCTTTCGATGTATAGAAAGAGGGAAGCTTTTTCAGATAGTGCTCACAAAAAATTCATAATGGAAAATTGTGTTTTTTTGTTTTTTTTTTTTAGTTCATCTCTTCACTAGCACTAAACCCAAAGAAGGCTGCAGAACTATTTGGCTGAAATACTGTAGTGCAACAGAAAGATTTAGTTCAATTAACCACTCTCTGAATTAGAAATGGCACTTCCCAGAATTACAGATTACAGACAATATCAGACAGTGGAGCTAAAGATATGTGAAAGACTAGATGCCTGCTCAAAAGCTCAAATCTAAATCAATTGGTGAAAAAGAGAAGAAAAAAATGGAGAGCAGACAAAAAAAAGTAAAAACAGAAGTAGGAAAAAAAAAATAAGTAATAAAAAAAAAAGTAATAAAAAAAAAGTAATAAAAGGCAAGAAAATAATAGAAATTAATTAAAAAAAATTTTTTTTTTTTTTTTTCCAATCAGATATACCACAATATTTACTCAAAATTCAGATCCAGTCAGCACCAAGGTTGAATAAATACAGGGTCTTTTTTTTTTTTTTTTTTTTGTTTTTGGCTAACATTGTGAAAAAAGTTTGAAAGTTATCACAAGATAAAAGTTAGACAAGGGCAGTATGAAACGATTATGGGTTCAAATTCCACCAGTGAAAATTTAATTTGGTTTTTGGTCTTTTTTAAAGCTCTAATACAAATTTTGGACAGAGGAAAATTAATATTAGATTATAATAAAAATTAATAATAAATTATAATAAAAATTAGTCCATAGCCTCCTGGTGTTAGTTAAAACAGACACCTTGTTTTTTTTTATATATATCAAAACTATAATAAACTATAATTTTGAAAAGTGAAACTTTCACAGAAATACGTCATAAAATTTTCAAGGTTTTATCTGAAGACAAAATAGAAACTAAAAAAAAAAAAATGATCAGAATATATGGGAAAAAAAACATTCAAGAAAGACATGGATTAATATTAAATTATAATAAAACACTCACATATTGAATTTCTAACGGAAAACCAACTAAAGTAGAATTAAAAGAATTACTTTGAAAAAAAAAAAAAAAATTGTTTGAAAGTTGGTTGGTGAAACCACCCAATAAATATAACAAAAACCTAAGACAGATAAAGACCAAATTCCCAAGAAACAATTATATATGAGAACAGACTTTTAACTATACACAATGTCTACACTTATTAAAATGGGCTGGCAGAGAAAGTGTATTTGATGTGATGAAAATGGAGAAAAAAAAAAAAAAAAATTTCAAAATTTAAAGACAAAAACATGACTAGCTTAACAAGAGGTGTAAAGGCTTGACAAACAAAAATTCTCAACACTAGTGACATGTATTCCTAAAAAAAAAAAAACAACCCTATAAAATTATTCTGTAAAAAAAATTTAAAAATATCTTTAAAGTATTATTTATTTCAATTGTATCATACAGCATTTTAGGGAAACTCAGTGAATTCGTATTAATTGTAACATACACTGGAAAGCAGACATTAAAATCTGAACCTCTGATATGTAAAATTCATTTTGCAGCAATCTTTGTCGACAATAAAATGATCTGACACCTCCAGATGAAATACAGAGTAAATTATGAAGAAAGACTAAAATCATGCAGTACAGGGAGTTGCCAGTAGTCAGTAGGAAATTTTTACAGCAAAGTTATTGATCATTTTGTCATAAGCCAAGAGAAATTCAATTGAACTTATTTTAAAATGATACGTTGCTATATTATTATTTTAGTTAGATGCTAAATTAATAAAAATTATTTATTTTTGTCTCGTATCATAACAGTGTTATTTTCCTACTGCAATATATCGTACAATTTCTTATTTAAATCCTATACTTAATTATAACAAACCTTATTCAATTTAATAAAACATTCTTCGGCTTTTAAAGCAAATTTTACTCGGTCATCACCCTCCAAGTTTAGATCAACCATTCTTAGACTAAAATCACTATCATCGTTTTCATTACTTTGTCAGTTTTGAAAAGGACTACACTTCATCAGATCTCATAGATTGGTGCTATACAATCTCTTAAAATGAACTGTATCAAGTGAAAGAAACCATGTCACCTGAAGACTTTCAACAGCAGCGACAACTAAAATGGATAGCACATGTAACTTGAAGAGAAAATAATCAAGAAGTTGACATTCCACACTACTTGAAACAAAAGGTTAGGAAGGAAACTCCTATCAGTATTAGAAAGAGCGATAACAGTTAGTGAACTTGAAAAGCTTACTTTCTTGAAAAACTGTTTTAAGAGAAAGATTCTATGAATTCCAACTGATCAATGAATGTCTAATGTTTCCTTATAAGGAAACAGCTAATCTTACTATTATCTCCATTATAAATACTGTAAGTAATTTTTGTGGCATCATTATTATTATTATTATTATTATTATTATTATTATTACTGAGTGAGAGAGAGCAGTAGACCAACAAGTGATACCAGGGTACAAATCTGTGGAGACCAATATATCGTCATTGGACCCAAATTGATAAGTGTATACCAGGCACATGCACCACAGCCAAATATGCCTGATATGGTGATAAGTCTTGATAAAAGCAGCATATAACATTGCAAGTGGGGTCCAGTTAGAAATAGACCCCAGCCAAGTAGTCTTGGTTACATTATCCTTCAACCGTGACCCTTTGAGCCCTGACTATCGCTTTAGCGGTGGTAGAGAAAAATGATCTTAATGCTCAGCCACCGGTTGAACGGTGGGTAAACACTTGTAACTGTTTTTATATCTACTGTGAAATATTACATACCAATTATTTGGGAATTTTTACTCAGGAGCTCAGGGAGAAGGGTTAAAATTGTTCAAGAACGCAGGGCTCAAAAGGGTTAAAAAAAGAAAAAAAAAGAAAGAAAGAACGAAAAGAAAGAAAGAACGAAAAGAAAGAAAGAATGAAAAGAAAGAAAGAACGAAAAGAAAGAAAGAACGAAAAGAAAGAAAGAATGAAAAGAAAGAAAGAACGAAAAGAAAGAAAGAACGAAAAGAAAGAAAGAACGAAAAGAAGAAAAGAAAAAAAAGAAAAGAAAAAAAGAAAAGAAGAAAAGAAGAAAAGAAAAAAGAAGAAAAGAAAAAAGGAGAAAAGAAAAAAGGAGAAAAGGAAAAAGGAGAAAAGAAAAAAGGAGAAAAGGAAAAAGGAGAAAAGAAAAAAGAAAAAAGAAAATGAAGAAAAAAAAGAAAAGAAAAAAAGAAAAGAAAAGAAAAAAAGAAAAGAAAAGAAAAAAAGAAGAAAAGAAAAAAGAAGAAAAGAAGAAAAGAAAAAAAGAAGAAAAGAAAAAAGAAGAAAAGAAAAGAAAGAAAAAGAAGAAAAGAAAAGAAAGAAAAAGAAGAAAAGAAAAGAAAGAAAAAGAAGAAAAGAAAAGAAAGAAAAAGAAGAAAAGAAAAGAAAGAAAAAGAAGAAAAGAAAAGAAAGAAAAAGAAGAAAAGAAAAGAAAGAAAAAGAAGAAAAGAAAAGAAAGAAAAAGAAGAAAAGAAAAGAAAGAAAAAGAAGAAAAGAAAAGAAAGAAAAAGAAGAAAAAAAAGAAAGAAAAAAAGAAAAAAAAGATAGAAAAAAAGAAAAAAAGAGAGAAAAACATTTTTGGTACTTGGTCATTATTCTCACTGACAACCACTCCATTGTTATTATTATTATTATTCCTACTTAATATTATTTTTATGACATATATCCGTCATATTTGTTTCTTTTAAAAAATATCTTCTTTTTCCTGTTTTGTGTTTGGAATTTTATTATCAAATTCTGAAATTATATCTGAAGTCAAAAAATGTTTTTATTTACTTCAGAATAAAATGTTAGAATTGCTCAATAATGGCAACTTGAAATTTCCAGTGAAAATGTATTTTTCTCTGATAGAAAAGATATTCTTTGTTGGATTTAGCCCTTTCTATGGGATATTGCCCCCCTGCTGCCTGTAACAATTCCTGAAACTTTTTGAGTCAAAGCATTTGACTTACTTCCGGATAAAAGAGACCATATTATATATACAGGAAGAGAAACAAGAGACTTTGAATATGAAAAAAGACACCATAACAAGAAATGCAAAATTTGACTACTGCATTTAAAAAAAAATTAAATACCAATTTAAAATTTCATTTGGCAACAGGTTTAAGAATTTTTAAAAGGTTGGGGTGGGGAATGACTGGACAAATACAACAGGTTAAACGAGAGCATCTCAAAGAAGGGGGCAGCAATTCCCCAATAGATGGAGTGGGGATCAGATAAAAATTGGGGATGACAGGAAAATGAGGAAATATTTTAAAAAGTTAACTTGCTATCTTTTTGATTCATGATACAAAAATCTATTCATAATGACAAATATTATAAATTGTCCCCCCACAAAAATTTTAATTTTTAAAAACTAGTGACCATTTTTTTTTGTAATAATTAAAGATTTTAATTTTTTTAAAAGATTTTTAGTCCTTATTTGTTTATTGGTAAATTATGACTAAAAATTAACTATCTATGAATAAAGATAAATGAAAAACTTATTTTAGTCCAAATGTTTGTCCTCTGATGGACTTTATCAAGGTAAACGTAAGGATTTTATTTTGCAAAAAGTATTTATAAACAGAAGTAAAAAATGTTAGTTTTTCTGAATAATAATTATGTTAATAAAAAAAAATGAAAAAAAGTTTGTCAGTAACAACATTTAATCACTTTTGTTTACTATACAATAAATTGCATCACTTATCATCCTCCATAATTACACCTTGACTTTCAGCTAGTCTAATGTGTGTGTGTGTGTGTGTGTATATATATATGTATATATATATATATAATATATTTCTTAGAAATTAATAGATTTTATTCACAATCTGACATTTCTTATTAATTCAAACATTATATTTTAGTGTATACATGTCTGAGTAGATGCATACTCTTTTTTTTTTTTTTTTTTTTTTACATCTACCAGCTTTTTCATGTTTGAACCCTGCAAAAGGGCAGGTTTTCTTTACTAAGACTCTCAAATATGTAGACAGATTGGTATGTGTAATCCACTATATATATATATATATATATATATATATATATATATATATATATATATATAATTAATACATGTAAAAGGTTTGTCATTTAGTTGATTGATGTTACTTTCACCATCCCAACTCCAGAGTTATGTAGCTGGACCCTCTGGTAATTACACTGTCCACTCATGAGGGTGTGTGTGTATGTGTGTGTATGTATATCTCCTCATACCATTACCAAAAAATTACTACCCCCTCTCTATATTTTCATTTCCCCACTTCCTTTCTTGTTTTTTTCACTATTTTCTTTTACTTTCTTTCCATTGCTTCTGCCTGGTTTTTAAAATTGGTTTAAAGCCAGTCTCATTTTAATTTTCAGTGTTAACATGATTAGTTTGAAAATCCTTATAAATTAATTTTAATTTATAAGGTGAAATGATCATTACGATGGAGTAATCTTAATTCCTATTGTATGTAATTTATATGCTCTGTTTGAATAAACATTGAGCTCTCTATGTGAATCAGTTTTAATATTTTGTATTATATTAATAGGATTCATTTGGATTATATACCAACTGGATTTCTTGTATATAAATTTATATATGTATATTTGTCGATAACTATTGCTCTAATAGGAATTTCAAGAAAAATTTTATCAACTCAAAGAAGTCAACTTTGAAAAGTTTAGATTAAGATAATCATTCTTATTAGATTGCTTGCTACCTGTTGTATATTACAATATTAAAATTGAATGTTTTTTTTTTAAAACCATCAAAAAATAAGATTCTATGACTTTCTTTTAGTATAATTCCCCCAGTGTAACTAACAACTCAAAATTGTTTAAGTAAAGAATAGGTTTTATCTCACAAGGCCAAAGGAAGACAAATTTACAATAATTTTTATCACATTGACAGTACAATAATTATTCCTTCTGTGAAATTTGCATTTTGGTACAAATTGGAATAAAATTTGTGAAGACCGACTATCAGATCAAAATCAAAAATTCTTTGTACAGAAAAAAAAGTTTAAATGGAAAAATCTTTATACAAAATGACCTTGTGTGTTAGGAAGAGATTCTTAAAATATTAAACGAATAAAGATAACCATTTTTTTTTTCATCACACGCCCACACGAAGCAAAATGCATTTGAATTATATGTGAATTTAAGGAAGAAAGGAATTAAAAACAGATTTTTCTTTTTTACTTTTGGTGGAGGCAGTTAACTAATAAAATAAATATATTTAATTAAGAAATTAGATCTTCAACTACTGTCTAATTAATGAAGTATGCTTCAGTAATTAAATTATAAAGTAAATATTTGTGGGTAGGGATCTGTATCTATATCTGCAGATATATAACTCTAATAGTGAAGAAAATAAATAGTATTTCTTTTACACAAATCCAATTTTCAACATAATCTGATTCCTTATTAATATAATCCCATAGTATATTAATCCTCAAATCTAAGAATTATACAATGAAAATTTGATATAAAACTTCCCTAATAAATATGTATCCCACAATGGATTTATTTGATCAGCCTCATAAACATTTAAATGAATAAGTCTGTAGCATAATAAGGAAAAAAATCATTTTGCACAAAAGAGATTTTTCAACATAATCTCTTTCCTTGTCAATGCACTTAATTCAAAAGAAAAAAATAAGCTCCTAGCCTAATGAAGAAAATAAAAAGCATTTATTTCATACAACAGATATTTTTTGAACATAACCTCCCTTGTCAATGCACTTAATTCAGTAGAGAATATGTACATCAAAAAGACCATAGCCTAACAACGAAAAAAAAAAAAAACATTTTACATGAGAGAGATTTAGTTTTCAACAATCTCCTTCCTTATTAATGCATATAATTCTGTCATTAATATTAATCACATAGCTTGAACATTATACAGTGAAAATTTCAGATCAAAATTCAGCCAATAACTACGTGTCAGTCTGCAAAGTTTATGATCCTTCCTCGAACACTTCATAAATTTATTCTCTTCGATGTCCAGAAAAGAAAACTTTGACATTTAAAAAATTTTTTTAAACTCCCTTAATAACTGCAAAATTAATTTTTTTTTTGGTGGGTGGGGGGTGGCTTTTGATAAATTATTTTGTACTTATATAACTCGATATGCCAGAAACCATTTCTAGAGAAAATATTTATTTATTCATCCAATAACAACAACAGCAACAATAAATTTTAACCCATGATTTAAAATCCTAGGCACTTAGGCCCAGTTCATATGAAAATTTCTTCCTGCAGTTTACGTAAACCAATAAGAAAGAAACAAGCTAGAAGCAATATCTACAAAAACTTTAAGCATCATGTTGAAATATAACTCAACAAATAGAAACAACAACAACAATAATAATGTCCTATAATATTATAGAAACAACAAATTATTACTTATGTATAATAAGCTCTCAGTAATACAAAATTATGTGATTCATATCCAAACACATTGTAATATTTCATAAAAGAGACATTTGCAGTCAAGCAAGCAATAATAATAATAATAATAATAATACCAGCCAGAAGCAGTGGCGGAAAATGGCAGTCACAAGATATTATGGAAGTACTCAGTCCAGACAGTTCATTTCATAGAAGCATGAAGACCCAACCTTATCATTATATTGATAAAGAAAATTAGCAACTGTCAAATTTATTGACTCCTCTGTTCCATATGATACAAAAGTGGGCACCAAAGAAGCTGAAGAGAGGGAAAAATTCCAAGATCTGGCTAGGGAGTTGAAAAACTTATGGAACATGACTGTCCATGTAATACCTTTATTAATGGGCATGCTCAGAACACCACCTAGGAAATTGAAAGGGTCCTTAGGGAAAACTGGATTTGAGACCAAGATTATAGACCTCCAGAAAACTGCGAGGATTCTCCAAAAAGTTTTCAAGTTCTTGCTGACACCATGGCTCTAGAACAGAATTTCCATTGATCAATTCAATGTGGGAAACAATAATAATAATAATAATAATAATGGTAGCAGTAAGCAAAGTAATACTCAGCCCATTTCATTATTTAATATATTGCAACAATAACATAACATACAAGAGCAAAAATAGTAAAGTTTAAGTAATAATAATAGATTTTATTATAATAATGAAAGCTCTGTTTATGTGAAGTCAGTTATTTCTAAATTTTAACTGACCTGAAACCAAATAAAAAGTGGGTGGGTTTATTTTTTAATTTTTTAACAGAAATGAAAGAAAAAGGAAAAAAGAAAAAAAAAAAGCATAAATAAAAAAAATTGGTAAACACAAAAAAACAAAATGAAACACACAAAAAAACAAAATGAAACACACAAAAAAACAAAATGAAACACACAAAAAAAAAACAAAATGAAACACACAAAAAAAAACAAAATGAAACAAAAAACAAAACAAAATGAAACGCACAAAAAAACAAAACAAAATGAAACACACAAAAAAACAAAACAAAATGAAACACACAAAAAAACAAAACAAAATGAAACACACAAAAAAACAAAACAAAATGAAACACAAACAAAACCCAAAATGAAACCCCAAAATGAAACAAAAATCAATTAAAAAAATCAAAATAAAACATGAAAAATAAAATAACCCACACACAAAAAGTTAGTGTTCATTGAAAAGCCAATAGAAGCAACATTTACTAAATAACGGAAAGATTTCTGAAATCACTTGAAGGATTGACAAGACCATAATGTGATGCAAAATTTAATTAATACAAATTTTAATTTTGTATC
Organism: Acanthosepion lycidas; assembly: GCA_963932145.1. Lineage (NCBI taxonomy): Eukaryota > Metazoa > Mollusca > Cephalopoda > Sepiida > Sepiidae > Acanthosepion > Acanthosepion lycidas. The sequence continues at coordinate 4,581,050 of OZ010603.1, forward strand.
ATAAAATAATAACAAGCCAATGGATTTCTCAGTATACCTGCCAAAAAGAAAATATTTTATTGAAAGAAAATCTCCAGCTAGAGTGGTTAGTTTGTCATTTTGAAATCTTGGCAAAACCCAATTTACATATAACTTGGAGTGGGGATGGAAAGATATTACTTAAATATAAACTGCCAAGGTTTTGTCATTCAATAATGACTTGCTTTAAAAAATAAATAAATAAATGGTTCGAAATATACACAAATTTATACACGAAATTTAAAACCTGAATTACTTTTATTAAAATGCCAGCATTTATTTATTTATTTTTATTTGAGTTTACATAGTGAAAAATCTAACAAACTGGATGAAGGAACAATTGTTAAATTTTTAGAAACCTTTATAAAATTCTAAAAGATTATTATTATTATTGTTGTTGTTATTGTTGTTGTTGTTATTGTCGTTCCTCTTTTCATTTGATTAAATTTTTGGCAAAATATAGCAGACTCAAATCTATGGTTAAGATTCTTTGAAAATGTTTGAACAACTCATTTAGTTTTTTTCATATTAACAGAGTCCCCGCCAAAAAAAAAAAAAAAAAAAAAAGAAAAAGAAAAAAAATGCAGTTAAAAAATGGAAATTGTTTTATTCAACTCATATTATCCTGGTGTCAGTTTAAAATGACTCCATCTCCCCCCCCCACCTCCCATATAGTTAACCTATAATTATAAAGTTTAATTTTGGAAAGTTAAAATTTCATTGAAATGTTCTATTTTCATTTGAAATTAACAGAAAAATATAGACTTTAATCGAAATGGTCACAATATATGGAAAAACGCGGCACCATTTTAAACTTATGTCTTCATTTTTGCATATATGTAAACTATGATTTTTGAAAGCGAAAATGTCATTGAAATATGTTGGGAAATTTCTATTTTGAAATTTCAAAAAATACAAACTTTAAGTAAAATATCCACAATAAATGGAGAAAAGGTGTAAATTTAAATTGATACCAGGAGGATATGGGTTGGTTATATGGTTTCCTGTTCTTGGTCAAAAAAAAAAAAAAAAGATAAAAAATAAAAATAAAAAATGGATAGAAGGTATGGTAGCAAGTAATTGTAATAATATTTGAAGTTTTGAGAATATATAATTTTTTTTTTATTTGGCTTCTTCATTCTCTTCTGTCTTTAAATGAAGAGATTTGAGAATCTGAATAATGGTGGATACGTTAACAAAAGCAGGTATAATTTTCTCTATCTTAATTTATTTTCAAAAGATCTGGTAAATTATTTTTCAGTCTAATTTAAACACTGCACAAATTTTTGTTCACAGCAAAAGAAATAGTTTGAAATTATTAGCAACTAGTTGTGACAATAACAATTATTATAGCATTTAATGGCAATGACAGCAACAGACATCCTAAGTAAATGAACACAAAACAAAAAGAAAAGCATTCTGTATAACAACTGTCTATAGCAATATCAGAAGACAATATGGAATAATAAAGAATTTGTAATTATATTAAATAGTCTATAATATTAACAGCAGCAGGAATTGAAGGCCTATATTGACAGTCCTTATTTCTACATAGATTTTACAAGCATAGTTTGTTTCTGAATGTCAAGAAGTTTTGATTTTGTAAAAAAAAAAAAAAAAAAATAAAATGCTTAAAGAAAGATTTCAAGAGATATTTTTGCAGAAAGAAAAAACAACAAAATCATTTATTACCAAAATGAATAAAAAAAAAATTGTTCATTTTTAAAAACATTTTGATGATATAAAGGTTTGAGTAACAGAATGAGTGTAACATTGAATAATAAAAGTATGGGGAGCCAAGATAAACTCTTTCTGTTACAAGGAAGAAAAAATAGAAGAAAAAAGACAGAAATTACGGGGGTCCTAACATTACAAAAAAAAACAAAATATATATATGGGAGTTATGATTTTGACAACCACAATGATAATAGTTGTAATAATCTATTTTGCTACATGAGGAAATCAAGTAATATTTTTGTCTTTTTCGTTTTTATACAAAAGAGATTTAATATATTTTTCTCATTTGTTTCTGTTTCAATTTAAAATCTATATTGCTATGAGGTTCATCTCCACAAAGGACCAAAAATGGATATAAAAAAAGTAGTGGGGGTAGATTTTGAGAGGAATATATATATATATATATATATATATATATATATATATATATATATATATATATATATAAGCTTTTAATACTTGTTGTTTATTATTCATGGCACAAGTACAAATAAGTTCATTAGTTTGTTCAAGTTTTCATACACACATAAATAACTGTTCATGTTTTTACAAAAGTACTTGACTATATATATATATATATATATATATATATATATATATATATATATATATATATATATATGTGTGTGTGTGTCTGTGAAAGATATTATATACAAATCTATATATCTGGCTAATAGTGGGTAATTGAATAACAATCCTATGTTATGAGATTTGTCCTTCAAAAGGAGTCTAGAATAGCCCTTTCAAAGAATGAAATGTTTAACATAGATATTTTTCATTTTGTTATTCAATTACCCTTCACACACACACATATATATATATATATATATATATATATATATCCTCTCTCAAGATTTGTAAGAATTTCTTTTTCTCTTGGAAGTTGGAGCGGAAGAAAGAAATATTAAATTAAATCAAATCTGAAACTATGAAAGAAGGAAAAATACTGAAAAAAAAAAAAAAACTTAAAATTTTGACAACATTAAAATGAAAACTAAATTTAATTGATACAAGAAGTTAAAAGATTTTCCCATTTAGCTAAAGACAAGCCTCTATCACCGACATTTTGTTTATACAGTTAGATTGAAAAATCTTTGTTCAGAAAAAATTAGCATATATATATATATATATATATATATATATATATATATATATATAGATATTATTTTTGGCTCACAAGTCTCCACCTCGTTTTATCAAAAATTTTTTTTTTTTCATTGTTTGATTATTAACATTTATTTTTAATATATTTCACACAATATTTTCTAAACATGTAATAAAAATATGCTTTTTGATTGGTATACATTGAGATTTTGTTGTTTTTTCTTTGTAATTTTTTTTTTATTTTGCCTCCCCACAAATTTGTTGTTTAATAAATCATTTTTTGTCTGTGTCAGCAGTAAGAGAGAAAGAGAACAAGAATGAAAATTTAAAAAAAAAAAAAAAAAAAAAAGAAAGCAGGTGATAAACAATAAAAAAAAAAAAAATCAACAATTCGTAGTTGAATGTAGGAGCGATTAAAAGAACTGGGGGCACAGTGGGGTAAAATTGTTGTGAGGGAATTGAAAAATAGGGAAAGAATTAAAGAATTTTGGTGTGATGGGAAAAAAATTGTGGTGGGTGGGGTTGAAAAATGTTGGGGTGGGAATTGTGTTGGGGATTAAAGAATTGTGAATAAGGGGAAGAAAGAATTCTGAAAAAAAAAAAAAAAAAAAAAAGGTGAAGATCAATGATGAATGAAGAAAGGAGAATAGTAAAAAAAAAAAAAAAAAAAAAAAAGGAGTAAACCATTGTTGATCAGAAAGAAAACTTAAGTAGAAATCAAAAAAACAAACCGAAAAAGACAAAAAAAAATATATATATATATATATATATATATATATATATATATATATATATATAAAAACCAAAAAAGCCATAATCAGTTGTCAGAAATGTATAAATTTGTACTGGGGGGAGGGGGAAAGAAAGAAAATGCCATTTGCATTTCTTTTGCTATAAATATGCTTGACACACATACACTTGGCTCACATCAATAACAATCCTTGAAAAATGAAGACACTCTCCGTATTCTGTCAAAAACTTTTTTTGTATTTTTTTTTTTCCTTTTCATTTCTCTTTCAACAATAAAAACATTTCTTTTCTTTATCACTGTCTTCACTAATTCATTGTTTTGTTTTCATCTTTTACACTCATTATTGTTGTGATCATCATTATGATTATTACAATTATTTCCGTAGCCTCAACTCTGGTCTAAGAATAAATGGTCACCACTTCACGACCGCTGCCTCGCACCATCATCACTCGGTCCAGGCCTTCTGTAAGCACCTCCAAGAATTCCATATCTTTTGGGGAAATTGGTCAAGGAACAACAGTAGTTGAGAAAAGGAAACAAAATTGAAAAGAAAGAAAAATGAAAAAAAAAAGAAAGAAAAAAAAAGAAAGAAAAATGAAAAAAAAAAAAAAGAAAAATGAAAAAAAAAAAAAGAAAGAAAAATGAAAAAAAAAAAAGAAAGAAAAATGAAAAAAAAAAAGAAAGAAAAATGAAAAAAAAAAAGAAAGAAAAATGAAAAAAAAAAAGAAAGAAAAATGAAAAAAAAAAAAGAAAGAAAAATGAAAAAAAAAAAAGAAAGAAAAATGAAAAAAAAAAAGAAAGAAAAATGAAAAAAAAAAAAAGAAAGAAAAATGAAAAAAAAAGAAAGAGAAAGAAAAAGCAATAAAAAAGAAGAGAAAGAAAAAGCAATAAAAAATAAGAGAGGAGAGAGAAAGAGAGGAGAGAGAGGAGAGAGAAAGAGAGGAGAGAGAAAGAGAGGAGAGAGAAAGAGAGGAGAGAGAAAGAGAGGAGAGAGAAAGAGAGGAGAGAGAAAGAGAGAGAAAGAGAGGAAAGAGAGGAGAGAGAAAGAGAGGAAAGAGAGGAGAGAGAAAGAGAAGAGAGAGGAGAGAGAAAGAGAAGAGAGAAAAGAAGAGAAAAAGAAGAGAAAAAGAAAGAAGAAAAGAATGAGAAGAAAGAGAAGAGAAAAAGAAAGAGAAGGATGAAAGAGAAAGAGAAGGATGAAAGAGAAGAGAAGAGTGAAAGAAAGAGAAGAGAGTGAAAGAAAGAGAAGAGAGAGAAAGAAAGAGGAGAGAAAGAAAGAGAAGAGAGAGAAAGAAAGAGAAGAGAGAGAAAGAGAAGAGAGCGAAAGAGAAGAGAGCGAAAGAGAAGAGAGCGAAAGAGAAGAGAGCGAAAGAGAAGAGAGCGAAAGAGAAGAGAGCGAAAGAGAAGAGAGCGAAAGAGAAGAGAGCGAAAGAGAAGAGAGCGAAGAGCGAAAGAGAAGAGAGCGAAGAGCGAAAGAGAAGAGAGCGAAGAGCGAAAGAGAAGAGAGCGAAGAGCGAAAGAGAAGAAAGCGAAGAGCGAAAGAGAAGAGAGCGAAGAGCGAAAGAGAAGACAGAAGAGAGCGAAAGAGAAGACAGAGGAGAGCGAAAGAGAAGACAGAGGAGAGCGAAAGAGAAGACAGAGGAGAGCGAAAGAGAAGACAGAAGAGAGCGAAAGAGAAGACAGAGAAGAGCGAAAGAGGAGAGAGAAAGGGAAGAAAGAGAGACAAAGAAGAAAGAGTAGAGAAAGAAAGAGAGAAAAAAAAAAGAAGAAAGAGAGAAAAGAGAAAATAGAAAAAAAGAAAAAAGAAATAATGAAATTAAGTCAATTAATGTCCTACATTATTCATATGCCAAGACAATTTGGGATTTTTAAAAATATTTTCATTCTGACCTATACTGATGTATAAAGATTTGTTTTTCAATGCTTTTCTTTTTATTTAGCAACCAAAAATATGCAGTAGATTGGCAAGGAGGTTTCATCAATTTACATTTGAGCCAGCTAAATGTAGCCATAAGTTCTATGTTAACAGTTTCTTTTCTCACACTTCTTGTTTGTTGATCTCCCTTCAGGCTCCATGCTTTCCAGCTAACTTTGATCTGCAAAAATTTAAATGCAATGTCAATTGCTATCTAATACTATTTTCTCTTCTCCCTCATTATTAATGTTTCTGTTGCTAATTCTTCCACACCATGTAAGCATTGTGTCTTAGTGGCTTTACTGCTTGCATGGCATGATACCAATTTAAAAATAAAAAAAGTAAAAAATATATTACTTTTGTAACTTATACTAGATTTCCTTTTCAGTGTCAGGGAGAAGGCGTGGAATACATTTCTAAACATTTTTAGCATGTTCTCTTTCTAGAAAATATTAGGTTGGTGCAAAAATAATGTCGTTTTCTCACATAGTAACAAATGTGAGAAAACATTATTTTTGCACCAACCTAATAAAAACTTCATTTGCATTCTTCTAACTTCTTTCTAGTCTACTTTATTTATTTTCTAAATGTTTGGTTACTTATCTTTCAATACATGACTGACAAGGCAGATTTTTTTTCTAATAGTAGGTTGCCATTTTTTTCTGCAGTAGACTAGTTGCCATCCAAGGCTATAGAACCTGGTCTGTCCTGCTATTTACCCATAGCTGGGGTGGGGGAGAATAGGATTAATACCATTCCCAATGCTATTAGCATATAAGTGATTGTAATGGATTCAACTGGAAAGTCAGTCAGTCAGTTATGTGTCATGCATGATACACGTTTAGGCGATCATGTATCTTTCAATACATGACTGACAAGGCAGATTTTTTCCCCGCAGTATGTTGCCATTTCTTTCTACGGTAGACCAGTGTCCATCCAAGATTATAGAATTCTACTATTTGTCTATAGCTGGGGGGAGAAGAAGATGATTCATACCTTTACCAAGGGCATTAGCATGTAAGTGAATCTAATGGATTTGACTGGAATTCGAACTCAGCTCTCCGATTCCACAATCTGAGCCACTATCCATTACTCCACCGTGACTGTCACATAATCAAGGATGGAACTAACCCTTCTTGCCTGTCTGAATAGCGTTCAAAAGTGCCTATGCAGTCTTGTGGGTGATTAATTATTTTCAACTCCCCATAGATTAAACGTTGCTAGCCGAATGCTACTCTATTGTTATTTTGTTGGCAAATGTTCGCACGAGCTACATTCTTTAGTTTCACCAGTTCACAGCTAAAAGCCCGTGACACCTACACTGGGATGAATCACCATTTTCTTTGTATTCCATTAGTAAAGAGGAAGTTCCATTCGAACAGCTTCTTCCCAAGAACCGTTGCTTTGTGGAACAAACTCCCGAGAGCATCCTTCTTTGGTTGCTACAATCTTAACCTCTTCAGATCTTGGGTCAACCATTCAGTCAGTTATATGCCATGTATGATATGTGATTAGGTGATCATGTATCTTTCAATACATGACTGATGAAGCAGATGTTTCCCACAGTAGGTTGCCATTTCTTTCTGTGGCAGACCAGTTTCTATTCAAGGCTACAGAACCCATTCTATCCTGCTATTTGCCCATAGCTTTAGAACAGGATTCACACCTTTTCCAAGGGTATTAGCATGTAAGTGAATGTTAAGGATTTGACTGGAATTTGAACTCGGCTCTCCAATTTCTCAATCTGTGCCACTATCCATTACTCCACCATGCCTCCTCGACATAATATCTACTAAACCAAATATGTGCCAGAAGATCACTTTGAAGCATAGATACAAGCAGTACATTGGTATGAGTGGCAATCATGATAAAATTCGATCTTCACTTTCCAGGCTTGATAGATGCCAAAAACATCTGTGTTCTCGTGGGTGACAAATTATTTTCCACCCTTAAATCCATTTCTAACAGGTGAAATATCACAAGTCTCTTGTCGCTCTATCACTCTTTCCACAGAAAGTGTTCAGATGAACTACATTCTTTAGTTCAACCAGTTCAGACCTTCACAGCTGAGACTTGTTTTGCCTAGGGCCACTCATTATCTTCCAACATATCATCATCATACTTCAATCTCCCTATAGTTGGTCGGAACTCTATTGACAATCCCTTTCCACACTGCTCAGTCTTGTATTGCTGTCCCCAGATCCCCAATGTCCAACACTGAGTCCTCAGCTATGATGTCTGGGAAAGTCAATTTTTGTGAGAAGACACTTCCAGAAATTATGCCATACGAGTAAGGATGAGATGATTTCTCTGTCTGCTCAGTGGCAGTGGCTGTCAAACTGTAATCGTTTTTGTTTGAGTTTAAGAGGGACTGGTCTCAGTTCTCCATTTATTGTGTTAAGCATTGTGTGGGATCTTCAACTGATGTTCTGGATTTTTCTAAGTAGATTTCTATAAGTTCCATCCAGTCATCGTTCAAGACGAACAGATAATGTCCAAGTTTCTGATCCATACAGTAGGACTGGTTCAATCAATGGTCAAAATGTTTGGACTTTTAAAGAGGATGGAAGGTTCAAGCGTAAAATCTTGTGAAGTTTGTTACACACATCCCATGCCCTAAGCTAGAATTTGTGGTGGTGTAATGAATAATAGTTCAGAATCGTTAATCAGAGAGCTGAGTTCCAATTCCAGTTGGGTTCATTATATTCACTTATGCTCAAATAACCATGAGAAAGGCATGAATCCACCTCTTCAACACCCAGCTATGGGTTAAGTAGTAAGAATTACTAATTACTAAATCATTATTATCTTTAAAAAAAATTGTTAAAAATCTAAAAATATTTTCTGGCTTTAAATAACCTGCAAAGTTTTGATAATCCATAGAAAATGAATTAATTAATCTGGGAAGACAATCCAAATGTCCAGTGGGGAAGTGCCACAGGCTGACCCATGACTTGTAAGTGAAATTGAATCGACAAAACTGTTCAGTAGCCCTTGATGATTGTGCTATCACAAAGTCCCAAGTCATTGTGACTGAGAGTTTGAGTGTACTGACCTTGTTCAACCACTGATCAGCCTAGATTATATGCTCCCTCAGAAATTGTAACTATGGTCTGTTCGGTAGAGTTGCAGTATAAATCACAGTATTCCCTTACAATCACCTAAGTTAAGCAACATTGAGCCTGGTCAGTACCTAGACGGATAACTGCTTGGCAATACCATGTGCTATTATTATCATCATCATCTTTTCACCTCCTTATGGTTGGTCAAAACTCCATTGACAATCACTTTCCACACTGTTTAATCTTGCATTGCTGTCCCTAGATCCCCAATGTCCAACTCCGAGTCATGAGCTATGGTTTCTGGCAAAGTCAATTTTCATGAGAAGACACTTCCAGAAGGATGCCATAGGAGTAAGGATGAGACGATTACCCTGTCCACTTGGTGGCAGTGACTGGTAAACTGTAATCGTTTTTGTTTGAGCTTAAGAGAGATTGGTCTCAGTTCTCCATAAATTGTGTTATATCCTTATAATTTTGCCTCTTACTCTGTAATACACAACCTAGAGTGGCTCTCTAGCCTTGAACAGGGTGGACATCATTGTGAAAAACACAAAAACATTGAGATCAAGTTAAAATCAGTGCCATCAGAGTGTTGCAATTTAATTTTCTGTCATTTTGTAGTAACAATAATATTTGTTTCTTCTACAAGAAAATCTTTGAGACTGCAAGCATCTGGGTTTATATTGAATCTTCCATTTTCCTGCACTTTAGCTGGTCAGGACTATTGCGTTAGTAACCTCCTAAACTGATTTTTCACAATTTAATTCAACTTCGCTTTCGTCTTTTATTAGACTTACATTTTAAGTTAGATGTTCACTACTGGACTAAAAATTGATGGAAATCAGTTGGAAAAACAAATCTGTCATTAAGAAGTTCTAGAAATTGATGGAAATCAGTTGGAAAAACAAAATCTGTCATTAAGAAGTTCTAGAAATTGACTGAAATGAATAGGAAAAGCAACAGCCAAAAAGAAAAAAAAAGCCATCATTGGCGATGAAGGATACAATTCTGCTCTCCAGCTTCTGTTTTTGGAGGCGTGGGAAGATTTAAGATGACCAATTGGGACTCATGAGACTTTTCAACAATAACTTCATTCAGTTTCACAGCAGTGTGCATTCTTCGGACATTTTTCTTGTCACTGCAACATGGAAAAAAAAAGACAAACAAAAAGAAAGAATATTAATGAGTGAAAAAAAAAAAAAAAAAAAAAAATTTATTTAACAGTTTAAATGAAAGAAAGAAAGAAAAAATCAGAGGCATGCATATTAAGCCATGGAGAAATAAATAGAAATATGTTGAATTGGTCCGAGAGAGAGAGAAAAATATGCACAAGCATGCTACATCAAGCAAAGAGTGACTGGTATACTAGAGAGGGGATAGATAGAAAGAGAGAGTGGGGTTATAGCGATAGAGATAGGGATATAGAGAGAGAGGGAGACAAATATGCAGCTAAATCAAGCAAAGAGTAACTGGTATACTAAATAGGGCAGAGAGAGAGGGGTTAGATAGAGCAAGGGGGATAGAGAACGAGGAGAGGGGGATAGAGAGAGAGGGGATAGAGAGAGGGGAGAGAGGGGGGATAGAGAGAGAGAGGAGAGAGGGGGGATAGAGAGAGAGAGAGGAGAGAGGGGGGATAGATAGAGAGGGGGGATAGATAGAGAGGGGGATAGAGAGAGAGAGGGGGGGATAGAGAGAGGGGGGATTGAGAGGGGAGGAGATGCCTAGGTATGTTAAATAAAGCAGAGAGAGACAGGCATGATAAATAAGTAACAAAGCCATAAAGAATGAAGTGAAGACAACATAAATTATAGAGAGAGGAGAGAGAGGGATAGAGAGAGAGGGGGATAGAGAGAGAGGGGGGATAGAGAGAGGGAGGGGGTAGAGAGAGGGAGGGGGTAGAGAGAGAGGGAGGGGGATTGAGAGAGAGGGAGGGGGGATTGAGAGAGAGGGAGGGGGTGGGGATTGAGAGAGGAGGAGATGCCTAGGTATGTTAAATAAAGCAGAGAGAGACAGGCATGATAAATAAGTAACAAAGCCATAAAGAATGAAGTGAAGACAACATAAATTATAGAGGGATGCAAAATAAAGGGGAGAGAGAGAAGCCAAAGAGGCTTGTATAGATAACAAGTAAAATCTATTAAAAAAATATAACTATTACTCACTCTCTCATATATACAATGGATAAATTGTTGCCGTTTTATATTTTTAATTTTGCACATGCAAGGACACATGGCACAGTGGATAAAGGCATTGGCTAGATCCAGTGACAGGACCCAAAGAGTGTGAGTTCAATACCCAGTTAAGGCAGTGGAGAACTTTCAGAGAGAAATTAACAGGAGATAACTGATAACTGACATCCATTAAACATGGCATGTGGAACGAGAACAGTCTACCTCAGTGAGCGAAATAAAGGATTCAGTTCGACATTTCAACCACCTGAAGAAGACCGGAGCGTACAACGTCCGAAACATTGCAATAAATATGGCGACAAAGATGAGGACAATTGTTTGAATAATGTAAATAGTGTACATAATACATCATCTCAGAAATATCGACAGATACATGCATGTTTGTTTTTGTCAACTGTACAGTATGGTATGGTTAATTGGGTACCATTTGTGAAGAAAAGAGCACTATGACACAATTAATGCCATCAGAAATTTGGAAATAGCATGCTGGACTGCTTGGTATTCGCACCAGAAGATTCAATAGAAACACTGAAGAGTGTTTGGGTGTCAATCTGAGGACAGTGCAGAGGATTCAGAAAGAGTTAGACGAGTTATGCCTCTATTCAGTTTCCCCACAAGGCCTCAAACTCATGGAGGCCCTACATCAAGTGCCTTGAGGTGGTGCTGCTGCCCTGGATCACGAGGGTGTCTGCTGGAAGATTCTATGTCTGGAAACAGTACTGTAAAATGCTACACAAGCAGGAGAACCTAGTCATGGCTGTCAGATTAATTTCTGCAACCACATCACCCCTTGCATCTGGTCACCTAATTCCCCAGACTGCGATCCACTTGATTGTTGTGCGTGGGGTTCTGTTGAACAAGAGACCAAAAAAACTCTTTGTAACATGAAAGATGAACTGAAGGCAAGGATTATGGCAGCATTCACCAACTTAAGGAGATTTGCAGAAGATTCCAAACTTGTCTGGAGGCTGTGGTTGGAGCCAATGGTGATTTTATTAGATAAATGTACTCTTTGGTATTTCAAGATATTTTTGTGTAATTTTGGTAAATGTATCTGTTAAAAGGAATTGTCCATATCATTTTTGCGTGGTTTAGATTACAATTTATCCATCACACCCTGGATGTATATAGATTTAATAGGCCAGTTAATGAAATTTGAAAAATAAAAAGCTGATGGTCAGAAAGTGAATGTTCTAACCACTTGGTGACATACCCATTGCCTACACTCAAAGCCAAAATTTGGGGGCCACCCAGTTGATTTCAAAGAATTGCCTAAAAATTGAAGGTCACATGCCTTTTTTAGAACTAATTTACTAACTCCCTTGGTGCTAGAATCTTTTTTTTTTTTGATTTGTTTGTTTAAATGGCATAACTCCTTATAGGCCATTGAATGCTGAAATTTAATTTTCTTGGGAGTTTTGAAGTAATAAAAATATGAAATATGTTATCCTGCTTTTGCAATTCAGTACATGGCAGATTTTGTGTATGTATATGTTTGTGTAGATTACAGGTGGCAATGTATACGTTTTTGTTGTAGTTTTATTGAAGGTATATTTTAGAATACAGTTTGATTTAAGAAATTGTCGTATATTATATAGATTAATGTCATGAAAGTGTTCTTTTCATGTTGTTTGTTTCGTTGATTTTGTTTAGCGGCATATCAACACCTCTATGGGTTATTTAATGCCGAAATCTAAATATTTTGAACACAATTTTATGGCTATAACTAAATATATTTTGAACGCAATTGTATGCCTTCAACTACAGATAAAATGTATTGTTGGCCATTTTACTATAAATATGTATTGTTGGATGGTTGATTTTGTTTAGCGGCATATCAACACCTCTATGGGTTATTTAATGCCAAAATCTAAATATTTTGAATACAATTTTATGGCTTCAACTAAATATATTTTGAACGCAATTGTATGCCTTCAACTACAGATAAAATGTATTGTTGGCCATTTTACTATAAATATGTATTGTTGGATGGTTGATTTTGTTTAGCGGCATATCAACACCTCTATGGGTTATTTAATGCCAAAATCTAAATATTTTGAATACAATTTTATGGCTTCAACTAAATATATTTTGAACGCAATTGTATGCCTTCAACTACAGATAAAATGTATTGTTGGCCATTTTACTATAAATATGTATTGTTGGATGGTTGATTTTGTTTAGCGGCATATCAACACCTCTATGGGTTATTTAATGCCAAAATCTAAATATTTTGAATACAATTTTATGGCTTCAACTAAATATATTTTGAACGCAATTGTATGCCTTCAACTACAGATAAAATGTATTGTTGGCCATTTTACTATAAATATGTATTGTTGGTTGGTTGATTTTGTTTAGCGGCATATCAACACCTCTATGGGTTATTTAATGCCAAAATCTAAATATTTTGAATACAATTTTATGGCTTCAACTAAATATATTTTGAACGCAATTGTATGCCTTCAACTACAGATAAAATGTATTGTTGGCCATTTTACTATAAATATGTATTGTTGGATGGTTGATTTTGTTTAGCGGCATATCAACACCTCTATGGGTTATTTAATGCCAAAATCTAAATATTTTGAATACAATTTTATGGCTTCAACTAAATATATTTTGAACGCAATTGTATGCCTTCAACTACAGATAAAATGTATTGTTGGCCATTTTACTATAAATATGTATTGTTGGATGGTTGATTTTGTTTAGCGGCATATCAACACCTCTATGGGTTATTTAATGCCAAAATCTAAATATTTTGAATACAATTTTATGGCTTCAACTAAATATATTTTGAACGCAATTGTATGCCTTCAACTACAGATAAAATGTATTGTTGGCCATTTTACTATAAATATGTATTGTTGGATGGTTGATTTTGTTTAGCGGCATATCAACACCTCTATGGGTTATTTAATGCCAAAATCTAAATATTTTGAATACAATTTTATGGCTTCAATTAAATATATTTTGAACACAATTGTATGCCTTCAACTACAGATAAAATGTATTGTTGGTCATTTTACTATAAATATATATTGTTGGTTGGTTGATTTTGTTTAGCGGCATATCAACATGTATGTTAAATTTGTATTCAGCTTACTTATTCCATAATCCCACCCATTCTCTTAAATAACCATCTATTATTGCAATTTAAATACAAGTCTGTACATTTTTTGATTCGAATCCAGGTGTAGGTAGTCTTGGTCAACAATGTCAATTCGATAATAAAGTTGCATTCTTCTCTTTTGGTTGGTGATCACTAGTTGTTGTGAGTTCAGAGATAAAAGAAACTTCAACACAGAGAATTTTATCTTAACTATTTTATTAATGTTCATTCCCCCTCCGCTGGAGAATCATTCCAGAAACAAGAACTTCAGTTTCCATAGCTTCATATACAGTCAAATGAAAAAAAATGTTCTAACATTCTATTAAAATCGTATCTTTGATACAGCTGTGACACAAGAGAGTCAGCTACAAGAGTTGCAGTCTTCTACAGACTGTTCATTTCTGCAGGTTTCATTATCTATTACTTTTTAGTTATGCTTTGTTACAAACACAAGAATTTTTTCCACACCGAAATCATATCTAGAGAATTAGCAAACATCAAACCATATAATAATTATTAATGTGTATTTATACATTTCCTGTCCCATCTGAGTGCCTAATAAGTCAGACAGCAGTTACAAACAGTAATAATAAGCATTTATTTACAAGTAACAATTACTTACAAACAAATATTTCATAGGTTTTTATTAATGTTGCTGCAGAAAAAGAATCTATCCCTATATATCTTATCTGAATATGTGAAATAATGCTCAGATAATGAGTTGACAGCCATATAAATGGACATTGAAGTCAATATGCAGAGGTGACAATCTGTTTCATGCTTGAATGCAATTGTCAGGTCATGACTATTGTGTACAAGCATAAAACAGACTGTTGCTTCTGGGTGTTAATTCCTCCTCCACTTTATATTTACATATGCTCTATCCCAGATAATGAGCACTTTAAACTATAAACATAGCTTACCTGAAACTGTATTTTACCATATAATTTGGTTAAAGACCAATAAATGTTTATCGATAAGTATAACTTATTTTTTTACATTTCAAGTGATTTTCTAGGTTTCCATTACCTGTTTGAATGTAAATTATACAATGTCCAAGTTCTTTTAATTATTGCTAGCCATTATCAAAGACTTTTTTGTAATATGTGAGCTTTTAATTTTCAGGTATATTTAGTGTTGTTTGGCTGCTTCTCTGATCACTCTGATCTTAACCTCTTCAAGTCTAGAGGAAACAATTGTCTATCCTACATATCCTCATAATATGCCCCTGTTACCTCCTCTTTGTATGCTTTTACAACAATCACATTTAGTAACACTACCTTGAGTGCTTCTAGAGCAATAGTATAAAGAAATTCATTGGCACAATATTAAAAATTAAGAAGTATTTTAAAAAAATGTACATAGGAAGACTATGTGCCCTAATAAGATATGAAGAAGGTATATATATATATATATATATATATATATATATATATATATATATATTTTGAAAAACATAAGACAAAACTAAATATTATTTTGCTAAGTATAATAGAACCATTTGTAATAATGCCAAAATGTCTCATGGTCCAATAAACATTGAAAGAAGGGAAGAAAAAGCTACTCACGGCTTCATTTGAAACAATTCTTTTCCGAGTTCCTTGGCAACTGACCGACCCTCAGATGGGGAGAAGGTGTACTGGCTCCGATCGAGTTCTAATGAATTGGCAGATTCATTGCATTCAACACTTTCCTCGACCACCGTCTCGAGAGTAGCATCCTTAGATTCCAAATGACTAGGGTTGTGTGCACGGTCAATAATTGATTGGGCCTGAGAAATTGCAAAAAGAGATCAATAACTGATTGGGCCTGACAGATTACAAAAAAAAAAAAAAAAAAATCAAATGGAAAACTTTGCAAGTGTTTAATACTTTTCTTTTTAATTTTTCTTTTCTTTAAATTTTCTTTCAAAATGTGTTATTCTTGATAGAGTAATTGTATGATACTAAAAGTTTCCAGCAAAAAAAAAAAAAAACAAAAAAAAAAACAGCTTTAATTTTTTTTAAAAGAGTTTTGGAAATTTTTGCCCAAGCAATAAACATTACTGAATAGTAAAGGTCGTTAAAAATGTGGTGTCATGGGAAAAACTGTCCTTTTGATATTATGTCTTATTGCAGGCATATTCATCCATGCTTACCAAATATATACTTGCTATAGAGATAAATAATAAAAATGATTTAAAAAAACAAACAAAAAAAACTATATAACCAGTGCAATTTATTTAATTTATTCAGTCAGTTACGTAGCATCCGTGATATATACTTAGGCAATCATGTATCTTTTGATACATGACTGACGAGGCAAATTTTTTCTTGCAGTAGGTTGCCATTTCTTTCTGTGGTAGACCAGTTGCCATCCAAGGTTATAGAACCCGGTCTGTCCTGCTATTTATCCATAGCTGGGGGGGGGGGAGAAGAATAGGATTCATACCTTTCCCAAGGGTATTAGCACGTAAGTGAATGTAATGGATTCGACTTGAAAGTCAGTCAGTCAATTATGTGCTATGATGCATGATACACGCTTAGGCAATCATGTATCTTTTGATAAATGACCGATGAGGTAACTTTTAATATTAAAGTGTTACTGAGTTATTTTAGGTACAGGCAATGATTGTCTACACCAGGGGTTGGCAACCTACGAGACGCATGTTACACATGGCACGCCAAGCATTTTCCAATGGCATGCAGCTGCAAATGACATCACGAAGTCCGAACCAATAACTACTACAACGCAAAGAAGATATTTAGCAGTTTCAATTTTAATATATACTAAAGTATATGTATACTATATATTACTATATAAAATATATTGTAGGGCAGGTATATTGACCTTGACTTGTATAAAAAAAAAATACATATGCTGTTGGCAAACTGAATGATTTTAAAACCCAGGTTAGGCATATAATTAGCAAAAGGTTGCCGATCACTGATTTAGACTGTTGGGACTCAATTTCACCTCTGACCTTAACTCAGATATACAATCCATTGCTAAGATTGCTGGAAAAATGGTCGGCACTATCAAAGAAGATATTTAACTGTTTCAATTTTAATATATACTAATGTATATATATATATATATATATATATATATATATATATATATATATACTATATATTACTATATAAAATATATTGTAGAACAGATATATTGACCTTGACTTGTATAAAAAATATGTATGCTGTTGGCACACTGGATGATTTTAAAACCCTAAGTCAGCATATAGTTAATAAAAGCCTGCTGACTTCTGGTCTGCAGTGTCTTGGTAAACTTGAGCCTACTAGTTTTATTACCATCAAACATAAGATCCTAACACTGGATTTCATATGTTATTAAATACAATAAGTAATAATAAATTATTTTAATTATGACAATACCATTTTGTAAAGACCATAAAGAAATTAAAAAAATTCATACCGTTTCCTTCTGAAGCCGCATGTTGTTTAATAACTGTGTTCTTTGTTCCATCATTAAGGTACGTTCATACGTGTATGCTGAAATATCGGAGCTATTCTGTAAATGAGAATAGAGAGAAGCAGAGATTATTGCATTTTAGAAGATATTTCCAATTACGTGATCTGGAAAAAATTTAACTTCATTCATATTGCAGATTAAACCTTACAAAAAAAAAAAAAAAGAAAAAAAAAAAGGATCTTTTCTTGTTACTCCTTGATGTCTAATAGATAGTGGGGAAGGTTTATTTTTAAATTAAAAAAAAAAAAAAAAAAAAAAAAAAATGAAATTTCCAACTCCACCAAGCTTATAAAGATCAACTGTTTATTAATATCACATTTTTGACCCTTTGAAATATTTTTCAACTCTCTTTTATTAAGACCCCCACCTCTGTTTTACGTACAGAAAGTCTTGTCACCACCTATGAAAAAATTATTGAGAACAACAAGTAATACAAAGCACATGTACTGGATTCAGTTTTTTCACACATCAAAAAGGTCTGTATGAGTGCCATCATTTTCGTGGTACAAAATGATGTGTGATTTTTTACGGGGATGTGCTTTGTTGATTGTTGCAAAGACTCTCCAACTGGCATCCTTCAACTGATGGGTATTCCTCACATCAGCACCCTCATTAATATTGATTCCCATTTCCTATATCAATAAATATTCCTTATCTGCCAAACAATGGACATCTGATGATGGCCAGAAAATACATGCAATACACTTACCCCTCCCCCCCCCAATTTATAGGCAGAAGCACACAAATGCATGCTGGGATTTTTTCCTAACCAACAGGCTATTTCTTGGTTTCATCTGACTCAGTCCGAGTCTGTCTTGTCTTGAAGTCAGTTTGAGAATCTTTTGCCATATTACTGTAGCTTTGCCTTAAATATTAAATAAGTTGATGACTTCTTTTTTTCCATCAACTTAAACTATAATTATCATTTTGATAAGTGAAAATTTCACTGAAATATGTTATAAGATTTGCAAGTTTTCACTGGAGATAAAGAAAATACAAATTTTGAGAGAAATGCTCACAATATATAGAAGAAAGAATCAATTTTGTTAAGTAAAAAATTTCATTGAATGATGTTGGGAAATTTTCACCTGAGAGAAAATACGAACTTTAAGCAAAATGTGTGTGTGTGTGTGTGTGTGTATATATATATATATATATATATATATATATATATATGTGTGTGTGTATGTGTATGTATTCTTTAAAGAATTAAGCAACGTAAAACAAATGCTTATTAATAACGGATTTCCTAATCAATTATTAGATTTACATATTAGGTGTTTTCTGTCTAAGGTAGCTAATAGCAATGACGAGAATAGAATCGTAAATAATAACATTAATATTTTTTATAAAAATAAAATGAAGAAAATTTAAACAAGACTAAATTAGAATTAAGAACATTATAAAAAAAAATGGACAACACCAGTTGACAATAGCAAAAAATTAGATTAAATTATTTATTACAAAAAATTTAAAACCTCTAACCTTATAGTTAAAAATAATAATTCACCTCTTAGAATAAAATTAAATAGGGGATATATTATTTACGAATTTAAATTCCCATTAAGGAATTGTATTCCTGATCAATCAAAATTCGTAAATAATTATATCGGCCACACTACAACATGTTTGACACGCAGACTCACTCTATACATTTCTGACAATAGCTCAATTAGATCTCATTTAAATATTCATGGAGATCTACCGGACACTATTCGTAACATACTTGTTGACAACACAAATATAATAGCATCATCTACATGCAAAAAAGGCTAAAAATAATGGAAGCCTTATTAATAAAAACGAAAAAACCAAGACTCAATAATATCAACTATGTACATAGACACTATATCTTGACCATGTTTTAAAAAATGAAAACATATATAAATACATACAGGCAACAAACTATTTCTTATTTAACAGTTAAAATATTTAATCCTTGAAAATGGGTAAATGTATAGCCGAAAGCGCTTGGATTAAAAGAACAATTGGACAGTTTTTATGCAATTTATCATCTGAAAAGAAAAAAAATTATTAGATCACATGAGAAATTGTATAAAAAACTAAATCAAAGCACTTTGTCTGTTGTATTTAATAAAATGCGCATGAAAGAAGGATTGCTGCTTAAATACACAAATTTTATATATATATATTAAATGGATTAAATACGACAAGTATTTTAATATATTTTCTGTTTATACATTTTTTTTATGGATACACTTATACTGGCCTGAATCTTTGAGAAATTTCATAGAAAATATGCGTCCTCCGACAGGAATCAAACTTGTATCCTATACGGAACCGACATTAAGTCTGACATGTTATGACCGTTCAGCCACAAAAAATGTCTGATTTAGTAAAGATCGAATTACTGCTTTGAAATGTAAATGTAATTAATACTGTTTAATTAAAAAACAGAGCATTTACTTAAATAAGTGTATCCACAAAAAATAACATATAAACAGAAAATATATTAAAATATATGTTGTTTACATTAGGCTACAATTTCAGAGCAGCTGTGATGGATTCATAAAACGAAAAAAAATATCGATGAAGGTGTGTGTTTAAAAGCAGTAATTTGAGCTTTGCTCATCAGAAGTTCTCTGTGGCTGGACAGTCATAGTGCATCAAGATTAATAACGGTTCCATATAAGATACTTGTTTGATTCCTATCAAAGGACGTATATTTTCTACAAAATTTCTTGAACATTCAGATTGGTGAATATAATTAATGCTGTCTAAAAACAACCCCACCCAAAACAGAGCATTTACTCAAAAAAGTGTATCCATAAAAATGTATAATCAGAATTTATATATATATATATATATATATATAAAACTAATTAACTCTAGAACACTACCCATGGATATATAGAACCCAGCGCAAATTTTCCTATTTTTAATTACAATTTTCAGTACCTGATTTTCTTACCTAAATAATGTTTTTCAGTTCCTATTAATGTTAACTCAAAGTACAAAGTTTGAAGTGCCTGCATGTAAAATATTTCAAATAAAGATTTATATTTAATTTTTTTTTTTTGATATTTTCAAAATCGGGTATGATATACCCATGGTTAGTAGTGGTATAACTTTAATTGATGGTTAGTGTCCTAGGGTTATAAACTAAATTTTTAGAAAGAGAAAATATCTCTAAAATATGATGAGAAATTTCAAAGTTCTCAACTGACACTTCAAAAATACACCATCTTCTGAAAGGTGACATAGTAGACAGTCATCTAGTGGCTGCGAGTTCAATCCCTGGATCAAGTATTGAAAGAATGGTTCAGCAGGAAGGAACAATAACTGGTATCGCAGGAAGGAAATAACGATAATCAACAAATATTCCTTATCAGCCAAACAATGGACACCTGATGATGGCCAGAAAATACATGGCCAAAATGTTTTGTCCACAATAACATAAGAAGATGAGAACAATAGTCGGAAATAATTAAAGTATATTTTAATCTGAAATCAATAAAATACAAGGATTAAGCAAAATTATAGGAGAAAGAAAAAAAAAAAATGATGAACATGGGGGTCAAAAAGTGCAGTGTGTCATTTGCCGGCAGGTCAACTATATTTTTTTCCTCTTCAGTCGCCTCAAGGGAATGAATTGCGTGACTCCCTTTCTCAGCCGTTACACTGGGCAGTTGTGAAACAGACACCAACTCAGTCGCACATACTTCGACTTCCTCTTTGTCCGCATGTCAATCCGTACGTCTAGCAGTCTGCCGAATGACTACCTGACACTTGGTGCTGCTGGCACCCTGCCTTTTATGCTATTCCAAGATGGCCAAAATTTGCATGTGTGCAAATATCATCTCGTTTTGGTCGAGATAGGTGCGCATAAATTGTCTTCGACAGCGGCCATATTTCTTTTTGTCATCACTTTTCAGGCAAGAGACATTCGCACTAGTTTCGAATTCAGAGGTAAGTCATGTTTTTCGTCACAAAAATGGCTATAATATATAGAAAAAGGAAGACGCCATCTGAAACACCAAGAGGATAAGGGTTTGTAGTGAGCGCAAAATGATAATAACTCCTTTCACCCATTCACTTCAAATTCAGAAAACTGAGGAAGGAGAAGGAAAGAAATTTGCGAACATATGTGAAATTTTCCTAGGACCAATGAAAACCTTGCCTTCACAAAAATTGACCAGTGAGCTGAGAAGAAAAAGGAAAGGAAATCGCAAGACTATAGGAAATTGTATTGGGATCAATGAAAACCTTGTCTTCACAGAAATTAGCCAGTCAACTGAGAAGAAAAGACAATTTGTGAGCCTGCATGAAACTTCTTTCGATATAAAATGAAGAGAAAAATTAAATAAGAGAAGAGTGTTTGAAGTCATGTGAAAGGTTTCATTTCAGTTCCTTATGATCAGTGCTCAAGTTCTTGCCAGTGTAAAATTACTTGTCAATTGTATTAAGCAAAACTTCAAAGAATTTTCTCTTAACAATCCAAGAAAGGTAAGTATTTCAAACTATCTCTCTGTCTACTTTTGAACATATGCAAACCTTATATCCCTTCAGTGAGCAATGAATTCGCTTACCTTTGTTTTAAAGATTTTTGAATATTATTTTGTGTCAGATCATTTAATCTGCTGTATTAACATTTCCTCTTCATAATATTTTAATACCATGGACTTTAAGAATTCTGATTTATTTTCCTGAAACGAGCTACTGACACAACTTTAAGCATGTCAATTTGTGAATAAATTTTTGATGTACTGAATATGCATACACCTGGTTTTCCCCTCACAGTAATATGATTGGCTGGTGTCAGCCATAAATGCAGACTGATGTGGAGGTACATGGGCTATGCCTATTGCCTACCACTACAAGGACCAGTCCATTACGGTTACCTGCTAGATTGTCCTACTCGGTTACAGTAGTCCAAAACCACTTTGCTACTTCGAACAAATATATCCCTTTCCGGAACATATCAATTTATCTTGTTTTGTTAAAATTACCAGTGTGTTTCCTTGTTAATAGCAGCCTCCATTAATTTTGTTGGCGTAGGTAAATTAACTGTTCATTTTAACCCCTAAGCCCCATGCAACTATAGATTAACATGACCCCACTGCATTTATCTCACACTGATATTTTTTATTGACCCTCAGTGACTGTTACAATGGAATCATACTGAATTCCTAAAGTGGTGCTTAAAGAATTCTTAAGAGCCCGCTCGCAACCAATCATCAACCAAATTCATTTTTGAATAATTTAAATGCCACTTACCATTTCTACAATCTTCACTTCAGCCTCTATTCGTAAGTTGTACATGTATTGGTTAAGATCCTTCTCCATCTGGATACTGTTATCTTCCAGTTCTTTGAAAGTTCTCATTAAGGAAGAAAATGTTTTAAAAAAAAAAAAAATCAATGAATTGGAACTGAATCAAACAAGGCTGACATCAATCAGCTACAAAAAATGCTTTTAAAACTGAGACTTCCGCTCAGGGCAGGGTCATGACCTTTTGGGGTCCCCAAGGCTAATGAAATTACAAAGCCACCCTCTAAAATGCCCACACCCATCTTGAATATTATATATTTTAGTGACATTTAAATTCTTTAAATAAACTAGAATAGCGACATTTTGTTTGTCAATAGAAATATTCTTTATAAAACTACTTAGCAAATATAATATCTAGAAAATTAAAATTAAAAAAAATTAGAAAAATAAAATGTGGTTCAAATGGAGTCACCCTCTAACTACAACTATTTTACTATTTATTGTAAACTAACTTAGCACTTATTTCAACACAAGTATTAAAAAAAAAAAATGGACTTTTAATAACCAGCATTATTGCCAAGCTTGGTGGGATCTAGCCAGTAGGAAAATCTAGCCATGTCTCTACCTCTAGTATATTTTGAATATAATATAAAGTTAATTGTTTTTTTTTTTAATCATTTCACTCCAAGTAAGGCAATAAAGCCATTAAGACACAAGAGGGTTACTGTGCATGAAAAAGTACACGGCCTGTCTTTCTCTTATCTCTTTTCCTTCCAGCATGCTTTAGTGACAACACCACAAAGGCCTTGTTCCCAGGTATGGAGGACATCTTTTCCCTTAGTGACTGAACTTCATTCATTCATTCATTCATTCATTCATTCATACGTACACACACACACACACACACTTCTTAACTTGTAATGTCTTCTTTCATGTATTTTCTCTTCTTATTTCTTTTTCTTATATAAAAAAAAATATAAAATATCGCCTTGTTGAAATTATCTTCCATTTCCTTACACCTGTCATTTCCATGTGCAAAATATTGTTGCCAATGCTTTTAGTCTAATCAGAAACAAGGTTGCAACACTTCTCGTAGACTGGCTGCCATTCAAGTCTGCCGACAGTGCTGGATTTACCTATAGTCTTAGCAGGCTGAAGCCTAAGGCCTCAAAATTTAGGTGGCCTCCAGCCAAGGTGTATAATATTTTTAGTGACAGAATCTTATACTAATGGGTTGAAGTAGCTAATGTTGATCTTCGAATATGCTCTAATAACAGTGCTGGATTTACTTATAGGCTTAGCAGGTTGAAGACTAGCGCCTCAAAAGCTAGGTGGTCACCAGGCAAGGTGTATAATAATTTTTAATATTGTTATAAGCTTTTCTTACACATGCTGCCATGATACATTGCAGGCTCTAAATAACCTTTTGAGAATTTTAAGCACCCATCATCATCATCATCATCCTTGGCTTTCCTTAAATTGTTTAACATACTTCCATTTTCCTCTACTGTTGAGAATGGGGGATTTGAAGGGGCCTCACAAGTGAAACAGACTAGAGCCTCTCTTCATCTAAATCCTGCTCTGAGCTAAGGCTATGCCGTATTTAAACTGTTGTAGGAAACGAACTGAGAGCCCTCAGTAAACAAAGAACTGATACCCACCTATTAAATGGACTTTTAGGAGTTACCTCCTCTTTAGTACCCTAATTCTTCACCAGGGGTCTCTCTCCCAATGCTATAAATACCGGGCAACCTTTTGCCTCAATCTCTTTTTCCCCTCAGGCCTTGTGCCGCATTCCACCTTGTGTGGAGATGAGGCAAATCTCTTTTTCTTCATTTCAGTGACAAGATATAAGCTCATAGAAGATCAGTGTTTCCAATTTCTGGAAAATGCTATGAAGATTACAAACCTTCACCAAAGAACATACACAATGTGTATATATATATATATATATATATATATATATATATATATATCTGTCTTCTTGTTTGTCTTTCATCTTCAGTTGAACAAATTATGTCCGCCAATTTTCATGTAGTTGGATCTTTTAATATTCTACCAAGAGTTACACACGTGTTTCTAATACAACACGTAAATACACACACACGGTCCTCTACAGACCGTTCCAGTAGGAATATAAGCGTCTCTCTGGTGTTGGTCCGGTGGGGTCTTGCTTTCCAGCCTAGGGTTAAAGCAGGCATCAAGATATCGAACTTTCTGGCAGAAAGGAACCCGAACGCGTGTATACGGTGTCTACGGGGAATTTTTGACCGAGCCTACGAGCTCAGATCATCCCAAATAAAAATCGGCTTTGTGCCACATTCTGCCTCGTGGGGAGGTCGGGTAAATATCGGCTTTCTTTCCAGCTTCAGACGAACTGGTAAATATCTACTTGTATCGTTCTTGTTTAAAATAAACCCTTAATTTGTAAGTTGCCGTTCTAGTTATTTTAATAACCACCACAACATTACAAAATAAACTATAGCTGGAGGAACAATAATTATTGGGTTCATATCTTTTTATTTGCGAAAAAGTGTATGCAGTTAGAGAGACTATGCTAGAATTTGAACTTTGGTTTCTTGCCAATTCCACACTGATAACGGTTTTTTTTTTACGCGACATGCTCACCTTTTCTTTTACCTCTGCATAACGAATGTAAAATTATTAGTAAAAAAAAAAAAAAAAAAAAAAAAAAGATGCAAATGCGGTAAACTGCAACAACATTTCTTTGTTTGCCATTAAAGAAATCAAACGACAATTTTTAATCAGTTTTGAAAGTGATCAAATGTAAAATCCAGCGAGTGGATTACGTTTTTTATTTATAAAATTTGCATTATTATTATATGGGAAAGGGGAGATAAGTCTGTTTCAATTTTTTTAAAACTATAACCAAGTAAATTAGGGTTGCTTCCCTTGGACTTTTTGGACAGTATATTTCTTTAAGCATTGATGGGTTTTTTTAATCCGACATTTTAATAACTTTTTTATAATTTTTTAATTAATTCATTTTTTTTAATAACCTCAAACGTTATTTTTAGTGGATAGTCTTATTTTTTTAAACAGTGTGTATTACGTTGACTGGCTTGCACACATGAGAAAACTTAAGAAAATGTGCTCTCTGGAGCAAACAGATGAGCAGATTGTTTAAAAAATTGTACATTCTATCTGGGTATCCATTAAAAATAACCATTTCTAGGACAGCTGCTAAGAAAATAAGTTCACTGTGTTGTGCGGTACAATTTTACTCTCCAGAATCTATCATATATATTTATAAGTCTACCTTTTCATCATACTTAGAATATTACTGCCACATACAGTTAGGTGCTGCTGTTATTTACCTTGAGCTCCTTGGTAAAATCCAAAGAAGATTCAGCAATATTATTGGTCCTGATCTGGCAGCTCGGCTTCAGTCACTTACTCACTGCAATAAGGTTGCCCCTCTTAGCCTTTTTTTTTTTATAAATACTTTCATGGTAAGTGTTCAGATGAGCTTTTCACCATGGTACATAGACTTTTTTAAATTTAAGTGCAGTAATAGACTCATCAATTTACAGTTGAGTTGACTAGATATATCCATAAATTCTATACTAACAGTTTCTTTTCATGTGGTTTTCGTCTGTGAAACTCCTTTCCAGTTCCATGCTTTCCAGCCAACTTTAGTCTGCAAAAATTTAAATATAATGTCAATTGCTATCTGCTGTCTTCCTGACTACTCTTTTCTCTTTCTGCTCATCATTGATATTTCTGTTCCTAATTCTACAACCAGTAACCTCATGTCTTAGTGGCTTTACTCCCTTGCAAAAATTTAAATGTAATGCCAATCATTATCTACTGTCCTCCTGATTACTCTTTCTTCTTCCCACTCATTATTAATGTTTATATTCCTAACTCTTCCACACCCAGTAACCACTTGTATCTTAGTGGCTTTACTGCCTTGCTTGGTGTGATAGGCATTAAAATATATATATCTCAGAAATACCTTTTACATAATGGTAAGACTTTTTTTTTATGTAGCTAATTCCTTACAGCAGTTTTCACTAACTCAACACCATCACTTGCTCTTCAGTGCATCTTTCATTGAAAAAAAGAGATGAGAATTTCAGTGTCTTAAGTCAGGTGGTGATGAAGTGGAAACTGCTGTAAGGAACTGGCTACGTCAACAGCCAACAGATGTGAACCTGTGATGTATAGCCATATCTTCATGTATGATATGTCTGGTTGTGGTACTTACTTCGTATTATAATTAAACAAATTGCATTACTTTTTAACTCACCCTCATACAGCTGTTTTGTCCAAGATTCTCTTGTTTCACTGTTCAAATACAAAGAGCTTTTGAGTAGCATGTATTAACCAACAATACCGAAAGATTATTTTAAATGTATTTTTATCTGCATAGAGCCATATCACATTGGAATACCTGTTCTCATCTGATCACAGAAGTTAAGCATTGTAGTGCCTGGTCAGTACCTAGATGGGTGACCACTTGGGAATAACAGATGCTGTAAGCTTAGATGTGTGGGTGATGTAATGGATGATGGCTCAGAATGAGAAATCAGAGAGCTATGTTCAAATTCCACTTGGGTTTGTTGCATTCCCTTTCACGCAAATATCTTTGGCCGATCATGAATCAAAAAGAGACATGATTGTTCATATATGTGATACTTGCCCCTACCAACATGCAGTGGGTCAGCATGATAGGATAACAGCCCATTACTGTTCATGAATCTGGCGGAGGTTTCACATCCAACAAAGGACCTTCACCGACTCAGAAAAAGAAGAATCTTTATCATGATGGCAAATGAGGTAACAGAAATTTTAACAACTCAACAATAAATTATTTTGAATAGTTCTTTAAAACAAAAACCTTAGTCTTTAGTTTTTTATTTTTTTTTTAATTAAATGTCTTTTGGGTCAAAACAGATTTACCATGTGTGTTTGAGGATGGAGGGGTATGTACTGATGATAGCTGATGATTTCAATTTTTGGTCATGACGGATTGAAAAAGGATACGAGCAACAGTGAAGATTCGTAACTTGCAGTTCTTCCAGACTTTGTGTTGTCTAAGCAGAAAGGGCAACAACATCAGCAGACCCCCTTCATGTGGGGCTAGAGTTAAGGATAACAGGTAAGGGAACAAAATGAGAAAGTGAGAGCAACAGAGAAATGAGAGATGCAGACAAGAAGTAGGGGAAAACAATTTAAAATTGAATTATTGAACTGTATGATTAACTGGAAAAAAAAAATGTTTATTATTTGAAATGAGCGTGAAAGAAAGGAGATAAAATAGAGGAGAGATAAGAGGGAGAAATAGCAGGATATAGACTAGAGAGGGGAGAGAGGAAAAAGAGAGGGGAGAAAAGAGAGGAAGAGGAATAGGAGAGGGGAGAGAGGAAGAGGAATAGGAGAGGGGAGAGAGGAAAAAGAAAGTGGAGAAAAGAGAGGAAGAGGAATAGGAGAGAGGAACAGGAGAGGAAGGAGGAAGAGGGGAGAGAAAAGAGACTGGGGAGATGGGGAGAGAGAAGAGACTGGGGAGATGGGGAGAGAGAAGAGACTGGGGAGATGCGGAGAGAGAAGAGACTGGGGAGATGGAGAGAGAGGAGATGGAGAGAGAGGAGATGGAGAGAAGAGACTGAGGAGATGGAGAGAGGAGAGAGAAGAGACTGGGGAGATGGAGAGAGGAGAGATGGGGAGTGAGAGGAGACTGAGGAGATGGAGAGGGGAGCGAGAGGAGACTGAGGAGATGGAGATGTGAGCGAGAGAAGACTGAGGAGATGGAGAGGGTAGCAAGAGAAGACTGGGGAGAGGGGAGCGAGAGGAGACTGGGGAGATGGAGAGGGGAGCGAGAGGAGACTGAGAGGGGAGATGGAAAGGAATAGGAGTGGGGAGAAAGGAAAAGGGTGATAGAGGGAAAATGGCAGGGTGAGGTGAGATAAGGAGAATGGAGAGAGAAAAAAAAAAAAGATAGACAGTACAGAGGAGAGCAGAAAGACATGAGAATATAGTGAAATATGAAAATCTTGAGAAATGTATTTCTTATTAATGCTCTTTTTTCCCCTTTTCTTACTAAATACTAATACTTACTAATACTTCTCTTTTGTTCCAAGATTTCACATTTACCAAAGCATCCATACAATCTCAAATATTTTTTCTTCTCATATTTTCTGCTTTGTATTTCCTTCATTTATATTCTGGCTGGCCAAACAGCAGAAATCAAACGCCATCTCCTCTATAAAAAGCACTCTCAATTTACTTAATTTCATGAACATGTGGGGTCATATATTTACAATAAAAATATTTGTCAAATGGCCTGTGATTTTCATTTTGACATCAAACAGACTCTTCTTAGTTCTAATTGTCTGATGATTTCCAACAATACCGTTGTAGTAGCCCCACCTACAGGTCTTAATTTGCTGGGTCTCAAAAGGAATGAACAAATGACTCCCTAGTGAAGTTATTTCAGCACATTTGTTTTCGTAGGTTACTTTATATGAATTTCAAAACATCAAACATCCTGACAAGTATTTACACTACAGTTCATATATTTAAAGTCACCCCCCCCCCGTCCCAGAATTAGCATGGAACAGACTTGACAGAAGAGTGAAAAAAAAAGCTCGAAGAGTCATTGAAAAAAAAAAAATGTAATCAATTACCAAACTTATACACTATTTACATTATTCAGACTATTGTCCTCATCTTTATCGCCATATTTATTACAACGTTTTGGCCATTGTACACTCCAGCCTTCTTCAGGAGGTTGGAATGTCGAACTGAACCCTTTATTTCGCTCACTGGCGTAGACTGTTCTAGTTCCACGTGCCATGTTTTAATGGATGTCAGTTATATCCTGTTAATTCCCCTCTCCAAGGTCTCCACTGCCTTAACTGGGTATTGAACTCACACTCTTTGGGTCCTGTCACTGGATCTAAGTAACGCCTTTATCCACTGTGCTATGTGTCCTTGAGGACATCTGTGAGCAAAATAAAGGGTTCAGTTTGACATTCCAACCACCTGAAGAGTGTACAACGGCCGAAACATTATAGATATGGCAACAAAGATGAGGACAATAATCCGAATAATGTAAATAGTGTACATAATACCTCATCTCAGAAATATAGACAGATACTGAAGGGCCAAAACGTTGTAATGAATATGGCGACAAAGATGAGGACAATTGTACGAATAATGTAAATAGTGTACATAAATACCTCATCTCAGAAATATAGACAGACTTGTACTTTGAGAAACTTTTGCAATGAATACCAAAAATTTGTGCTTCTGTAATCAAGGCTAAAGGAGGATATTTTGACGAGAGTAAAATTTAATAGTCGTAGTTAAATGAGCTTTTGTTCTTCTCACATCAATCGTACAACACCAAATACTTCTTTTTCAATCCAATATTCTTGAATTCCTGCACATATCACCAATATAAAAATCGCTCTGATTCTCACTGATTCAGCCGTCTTTTATCATGCCAACATCACAGCCAACTGACCAATTAGTGTTCTTCACTTTGTCCTCAGATACCCAACCAAATGGCATTCTTCAGTCCCACCAATCAGCAAGCGACTTGCTATTGGTCCAACCATGTTTAGCTGTATAAAAGCCAACGTTACAGAATATACACTTCTGGAATAATCTAAAATGGAGAGGGGAGATTTATGCCATTTTCAAGAACAAAATGCTGCAGCTACGTGTTATGTATTAAGGTAAGGAACTTATTTTTCTTTGAACCAGATGCAAGCCATTCTGACTTGCTTGCTTCTATGTTCACCACAATCATAAAATGTTTTTTTTCTTTTTGTCATAAAATTTCTAATAAAAATCATGTCTCACTTTTTTTTTTAACCATGTATAATAATTTTCTCTTACTTTTGGGCCAATTTAAAATATTACCATGGGTAGCCTCAAACTTTTGAACTGTAGTGTGTATCATATGACTCTACACTAAATCCATTATAAAAATTCAGGACGTGGAATTAGTAAATACTAAACACTTTATATACCTCAGCATATAAACTGGTTATAACAAATTTTATATAGGAGATAAGGAAATTGAACAGAGAGTAGGTTGCATTAGGGATAGTTTCACCCAACACTGCACATAGTTACAAAACCGAAGCATCAACCTGAAAACATGACTAATGTTCTTAAATAGCCATATGGATGTCAAGCATGGTGTCAAAGCAAGTCAGAAATATCTAAAATGTCATTTGTATACAATCACTTTCTCAGAGCAATGAAGACAAAAGGCTTTAAACAAATGAAGCCTGAGGGTCTTGGCAAAGATCATCATTCCTTGGTTTGGTTTGGTTTATTTTGTTTTACAGCATATCAACCTTAATGGCTTATTTAATGGTGACAACATTTTTTATTTCCAGTAATAGTTTGTTTTGTCAAAAATCCGTTTCTGGTAATATTTTTCCTTCAAGATTGTATTTTTCGTAATAATTTTTAAAAAAAGTATTGCTGGTAATAGTTAACTATTTACCCATAGCTGGGACCCTAACAGGTGCTACCACCCTGGGTCAAGGTGGACCTGGGAACACCAGCAATTAAGAGGTGGTTCCATGATCATCGAAACCTACTGATCAGAGGCCTTGCTGCTGGATGTAGTTTATCGTCTTACCCAGGACACGGATGTAGTTTAACATCTTGCCCAGGATGATCATCCTTCCTTGAACATTGTGGTCTGGCAATACAGAATGACAAACAAAGAACTTGCACCAAATAACGTAAACCACATCACTCGAGGATGACCAACACCAGCAACAGCTAAAATGGAGTGTTCGTCTCATCTGGTTTTCTAAGTAGACGTACCACAAATCTGACAAGAAACTGAAGGTCCAAATACCGAGAGCGCTTCTACCCAACTGAGAAAAAGCTGGTGTTATATAACTCTTAGTCCCAGTACCTAGTTGAGTGACTCCATGGGAATACCAGATGTTGTAAGCTTGGATGTGCAGGTGGTGTAATGGATAATGGCTTGGAATTTTTAATCAGAGAGTAGATTTCCAGTTCCAGTTGGGTTTGTTATATTCACTTACAAATACCCTTGAGAAAGGTAGGAATCCACCTTTTCTAGACCCACACTGACTAGTGGCTAATATCTGCTCAGTGTTGTTCGTATGCAAATTTTGTCAGCACTGTCTATTGTAAGTAGAATGTCCTCCCTCAACAGCCAGTTGTGGAAGTGGACATAACTCTTGGTACTTACTGCACCACACGCAACCAACTCCGGATCTCTTGTCAGGTTGACACAATTCTACGTAGCACATGCAACTCAAATAAAATAATGACATAATCAAGATGTTGACATTCCACACTACTTTGAACAAAAGGTTAAGAAGGAAACCCCCATCAATAGTGGAAAGAGTGATAACAGCTACTGGACTTGAGAAACCTACTTTCCTGAAAAATTGTTTTAAGAGAAAGATTTGATGAATTTCAACAGAATGTAATTCTGGTTGCTCGCTCAATGAATGCCAAGTGTTTTCTTTATAGGGAAACAGCTAATATTACCATTTACATTCACATATTAAATGTAAATGGTGGTGGTGGTGGTGGTGGTATGTCTTCTTGGGTATATTTATAAATGTGTAATTTTTTGAATCACTTCTGTTATATTAATGACAGATATTTTTCAGTTTTTGGGGAAAAAGTATTATGTGTATTATTTACCAGTACCATTTGCCATCCTTCAAGTACCTCCACAAGTCATATGATGTGTTGTTGAATATATTACATAATTCACAAGTATCAGCTTATTAGCATATGTCTATATCTCTGAGATGAATATTATTATTACTTACATTATTCAGATTGTTATCCTTATCTTCACTGCCATATTCACAATGCTTCGGCCTCTATATCTCCGAGATGAGGTATTAAGATTACTTGCATTATTTGCATAATTCGGACTGTTATCCTCATCTTCATTGCCATATTCAAACCATTTGGGAAGTTGTACGGGCTGACCTTCTTCAGGTGATTGGAATTTTGAACCGAACCATTTATTTAGTCAAACAGAGTAGATTGATCTAGTTCCACATGCCATGCCTCTTCCGGATGTCTCGGTTATTTCCCTTTAACTCAACTCTCCAAGTTTTGGTTCACCACTGCTGTGGCCTGGTATTGAACTCACAACTCTCTAGTCACATGGCCCAGTGGATAAAGATGTTGGTTAGAGCCAGTGACTAGACCCAAAGATATGCGAGTTCAATACCAGGCCATAGCAGTGGTGAACCAAAAGACTTGGAGAGCTAAGTTAAAGGGCAAATAACTAAGCCATCTGGAAGAGGCATGGCACGTGGGATTAAAACAATCTACCCTGGAGGACGAAATAATGGGTTTGGCTCGAAATTTTAATCACCTGAAGAAGGCCGGAGTGTACAACGGCCGAAAGGTGGTGAATATGACAATGAAGATAACAGTCTGAATAATGTAAATAATGCTGTTTATTAGAATTTTGGAGCAGAATTGAAGTCATCTGTTGTCTAATACCGATGCTAATTTGGAAGATATGTTGCGAAAGAAAAAATGGACAACTCCAGACGAATCTATGGCTTTCAAGGCAAGGCAGAGTAAAGTAAGAAGAAAAAAAAAGGGGTTCACAAATAATGATGAGATAGAAAAGAAGGTGTCTTGAAATGTTATATAAATAATTCAACATAAAAAGGTTTTAATTCCATGTGAGCCACAATGAAAAAGGATATGTACAATCCACCAGACATCAATGGTACCAATGAGTCGTTGGGTATTGTCTGGAAACTGGTTAATTCCTTTAATAACCATGACAGCCAGTTGAGCACTGGCCACATTTTTGATGGTGTCTGCAAAAAGATAAAAAGTAAAATTAGACACAGTGGGGGGAAAAAAGCATGGTGAAATTATGGAAAAGCAGAAAATAAACTAAAATTTAATTTACATTGTTCGGACTGTTGTCCACATCTTTGTTGTCATATTCATGATGTTTCGGCCATTGTACACCCTAACCTTCTTCAGAGGATTGGGATTTCGAATTGAGCCCTTTATTTTGTCCACCGGAATAGATTATTCTAGTTCCTCAAGGACACGTGGTCCAGTAGATAGAAGCGTTGGTTGAAGTAATCCAGTTACTTGACCCAAAGAGTTATGAGTTTAATACCTGGCCACAGCAGAGGTGAACAAAGACTTGGAGAATTGTTACTAAAGAGAGATAACTGATACTGAGATATCCAGAAGAGGAATGGCATGTGGAAGTAGAACAATCTACTCTGGTGGATGACATAAAAGGTTTGGTTCGAAATTCCAATCACCTGAAGATGGCTATAGTGTACAATGGCCGAAATGTCATGAATAGGATGACAATGATGAGGACAACTATCCAAACAACGCAAATCATGTAAATAGTTGCAGTACATCATAACAGAAATTATAATTAAATAAAATTAAATCAGACTATAAGTTTGATCATTAATAAAGTTTCAAAAAGGAAATATAATTTATAACTAATTAATACTAAATACATACACCAATTAAATCAAGAGGACAGGTGGGGTAGTAATATAGTGGTTGGTATGGAAAATGAAAGCCAGGAGCCAAGTTCAAATTCCGGTTAAGGTAGTTGCATTCACTTTTTTGAAATAATACCATTGGGAAAGGTAAGCATCCATCTTTCCTTTCTGTCCAGCTAGGAATTAAATATCAACACAGACTGGATTCTCCTGCCTTGAGTGGTAGCCAGTATAGGAGAAAGAAAAACTGATTTCTAAAACATGGATACAACATTGACTGTATCCCCTGAATTGATACAAGACCTAAACCATGGCATCCTATATTAACAGACCTTTGCGTAACGCTGCTACTACGGTAGAGGTAGCTGACAATTAGATCGTTTTTTAGTTTCAGTTTGAGCGAACTGCTGCGTACTGTGTACTCTTATGTTGTTGGCTCGAGAAATTCAAAGGAATCTTTTAATTTTACCTTTGGTTGGAATATCATTTAACTTATTTATTTGAAGTAAGTATATTTGATTATTTTAGTTTGAGTCTTTGTAAAAAGTAAACTTTGGTGCTTAAATTTACTCGCACAAAAAGCCTTAACATTTTTAAATTAAAGTTTAATTCATTTTTGGCATTTTCCCTCTTAAAGTTTGTTCAACATTTTTTGATTAAAGTTTAAATTATTATTTATTGATAAAAATGCAATTCTTTTTTAGTAATTTGTGTCATTTTTTAAGAAGCAAAACAAAACAACGTTTCTTGAACAGAATTTAATTTTTAGTTTCTTCAAAGACGTAAAGAAAACTATTTTTATTATAAGATGAATTAAAAATGTTTTTTTTTTTTATAAATTCAATGTCCTTACTTAATTTGATATTTATTTTTGATATTGCTAAAAAAAAAACATTGTTATTTATTATTAATAGTATGAGTGAAAACATAACGTCAACGAAATTAAAGTTTAATTTTCTCAAGTTTTTAACCACGATAAAAAATTAGCATAAGTCAACATTTTTCTATTAAAAGTTTAAGTTTGAATAATAAATTT
The DNA here is from genome assembly GCA_963932145.1 of Acanthosepion lycidas. NCBI lineage: Eukaryota > Metazoa > Mollusca > Cephalopoda > Sepiida > Sepiidae > Acanthosepion > Acanthosepion lycidas. The sequence continues at coordinate 4,616,172 of OZ010603.1, forward strand.
GAATAAAATTTTAATAGAGAAAGGTTCATTAACATTTCTCTATTAAAACTTTATCCAACATTTCCATTAAAAGTAAAAAAAACAAAACAAAACAAACGAATTTCTTTGCGCTTTTGTTTCCGAAGTTAAAGAATAAATTATTATTTTTAAGTTACCAATTGGTGAACTGTAAGTATTTTTTTACTTATTAGAATTAAAGAAAAAAATAACAATAATAAATTTATTACAATACATGCAGTTAATAATGTCAATATTTCAATTATTTTTTTTTATTTTTTTTTTTTAGAAAGGTGTCATTTTTTACGACTTTTGAGTTGACTACAAAATTTATTTTACAAGACAAGTATAATAATACCATTTTATTTATCATATTTATAAAAGTTAATGGAAAAATACGTCCAAAAAATCCACCATCTGTATGGCCAGGTGTGCCAAGAAGTCAAATACCAACACCCTCAGCTGTTCAAAGGAATATAAAAAAAAAACCTCCAGTACTGTTAGAAATCAAATTGCTGATGAACTTAATGCTTTTTTAGAATTAGATAAAATTATACAAATTTGAAAGAAAGTCTGCTTAACAACAAAAAAGACTTTATATGTCCAGTTGTAGCATTTTTGGATGAAAATATTTTAACTGTTCAATTATCAAAATCTATTGATGGTATTCCTCTCTTTATGTTGAAAATTTATAACAATTTGCGCTTTGAAACATTTCATTATGGAGTTAAGTGTTATATTAGCAGCCTGTCCAAAAATCATATAAATACAGTTGATACTTGGTCAAAACTGGAAGAAATCATCCGATATTTAAATTCTATGGCTTTTGATCACAAGAATAATATCCTGAGTCAACAATTTTTTTAGCAATGGCTCCCAAAATGGTTGGAATAAAATACAGCTCAGATATAGTTGTGCTTGCTTTTGGGTACTATGCAAGATCACGGACATTGTATAGTGAATTAAGATATGATTTTCAATTACCCTCATTAGCAACATTATGAAGGATGACGTCAAAAGTTTCAAAACTTAATGAAAAATCTTTTTTGTTATCTATATTTAATACTCTTAATACCAGTCAAAAAGGGTGCATAATTCTCCATGATGAAGTATATATCGAAAAGATGTTGCTATATCATGGCAAACATTTGCGTTTTGATTATGTTCATCTGTTGAAAAGTATTCGCAATTTGTGGCTGACAGAAAAAACAGGAGAACTAATCTTTGATGATGGAGTAAGTTGAGTTGCAAAATGGACACATCTTAAACACTTATATAGTTTTGAATCTGAAAGACTAGTCAAACTTTCAGATTTAAATGAAATTTCCATTGCTCCAAAGCCAATAGAAAGACAGCGGGTTTCTACTTGCCTCAGAGTGTTTTCTGAAAAAAACATATGCACTTCTCACTCAGTCTGAAATAAGTGCAGGTAAGAATGATACTGCCCTCTTCATAAACAAGGTTTTGACATGGTGGAAAATTTTAAATGTTAAATGCCTTCAAATTGATAAATTACATAATGATCCTCTACAAGCTGAAATGAAATCTCCAAATGACACCCGACTTGATTTTATCATTGAATTTGGTAAAATGGCTCTTAATATGGCTGGCAGTCAAGGTAATTGTAAAAAACAATTATCCCAAAACACTCCTACTGCCATACTTCATACTTGCAATGGAATTGTTAGTCTATGTTGACACCTTTTAGCTACAAGTCATAAATATGTATTACTTGGGCAATTTTCAACTGATCCATTAGAAAAAGAATTGGCACCTATTTTATAAATGTTCAACAATGTATTGAAAAGCTGCATATTAAGCAGACATCTTTACTTTTAAATCAAAATGTAAATATTGATGAATTTGATGTCCAGGTCACCAATGTACATCTTATGATTATAAACTTTGTGAGAAGGTTCAGAAATATTTGACAATCTGGAAAATTTAGAACCATCTTTTTCCAATGAAATAAAAATGGCCCTTGTGTACATAGCTGGATATATTACAAGAAATGATAATCAACCCAGTGAATGTGAAACCCATGAAAAGTATGGAAAATGTATCAATTTAATTGACCGTGGAAAACTAAAAGTTCCTTCTGACCACACTTACCAATGGTTATTTTTTGTTTCATCCTTTTCCATACAATAAAGGAAAAGGTTTGCTATAAATCATTAAGTAACATTTTTATGCTTATTTCTGAGTTTCATTTTTTCAACATGGAGAAAAAGCATGCTTCTATTTTTGCAAATATAGTTTTGAAAATTTTTTGCAAACATGGCACACCTAGATCAGAAAAAGAACCAGCTCTAAAAGTTTTGAAACTTTCCTAGAATGATTTTGTTTTATTTGTCTATATTTCTGCGATGATTGATTGTTATATACACACTTCGGCTGATGTCTTCCAGCCTTCTCGGATTCTGTTTTTCAAACCCAGTAACTGTAATGTAAATTTAAACCAAACTCTTTATTCACTCACAGGGAATAGATTAAATAAAGGATTCAGTGACACCTGTAAATAATATAAATTTCTGATTCAATATATCTTTTAACAGAAATCATAATTACCCCTTTGTGTTGTTTAATAATTATCAGTGTTCATAGCAAAAAATACATATTTTCATTTATTTATCTTTCAACACATCCTATTATCCTCAGGTGTGAATAAAAATGTTATTCTAAGTATTTCATAAAGTAGTTGACTTCATTTTCTTCTAAAATTTCTGAAAATCCTACATTTTTCAATAGGCCTCCAGTTCTGGCTCTCAGTTGTGCCATGACTTGGCCTGGAGTATGACATGACCTAAACCCCAAAAAGGTAAATGCTTGAAGACTCAAATATATTCTTAGCAAGCTAGTCTGGTTGGACATTAGTAGAGAATTTGGTCCTTAAAAAAATCCTTTGTCTCTATTAAAAAGGAAAAATAATGAATCCTTTGTCTCTAGGAAAAAGTACGACACTTTGTCTCTAGTAAAAGTACATTGGATACCTTGTCTTTATTGAAAGAATAATGGATCTTTTGCTGCTATTAAGAGTATAATGGATCCGTTGCCGCTATTAAGAGTATAATGGATCCTGTGTCTCTATTAAAAGTATAATGGATCCTTTGTCTCTATTAAAAGTATAATGGATCTCTTTGAAAAAAAAAAAAAATGAACAGATCTTGTGTCTGATAAATTTAATCATTTTTCCCCATTTCTGGTGGCAGGAGAAAAATAAATTTATTAGGCCTTGAATTTTTCAGTTTTCGAACTGAAAATTATTTTATTATTTTCATCCTAATCTTCCTTTTCTGCATAGGGCAGGGGAGGGGAAGCTAGGAATTGTCGATGGTCAAGCATAAAGAAAACATTACAAACATAACAGAAATATTTATAAGTCGCAAGCATATAAAAATGAGAATACTGATGAAAAAGAAGAAAAAAAAGGCAATTCTACCTAAAAAGACCTTGTAGCTCTTCTGTTCAGCACTGTGTCGCCATCCATACGGCCATCCAATCATAATAGTGTTGTGTTTGAGGCCACCAAGACCTGATGTTTGGGTACTGAAACAAAAATACTTAATTTAATATAGAAAACTAATTCTGGAAAGATACTAAGTCAAGCTGGAAAAGGCATTTGAAAATTATAAGCATTGAAATATGATTTTGATAGCACAGTGGATTGATTCTCAAACATCATTGCAGTGGCACACTAGTGTGCCACGTGATCCTCTTACATGTGCCATGGATTAATGTCACAGCATATATATATATATATATATATATGTATATATATATATATATATATATATATATATATATATATATATATGTATGTATGTATATACATATACACACACACATATATATATATATATATATGTATGTATATATATATTTATAAATGTAAAGACAATAGGAAAACTGTAATAGTTGCCAACGCGTTTTGTTCCATGTGGACTTTCTCAAAGCAAAACGAAATGAATTTATTTAAAGAAAGTAACTCATAATAACAAAACAAAATGTCCTTAGCAACAATTTTGTTATTAGTTACTTTGTTTAATATTAGGTTGGTGCAAAAATAATGACGTAATAATGTCGTTTTTTGACGTTAAAAAATACGTCAAAAAACGACATTACGTCATTATTGTTTTCTCTCAAATGTATTTTTCTCAGATTCTATAGCACTCAGTAACCTCTTGCCTCTTAGTGGCTTTATTGCTTTGCTTGGGGTGAAATGAAAAAATAGCATAAATAATAACGCCTCATCAGACAGAAATTGTTTTGGAATATAAACAGAGTAAAATCTGAATAAAAAAACAGAAAAAATGATCGAAGTAACCTCTGACATATCTCTGAAATACTTACAGATGACAAAGACCTTCAATTGTACTGCTCGCAACTAAGACGTCAGCAAAACCTTTAATATTTTCAGTATCCAAGAGTGTATCAAGTGCCTAAAATGAAAAATAAATAATATATAAAACAGATAAACTAGAAACATTTTTTTTAAACAAAATTCCATTCTAAAAAAATTAAAATAATGAACAGAAAAGATTTTTCTTCAAACTGAAAAATATCAGTCATTAATATAGCAAAAGTGATTTAACAAAACTACACATTTATAAAATATATCCAAGGAGCATATTTTATGGTATATAAGGACCTTCCACTATGACATCTATTTACATTTAATATGAGGGTGCAATGGTAAATATGTAGATGTTTCCCTGTAAGGAAACATTTGACCGAGCAGCCAGTACTGCTTTCTGTTGAAATTCATCAATTTTTCAAGAAAATAGGTTTCTCAAGTCCAGTAGCTGTTATATCACTCTTCCCAGTATAGATGGAGGCTACCTTCCTAACCTTTTCAGGAAAATAGGTTTCTCAAGTCCAGTAGCTGTTATATCGCTCTTCCCAGTATAGATGGAGGCTACCTTCCTAACCTTTTCAGGAAAATAGGTTTCTCAAGTCTAGTAGCTGTTATATCGCTCTTCCCAGTATAGATGGAGGCTACCTTCCTAACCTTTTCAGGAAAATAGGTTTCTCAAGTCTAGTAGCTGTTATATCACTCTTCCCAGTATAGATGGAGGCTACCTTCCTAACCTTTTCAGGAAAATAGGTTTCTCAAGTCCAGTAGCTGTTATATCGCTCTTGTTATTGCTATCCTTTAATCACTTTAGAGAATTTTTTTTTTACTTACCATCAGCATGGTTGATGATAACCTCTAGGAGAGCGACTCAATGTGGCTTCTTGGACACACATTTTCCACTGACATGGAATGGGTTAATTATATTGAATCAGTTGCTAGGAAATTTGGTTCTCTATGTCATGCCAGACAATTTTTCTCATCAGAATCCATCTTGCATATAAATCAACTATTCATTTGTACATTGAATATTATTGCTATATCTCATCTGGTGCTCCTGCTATAAAATCATGAGATTCTCAATAAAATCCAAAGAAGGGTCTGTAATATTATTGGTCCTGACCTGGCATCTTGCTTCAGTCACTTCCCCACCAGAGGCAAGCTTTTGCTGGTTCTCAGACTTCATGAATTTAAGTGTTCAACTAAGCTGAAATGTTGCTCTCACCCTTTCCCTGTCGAAACTGTTAAATGTAGTCGGCTCTTCTACTCCAATAGCTTCATGTCTCACACCTCTCGCCTGTGGAACTCCCTCTTCTTTTCTTGTTTCCCTGATAGCTATAATCTCTAACTATTCAAATGTAATGTCAATCAATGTCTTGATCTATGCCCTATCCTTCTCTTCATTCTTTCCTCTATCACTCCTCTTTGCTCTCGCTCCAACTCTCTGTAACCCCTTGTGTGTTAATGGCTTCCTATCTTGCTTGGTGTGGAAAAGAAAAGAAAAATAAAGCAAATTGGCACTGCACTCTCCATTGATTGTATGGCCCTTTAAAGATAGTTAATACAATGCCTTTTGCATGCCCAAAAACCGAGGCCATCATCTTCCCTATAGATGAAATTATTTTTGTTCTTTGGAGCAGATGTGTTTCTACTGTACAAATTCTTTTAATTCATGCAAGATTTCACAGTTCTAGCTTCACTCCTATGAACTTTTCTGCTCACCCTCATAATAGTTTTTTTTCTCTCAATTCTTGGTATCCTGGGTAAGGTGATAAACTACATCCGCCTCCTGGATATGACGATAAACTAGGTCCAACAGCAAGGCCTCTGATCAGGAGGATTTGAGGAGTGTGGAACCACCTCTTAATTGCTGGTGTTTCCAGGTCCACCCTGACCCAGAGTGGTTGCACCTGTTAGGGTCCCAGTGATGGGCAAATAGTTAACCCCGAATCAGAATTAAAAAGCAGTATAAAAGTGTAAAAAATAGGTTTTAATACTAGAAATACTTTGTAAAAAAAAAATTACTAGATATAAATTTTTGAAGGAAAAAAATTAAAAAAAAAAAACTTACCAGGAATACATTTTTGAAAATTATATTACCAGCAATACATTTTTGAAAATTATATTACCAGCTATACATTTTTGAGGCAAAAAATATTTCCAGAAATAGAGTTTTGACAAAAAATATTACCAGGAAAAAAAAAATTGTTGGCATTAAATAACCCATTGAGGTTGATATGCCATAAAACAAAACAAAGTTTTTGTTTGTAGAAATCTCTACTTGTTTCTTGATTCAAATTTGAATGCAGTGTCAATCGTAATCTTTTGTCTTCCTTGAAACCTGTTCTTTTATGGCCCTTTGCACTAAAGTCTTCTCATACTCTTTATGTCTTAGTGGCTTTATTCCCTTGCTTGGAGTGAAATGATTAAAAGAAAAAACAAAACATTTCAAAATTACAACTCACTTGTTTGGCAGCTTGAGATCGTGCATAATTTCCTCTAAATTGACCTTCAAGAACACTGGATACAAGAATCAATCCTTTTCCTGAAAATGAAATTAGACAAAACAAAAATGAAATCACATTCTCATGGTATATTAAGGTAAAAAGATTAAATAATAAATCTAGAGGGTTTTAATAAATGTTTCAGAATTTAAATTTATAATAAAAGATGAGTGGTCAAGTGAGAAGACATTAGGAAAATATGGGTGTATAGGGAAGAGAGAGAGAGAAAGAAAACAACATGATGGCCATACAGAGAAAGGAAAAGAAAGAAGAAAAAGATAGATATGTAGAGAAATAGAGAAGAAGGGAGAAAGAGGAAAAAGATGGGTGAGCAAAAAAGTGAGAGAGAGGAAGAATATGGGTAAACATGAAAAGAGAGAGAGAGGAAGAAGATGGGTAAACATGAAAAGAGAGAGAGAGAGAGAGGAAGAAGATGGGCAAGCATGAAAAGAGAGAGAGGAAGAAGATGGGCAAACATGAAAAGAGAGAGAGGAAGAAGATGGGCAAACATGAAAAGAGAGAGAGGAAGAAGATGGGCAAGCAGGAAAAGAGAGAGAGAGAGGAAGAAGATGGGCAAGCAGGAAAAGAGAGAGAGAGAGGAAGAAGATGGGCAAGCAGGAAAAGAGAGAGAGAGAGGAAGAAGATGGGCAAACATAAAAAAAGAGAGAGAGAGGAAGAAGATGGGCAAGCAGGAAAAAAGAGAGAGAGAGGAAGAAGATGGGCAAGCAGGAAAAAAGAGAGAGAGAGGAAGAAGATGGGCAAACATGAAAAGAGAAAGAGAGGAAGAAGATGCGCAAACATGAAAAGAGAGAAAGAGGAAGAAGATGCGCAAACATGAAAAGAGAGAGAGAGAGGAAGAAGATGGGCAAGCAGGAAAAGAGAGAGAAGAACAAGATTAGTGAGAAGAGAGAGAGAAAGAGAGCAACAAGATGGGCAAGCATGAAAAGAGAGATGAAGAAGATGGGCGAGCATGAAAAGAGAGATGAAGAAGATGGGCGAGCATGAAAAGAGAGATGAAGAAGATGGGCGAGCATGAAAAGAGAGATGAAGAAGATGGGCGAGCATGAAAAGAGAGATGAAGAAGATGGGCGAGCATGAAAAGAGAGATGAAGAAGATGGGCGAGCATGAAAAGAGAGATGAAGAAGATGGGCGAGCATGAAAAGAGAGATGAAGAAGATGGGCGAGCATGAAAAGAGAGATGAAGAAGATGGGCGAGCATGAAAAGAGAGATGAAGAAGATGCGCAAACATGAAAAGAGAGAGAAAGAGGAAGAAGATGCGCAAACATGAAAAGAGAGAGAGAGAGGAAGAAGATGGGCAAGCAGGAAAAGAGAGAGAAGAACAAGATTAGTGAGAAGAGAGAGAGAAAGAGAGCAACAAGATGGGCAAGCATGAAAAGAGAGATGAAGAAGATGGGCGAGCATGAAAAGAGAGATGAAGAAGATGGGCGAGCATGAAAAGAGAGATGAAGAAGATGGGCGAGCATGAAAAGAGAGATGAAGAAGATGCGCAAACATGAAAAGAGAGAGAAAGAGGAAGAAGATGCGCAAACATGAAAAGAGAGAGAGAGAGGAAGAAGATGGGCAAGCAGGAAAAGAGAGAGAAGAACAAGATTAGTGAGAAGAGAGAGAGAAAGAGAGCAACAAGATGGGCGAGCATGAAAAGAGAGATGAAGAAGATGGGCAAGCATGAAAAGAGAGATGAAGAAGATGGGCGAGCATGAAAAGAGAGATGAAGAAGATGGGCGAGCATGAAAAGAGAGATGAAGAAGATGGGCGAGCAGGAAAGAGAGAGAGAAGAAGATGGGCGAGCAGGAAAGAGAGAGAGAAGAAGATGGGCGAGCAGGAAATTGAGAGAGAAGATGGGCGAGCAGGAAAGAGAGAGAGAAGAAGATGGGCGAGCATGAAAAGAGAGAGAGAAGAAGATGGGCGAGCAGGAAAAGAGAGAGAGAAGAAGATGGGCGAGCAGGAAGAGAGAGAGAGAAGAAGATGGGCGAGCAGGAAAGAGAGAGAGAAGGAGAAGAAGATGGGTGAGCAGGAAAGAGAGAGAGAGAAGAAGAAGATGGGTGAGCAAGAAAGAGAGAGAAGAAGAAGATGGGTGAGCAGGAAAGAGAGAGAAGAAGAACAAGATGAGCGAGCAGGAAGAGAAAGAGAGAGAGAGAGGAAGATGGGTGAGCAGGAAGAGAAAGAGAGAGAGAGAGGAGGATGGGTGAGCAGGAAAAGAGATTGAGTGAGAGGGGAAAGCAGGAAAAGAGTGTGAGAAATCAACAACATCGATTTGTGGGCAAGTAGAATACCAAGATGGATGTGCAGAGAGAAAAAGGGCAATGATGCATAGAGGAGAAAATATTAGCATAAAGCAGATGGAAATGGATGTCATTTATAGATGGCATATAATTTCAGAGAGGCCCGAGAAAAACTTTTTATTTTCATCTAATGTTATGAATATAAGCAGCAAAACAAATTGTTCTTTTGTAGCCATTTTCTAAAATTGAACAGGAAGGTACTCACCTGCTTTCAGCTGTGTGGCTAAAGTGGCCAATTTTGGATACATTGGCTTAAGGTTTTCATCTGGCTTCATGAGAACCAACAACTGTGGTCTTAAAAAAGAAAAAAAAAGAAAATCTTGAATACATCGGAATTGTTTTTTTATTATTTTTCTGATATATTCATAATAAATGTCTACATCGATATCATCCAGACTTATATTTATTAAGTCTATAAAATCCCTTAGAAAAGACGATTAATATGAGATTTGGTAACACTTCAAGAATGTCTTCATGCTACCCATAATGCAGCTGACAAATCTTGTAAATATGAACAAATTAAAAACTGGTCATTAGATCATAGCCAACATTGAGTCAATACAAATGAACCTATCCTTAACTGCATAGTATGTGCTTTGCCAGAGTTACATACAGAGTGTGATGGATAAATTGTCCTATAAATGACGCAAAAATATCTTGAGTAAATTTATTCAATAAAATCACCATTGGCCTCAACCACAGCCTCCAGACGACTTCATAATCTCCTGCAACTCTTCTGGACGGTCTCCTTGTTTAAGTTGGTGAATGCTGTCATAATCCTTGCCTTCAGTTCATCTTTGGTGTTACAAAAAGTTTTGTTGGTCTCTCGCTGAACTGTGCTCCACACATAATAATCAAGGGGGTTGCAGGCTAGGGAGTGAGGTGACCAAATGTAAAGTGTGATGTGGTCACAGAAATTGTATGACAGCCATGACTGGGTTCTCCTGCTTGTGTGGCATGGTGCAGAGTCCTGTTGCTTGACATAGGGTCTTCCAGCACAGCCACTTTCTTGACCCAGGCAGCACTACCACCTCAAGGCATTTGATATTGCCTGTGTGTCGAGACTGAGGTTATCACTAACTAATTTGGGAGTTCTTTTCTTATCAGAATGATCAGAGTGAGTTTTCTGTGCTACCCTACCTTCATAATCACCATTAGACTCATCCAACTCTTTCCAAATCCCCGGCACAGTCCTCAGATTGATACTGAAAGACTCTGAAATGTTTGTACTGGAGCTTCTGGTGCGAATGCCAAGCAGTACAGCATGCTGTTTCCAAATTTCTGGTGGAGTGAATTGCGTCATGGTGTACTTTTTCTCAAAGATGGTGCCCAAATGATCCTCTGTGCAGTCAACAAAATCAAAAAACAGATAATGCACATGTACAAACTTTAAATAAGAAAATGGTGACAATTTACCCATTGCACTCTGTGTGTGTATATATATATATATATATATATATATATATATATATATATATATATATATATATATGGCAGCAAATTGCCTGCATATGGATAGAAAATGAATTCAATAAATGTTCAAAAATAGAAAGAGGTCCAAGATGAGGATGTTTTCTCACTGTACAACCTAAACAATCTTACCTGGATTCATTATTGGCAAGCACAATCTTCACATAAGATATACAGATGACACAGTGCTGATAGCAGACACGGAAAGGAAACTACAAGAATTCCTACAGAAGGTGATGAAGGAAAGCAAGAAGAAAGGACTAAACATCAATTGCAAAAAGATACGTTTGGTTGTCAGCCAAAAAGGAACAACCCACCATGCAAATTATAAATTGAAGATACTAAAATCAAACATGTATAAAAATTTAAATATCTGGAAAATGTTTTAACAGATGACAGAAAGTACAACATTGAAATCTGAAATCACACTGGGATATCAGAAGAGCCTTCTAAAAGCTAAGTATTAAGAAACAGAAAAATTTTGAAACAAAAAAAAAAAAAAGAAAAAAAAGAAAAAAAAAAGAATATTGAACTGTTATGTAATATCAGTCCTCCTATATGACAGTGAATGCTGGACAATCTCCTCAAAGATGAAGAAGAGACTTGAAGCAAGAGAAACAAAGAAAAGAGTACTGATATGTTATGCAATATCAGTCTTCCTATATGGCAGTGAATGCTGGACAATTCCATCAAAGACGAAGAAGTGACTTGAAGCAACAGGAATGTTGGTTCTAAAGAAGGATGCTGGGAATACCTTGGACTGAGCATGTTAGAAACAAAGTTTTAGAGAAAAAGGTGACTTATAATTATCCGAAAGAGACAGTTGAAATTTCTAGGGCATATGCTGAGAAAAGAGGGCTTGAAAAATTTGACACTTACAAGACAGATTAAAGTCAAGAGGGACAGAAAAAAACAACGCATAATCTACCTACTAAACTTGAGTAAATACATGGCAGATAAGGTTTAGGAGAGATAAGACAAAATTTATCGAGA